>WNWK01001117.1:0-27500 GCA_009830355.1 Cherax destructor | reverse complement strand
ACTGTTTTGTTACATTCCTGATATATTTTGTTATATTTGTTGTTATTTTTTGTTCTGTTATATTTGAGGGTATGTTGTAGTTCACTACTGCTAGTACCTTAGGTTCCTTAACTTTAATAATGCCCACTGTGGAGTTATTTGCCTCCTCTCTGCATATATGCTCAAACAGGAAAAAATGATTGAAGGGAAGCAAGCACAGTGAACCGGTAGTAAGCCCAGAGGGAAGGGGAGAAAAATAGTTTAGGTGGCATGTATAAATAAACTAGGTTTGCCTCTGTAATCTTGCTTGCATACCTCAAGGGGGTAATGATGTGTGGCGTCGATCCCTCTAATCAAAGATTAGTACGGACGCTGCGAATGAAAATATAGGAGTATGTTTAGTGTTAATAAATATAGATAAATACTGTATTGCTTTTTGTTTATTTATACGTATTTTCCACTTTAGAACGATGTATTCTTCCGCTCAGAATATAAACAAAAAATCACTTGCAATGTTTCTCCGTGGATCTGCTTGACTGAATATAAATTATTTTATAATAGAGCTTATTAATGTTCTTTTAGGATCACGAGACTTGATAGATACAGAACTATGTTGTTACCCTGTGAGGAAGGGAATTTCCTAGTCATTACTCAGGAGAGGAAGAGAGGGCAAGGAGCTCCCTTCTGAGTAATGACAGTGGAAACGGGGGAAACTCAACGGGCTCCCTGCTGAGTAATGAGGATTATTTTTATTATATTCAATTAGTGGTAGGGGCCACACAATGTATTAGGGAGGGCAGGTAAATATGATTGATTCGAAGAAATGGAGAGTAGCTCCAAACCCTTGAATCAAGATTCATTCAACAGCGTCTAGTCATCTCTCCAGAAGAGTGAGTAATGAGAATGTTTAGAAGGGTTCAGAAAGTAATGAAAGGGCTCTTGGAGCTCCTTCTGAGAAATTTGGGGGCTCGCGGACCTCCTTCCTGAGAAATGAAGAAACTCAGAATACCTTCGTGAGTAATGAGGAGGGTGATCGAGTAACAGGGAGCTTCCTCTTGAGTAATAAGAAGGGAGAGGGGGGACCAGGTAGCTGTCTTGTGTGTAATGAGAATTGTGAAGGGATTCAGGGTGCTCCCTCATGAGAAGGGTGAAGGGATTTAGGGTGCTGCCTCCTCAGTAATGAGAAGGGTGAAGGGATTCAGGGTGCTCATTCCTCAGTAATGAGAAGGGTTGACGCTATGTTATTAAGGATTTCCTTCACTGCCTTCCTTCAGACACTTTCCTAAACACTCTTTTAAATTCTTTCCAGAACATTGCTACCTCTACTGCTATGTGCTAAATGCTTAATAATTCTCCCTCTTTTTTATATCATTTTTTTATCTTAACTAGAGTATATTTTCCATGGGCTATTATTACTCAAATTCTATAATTATCAAAACAAAATATTGCCAATAGTTATTTTAAACGATGTATGTCTGTTGCTGCGAGATCCTAGAACGGTAACCTCGCATCCCATAAACCCAGCCTCCTGTATCTCAGCGCGCGTAAAACGAATAGCACGAGGTAATAAAATTCTCATGAAAACAATTTTTAAAAATAGCATATGCATTCTTATACATATGAATGAATGCAAGACCGTATGCATTTTAGCATATAAGATATTTACAGATATATGCATAAGTGCTTGCATGTATGTATATATATATCGTGCCGATTAGGTAAAACTTGCTATTTTGGCTTAAATAGCAACGCTCTTCTTGCCATATAAGACAAGCGAAAATTTGTGTATGCAATAATTTCGCAAAAATCATTCTGAACCTTAAGAAAAAAATATATTTCATTGTGTTTGTTTATAATTAAATTAATGTTAACGTATCTAAAATATATTTAGTTGGGTTAGGCTAAATTAAATTGCGCATGTTATAATAAGGTTAGGGAGGTTTTCAAAGTTTCTCTTGGTACAAAATTATAATTTTTTGCATTAACATAAATGAAAAAAATTTATCTTTAAACGTATAAGAGAAATTTTTAGAAAGGACTTGCTGTATAACCCCTGTGGGTTAGCGCTTCTATTTGATTATAATAATAATAGAAAGGTCTTAATTTAAATGAGTTCTTGCTAATTGACCAGTTTTACCTAATCGGCACGTATATATATATATATATATATATATATATATATATATATATATATATATATATATATATATATATATATATATAATGTCGTACCGAATAGGTAAAACTGGTCAATTAGCAAGAACTCGTTTAAAATTAAGCCTGTCTAAAATTTTATCTTATACGTTTAAAGATATGTTTTTCATTTATGTTAATATAAACAATTATGATTTTGTGCCAAAAGAACCTTAGGAAACTTACGTAACCTTATTACAAGTGCAATTTAATTTCGCCTAATTCAACTAAATATGTTTTATACAAGTTTACAATAGATTAATAATAAACAAACACAATGAAATATATTTTTTTCGTTAGGTTCAGAATGATTTTTTCGAAATTATTGTATACACAAATTTTCGCTTGTCTTATTCGGCTAGAAATGCGTTGCTACTTAAGCCTAAATCGCACGACATGTATAGTATATATATGTGTGTGTGTGTGTGTGTGTGTGTGTGTATGTGTGTGTGCCCATGAGTCACATGTAAGGATAAGCGTTTTTGTTTGTTAATGAACGCATATTTTCGAGTGGTAGGATGGTGGTATTCTTATATGTTGTATAAGGATATTATTGGTTATACTTAGCAATGGCCTCATGTTATGAGGTCGGAATGGTGTAACATAGGTGTGAGCTTTTTTATGTGCGGTTGGGTAACGCATATTTTTATTTTTTATTTTGTTTCATTATGTGTGTGCGCGTGGAGAATGATTGGGGGTATGGTTGTTAATAGGGTAGGGGTAAAAGGGGAGGGGGTATGTGTTGGGAAGGGTTTGTGGTTGGTGTTATTGTAGATTTTTTTGGAAAAGGGTTTTATTTTATAGATATATATGTTAATAATGTTTGTAATGTTATTGTGTATCATAGAAAGGTACATATCATCATTAGGTTTTTTTGGGATCTGGAATGTTTTGTTTATATTTTGTTATATGTAATCCATTGTTGGATTGAAGCATATTGTTAGTTGATGTGTGTAGATGTGGTTGATGGTATGTTGGGTACGTGTATAGTTTGCGTTTTGATGAGGCGGTGGGTTGAGACGTGTACCTTGCTGTTGGTACAGAGGAATTTACACTTGTTTATGTTTGGGTGACTAATAGGTGTGATTGGCGGTTTAATGTAATGACTTTGGGGTTGTTTATGTGGTTATGTATGTCAAAGTTTTTATAAGGCATGTTGGTGTCTTGGTGGTGGAAAACCATTGTATTAGTGTATGTCTTATCAATAAAAAAAAAAAAAAAAAAAAAAAACTGCTCCAAGAATTGTGCCCTAGTTACCATACACCAGCGTTAAAAATATCCAGCTGATCAGTTAAAACTTTCTCGAGTTATGAGTGACATAAAAAGAAAATTTGGAGAAAGAAAACAAAAATTATCTCAGTCACTTACAGGAATCCCTTTGGTGACACCAAATTACAGAATTTATTTTTATATTCGAATATGTTGTATAAAAACATAATTATTATCAGATATCCCAAAAGGGACAGTTTTCAGTAACTGCCTGATTTTTTTCATTTTTTTTTTTTCCTTCCTTTTTTCGTTCTTTTTATTTTCCTTCATTTCGTTCATAACACGAGAAAACCTAATTCGATCGTCTTCAAAATTTTAAACGTGGTGTAAACATTGACCCGAGTAAACCAGGCTGTTACTGCTGGCCGCACGCAGTCCAACGTACGAACCACAGCCCTACTGATCAGGTACGGGTTTGAGGTATCTGTACATCTGAGAGGCAGTTGAACAGTCTTGGGCCCTTTGTGTTATCTCTTAGGGTACTCGTGGCGCCCCTGCTTTTCGCCGGGAGATGTCGAAGCGCTTACCGTGTTTTTTCCACGTGTTGGCGTAGCCAGTACTGAAAAGAGGGGAATAGTGTTGAGGTTACCAGCATTATTATGAGAAGAAAAAATGAGGGGAAGTCACAAGGATTATGATGCGTGGGTCCGCTTGTAGTTCATGACCTGGAACATGATAGGGCCATTAGCACTACAAGGAAACGTGCTGGGGTCACTACCTTTCTAAGGAGGGAAACGTCTTGCGACTGTTAGCTAAATAACGAGGGAAATCTGTTGCTGCTACCTGCGATATAAGGGAAACGTAATGGGCCACCCGAATTTTAAACAGGGGAAACCACCAGTATTACAATGAGGGAAACTTATTGGGGCAACCAGCACAATTAGAAAAGAAATGTGTAAGAGCCATCAATATTTTAATAAAAATGTGTTGGTGCCACCAACACTAAGGAAGGAAACGTATTTTCGTTACATTCATTATATGGAAGGAAAAGTGTTGGTGTCACCAGCATTGTAAGGAGTGAAACGTGTTATGGCCACCAGTAGTGTATAAAGAAATAAATATGGTTATTCCAGAATTATAATTAAAAAATCCTTTTGGTGCACAAGCATTGTGAAGAGGGAAACGTGTTTTGGGTCAGTAGCCGTGAAAAAAGAGAAACGTGTTAGGGGGCCACCCGAAATGTAAGAGGGAGGCCATTTGGTGCCACCAGTAGTTTCAGAAATGTGTTAGTGACCACCAACATTGTTGGAAAGAAACCGTGGTGGAAACACCATCTCTATAAGGAAGGAAACGTTTTGTGGCCTTCAGTATTATTAGGAGGGGAAACGTGCTGTGACCACCAGCAATATAAAAAAGGCAACGTTTTGGAGCCACCAACATTATAAGGAGGAAAATTTTTTGAAGAAGGAAACATGAAGGAGATGCCAGCAGTGTGAGAAGGGAAATTTGTTGGGTCACTGGTATTATAAGAACAGCCCTTCCTCCTCTCCCTCTCATCCATTCCCTTCCTCCCTTCCTAACCTCTTCTCATCTTCCACCCATTCGACATGATTTTTTTAAGAGTATAAATAATTCCAAAATTAATGCAAATGTTGCTATCACATATTGTTTAACTCTATAAGGACTTCAGTGTTTAGTCTGCAAGAAATCGGACATAGAAATAGCCGTCAGTGCTCTCTCTGAATGATGACTTTGTTTATACTGGCTGTGGGTAGCTGAGGCAGGTCCACAGGCTCTGTTAGCTACTTTCATATTAGCGCTGTTCCGTGCTGCGTCGCGGTCATCTGCTTCGCAGCATCCCGGCAGCTTCCTCACAGCGGAGGAGATTACGAAACTCGTGGCCACACCAGACCCATATTACCACCAGCTGCACACACTGTACCACAGTGGAAAGGACAGTATTACCTAGTGCATCATGACATAATATACGCTACAAAGCGTGCAGAACGCCGGAGGACAGTGTTCCCTGTACAAAATTATCCGCAAGCCTGTGAAGGATTCTAATTACAGTATTCCTGGGGACGATCTGAATATCCCAGTAAGATACTTGAAATACAAGATCCGGGTTAAGACACTATCCTTACAATGCTCTTAAACAACATGATAGTTGAGAACGAGTCCGAGAAACTAGTAGAGGAAGACAATATTCAAATTATTAACCCGAGAAGCACCTAAAGCCGGGCTGTGGTTCATACATCGGTTTTCGTGCGGCCAGCAGTAACAGCCTAGTTGATCAGACCCTGATCCACCACGAGGCCTGGTGTCAGACCAGGCCGCGGGGCGTTGAATCCCGAAACCCTCTCCAGGTATACTCCAAGAGAGGATTAATACCCCATGATTATCCATAGAAAACCAAACAGTGTATCTTAATTCTGTGCGACTCACAAATAGCGAGTAATTTACCTAGCCTAGGATTTGAACCCTAATCAGTTTGAATTGTGCACCGAAAGCTTTACCAATGAGCTAAGAAACACAGCTTGATAAATGTAGCAAAAATCAGCGGTTTCAGACATGGTAGCCGCTGAAACTCCCTGAATGTACTCAAAGCTTTGAGTGCCAGTTGATTTACCCGGGGGATTCATTTCACCCCCAACAGAACCACGGCTCAAACTCCGCTCACACAACTTTTATCTCAACTAAACAGAAGAAATCATATTAAGCTGCGCTTAGACATAAACGTGCAACGACGATTAAAATACAGTGAAACTAAAAGTCTTCCGTTCGCACATTCCAAGAAGAATGGAAAAAAATAGTATATATTTATGGAAAATGGAAGTTCTTCACAGGCGTGTGGAAGAAGGTGTCAGGTTAAGGAGAATGGAAGTGTGTTGGGAGGAGGTGGTGGCTGGAAGGGAAGAAGTGTGTTGGGAGGAGGTGGTGGCTGGAAGGGAAGAAGTGTGTTGGGAGGAGGTGGTGGCTGGAAGGGAAAGGAATAGTGTGATGATGATGAGATTAAAAGAGGCAGTTAAAAAAAACTTTGCCAAGACCAGCAAGAGACTCAAGCAATGAAATTCTCAGAGATGAAGGAGGCTCAGAAAGGCTTACAGCTATTATGAAAAAGTTGGAAGATTCCCGGAGACCCATCAAGGGGAAAAGAAATCCATAAAATTTAGCTCACTCTGAACACAGGAAAAAAAAACTATCAACGTGTATAATTCAATCTATTATTTGCTAGTTCCCTTACTAAATTATATTGTTTCAATTTTCTTACATTATTTGCATGATTAACGTGTTTAATTGTACTTAAACTGTAAGGTTGCCTGTGTTAGTTGCATGATTTACTAATCTAACTTCATGAGAATGTTCCGTATCAATACCATGTCTGACTTTCATTATAATATATGCATCAATAACTTGCCTAACTTGTCTTACATTACCTGTCAACTTTCCTAGTATTATTTGTATAATTAACCTGTCTAACCTACCTTGCATAATTTGTATGATTAATATATGTAACTTTTCTTCTATTATCTACATGATTAACTTTCATTAAATTATTTGTATTATCCGTATGATTAACTAGTCTAAATTTCCCTGTTATTTCTGAATGGTTAACCTGCCTAACTTTTCTTTGTATTAACAGTACTAATAACCTGCCTAACCATCCGGGGATTTTACTGCAAGATTAACTTGCCTAAACATTTGTGACTTTGTAACTCTCCTGGGTGTTTTAATTCTTCAAAGTAGAGTAGTTTTTAATTTCAAACCACAACAAATTGTTATGTCTTTACACTCATATATATATATATATATATATATATATATATATATATATATATATATATATATATATATATATATATATATATATATATATATATATATATATTATATTTTAATTTATTAACACAGTGGGGTTGTTTGACATGCTGCGTTATTACAAATATAATATAATAATAATATAATATCTTTATTTACTACAAGTACATGTACAAGGTATACAGACCATAGCTGATATCAATGACATACTACTATATAGAAAGCCGCTTGTTATGCTGAGCATTTCCCGCAAATTAGGTCAATTTTGTCCCAGGATGCGACCCACACCAGTCCACTAACACCCAGGTACCCATTTTAAACTGATGGGTGAACAAGGATAGGGACAGCAGGTGTCTTATGTAAACACGTCCTTAATGTTTTCCAGACGTACCGAAGGAGATTCGAACTCCGGACCTCAGTGTGTGAGCTAGTGCGCTAGCGATCGAGCTTTAAAGTCAATTAAACAACCAACCAACCATATAACAATTTGGCGAAAGTAGGACAGGAGTAATTATAAAGCGGGAGTAAATATTATTCAGTGGGGTCTCTGTCCTGTGCTCAGAGATGATGAAAGCCTGGGGAGGGTGCGTGTATAAGAGCCATTCAGAAACACGAGCCGTTAGGGGATTAAGAAGCCCCGGGGCACACAGGGGAGTCCTTGACATTAAATGTGAGTTAACTAATAGGAATCATGAACCTGTGTCAATGGATCATTCTTTACCTAATTTCCTTAATATATTATTCACAGAAGTGATACCTCCGAAGATACGACATGTATTCTTCCTGGAATATATTTGTTTAGGGAAAATAGCGTATAATTGAATAAATCCATGTTCAGCGATATGGCGGATATAAGCAAGGTTGGGTATGGGGGTTCAAAAAACAAATTTCACAGTACGAGAGTCTAACCTTCCCAGATGAAAGCCGGAGACAGGTTGGTTGGTTAAACGGGTTAGAACATAAGAACATAAGAAAGAAGGAACACTGCAGCAGGCCTAATGGTCCATGCGAGGCAAGTCCAATTTTCCCACCGACTTAAGCCAATGCCATGACCTAGTCAGGTCAGTCATATTCACTTAAGGATGGAACACGGTAACTGACCTAGTATCACAAGCTAGTCAGGTCCAACTCACACCCACTCATGTATTTATCCAACCTATTTTTAAAACTACATAACGTCTTTTTTTTTATTTTTTTCAAATTAAAATTCTTTATTTCTGGTAATATACAGAGTGGGGTGTAATTATAGTAATGTACATTTTATGAAGTAGATATTACAAGATGGCCAATAATATGCCTAGGTATGCCTAGGCATACCTAGACACACAATGATTATACTGATAGTAAGGTTAGGTAATTGTAGTGATTAATTAGGTTTACAATATTGAGGTATTGAAATTTTAACATTTAAGAATTAAACAATTTGTTTAAAGAATTTAACAATTAGTTTATATATTAATGGTTAAGGTGATGTATTGGCATAATACCATTTCTATATTGGAGTGTCTTAGGCAAACTTATGACTAGCTTAAGAATTATGAATTACTGTACTCACTGAAATAGGTCAAACTCCGAAAAAAATAGAAACAAGATGAAATTTTCGGGAAAGAGGCTTAATGATATATAAAAAAATATCAAAATTCCCACAAAATTCCTCTTGTGCTAAACCAAGAATTCAAGATGGCTTAGAAATAGTCAAATATATGACAATTGTTTCCTAAAGAAAGAAATTCACTAGAATGACGGAGAGAAAATAAGACAGTTCTTCCATCTCGTGTATCTGAGTGGCAGATATTGTGGCAAGTGTCTGAGTGGCAAATATTTGTAGCAATTATCGTTGTGGTAAATTTATGTAGCATGCATCTGAATGGCAAACATCTGAGATATCTGTGTGGCCAATATCTGTCCTAAATATCTGAGTGGCAAATATTTATGATAAATATCTAAGTGGCAAATACCTGTGGCAAATATCTGAGTGACAAGTAACCGTGACAAGCATCTGAGTTTACCCATGTTACGACTTTGCTCGCGTAACATAAATAAAAGGTCCTGACTCCTAAAGGCTGCTCAACCTGCAGTCTAGGGGCATTTAAATTACGAAAAGGCAACCACTCTAGGGCCAGCATGTACCTTCATACAAATTATGAAGAATAACTTTAAATGTGTGGTGAAAGTGTTGAATGATGATGAAAGTATTTTCTTTTTGGGGATTTTCTTTCTTTTTGGGTCACCCTGCCTCGGTGGGAGACGGCCGACTTGTTGAAAAAAAAAAAAAAAAAACTTTAAATAGTCAATATGAGGAAAGACACAAAAACTCACTTATACAAAAATATAATATATATTATTAGTAACGTATATATAACCCACATTACTACAACCAACATCACCCCACTCCAGTTCACATTAGCTCACTAGTGAGTAAACAGTATATAAACCTTTATAAACAGGGAGGCTCCATGACACACACTCCTCCCTTCTGCCTGTCTGACTACCAGCGGGCAAAAACACCATACAGTACTCTCCCAAAACTTAAAACAGGCCTCTGCATACTAGGGCCTCAGATAAACATGAGAGCACCTACACACAAATAAAATAACCTATAGTATACACTAAAAAAAACTCACCAGACCACCTACTCACACTAATGCCAAACCATGACGACTTCACCCAGCCTCCGCCCTTTATGTACTAACCCAACAAATACCTCATCTGCTCCTGTCTCCTGGCCACTCTGCCTGACCAGGAATAATACGCATCCGGTTTCAGTACAAATCCCGGACAATGTTATTATATATGGAGCGTTATTTGTAACATATTTTTACAACATTTAAATGCAGCTCACTGCATAATAACCCACTAGTCAAAAGAGTGTGACAGGTTTGAGTTCAGCATGGGAGAAAACAGCTATTCTACTCATATGAAAGTAGGTGGGGAGATGTGCGTCAACTTCACTTTGAGAATTTTTAATTGTAGCTGTTAAGATTTGTTTGGGCTTTTAATCTGGGGTGTTAGCCACCCAGGTTTGAACAGGAAAGTCAGTGCGTCATCGAGGACTGTTTGTCGTATTTCCATTTTGGTCCATTAATTTTGTACCCCAGGATGCGACGCACACCAGCCGACTAACACCCAGGTACCTACTTACTGCTAGGGGACAGCAGGTGTAAGTAAACACGCCCAACGTCTTCCACTCGTGCAGGGGACTGAACCACGGACACTTAGTGTGCGAGGTGTATTAAAATAATGTATATTTTATTATGTTTCAGTGTTTTTCATCAGATTTTAAAAGCATTAAACTGTATAATAATGTAAATGTCTCAATTAATTCACTTAAATAATGGAGAGAGGCTGCTCAAGGTCTATACTAAAATTTTATATTTTACATTTCCATTTATCAGAATACAGTATTTATTATTATTTTTAAATGTTTTTAAGGCTTAATAAAAATTAACACTAGTATGGATAATTTAGTTTCAGGTTTAATGTAACTGGAATTTGTTCAGACTTTTCTATCGTAGTTGATTTCTGATTGTCCTCAACAGATTGCTGAATATTTGCTCTGATTCATATATTAGATGCTTTTTTTCAGTTTTGTCGATTTTTACGGGGTGAATTGTAATGAGTAATGACATTAGAATGCCAAGGAAATTAACTTATTTAATATTTACCCTTCTTGGGTTATCGAATACTTATTGAACAATAAGCATTCTTGATGCTCTGAAATATAGTAATCATCATATTTAAAGTAAAAAAATATTGAAAAAGTGTCAGTTTGGTAAACATTTTGGAACAGTCTCATTCCATATAAATTATATATATATATATATATATATATATATATATATATATATATATATATATATATATATATATATATATATATATATATATATATACCCACGAGGCTGGCCAAAGTAGCACGCGATCGATCCCCGCCATGACGAAGTTTGTTAATGATTGAAGACCACTTGTTTCGTGGTTTCATTAATAAATATATATATATATATATATATATATATATATAATATATATAATATATATATATATATATATATATATATATATATATATATATATATATATATATATATATATATATATATATATATATATATATATATATATATATATATATATATATGTATTATATATAATATATATATATATGTATATATATATAATATATATATATATGTATATATATAATATATATATATATGTATATATATATATATATATATATATATATATATATATATATATAATATATATGTATATATATATATAATATATATATATATATATATATATATATATATATATATATATATATATATATATATATATATAATCTAGTTGTAGCTACAGTTATAGTAGAGGTAGATGGGACAAAAGGAAAATAGTAACAGTAAGTAAGAGAGAGGTGAAAGTTTATAAACTAAGGATGGAGGAAGTTAGGGTGAAATATAAGCAACTTTTGGCAGAAAGGTGGTTAAAGGCGGTTAAACAGGGTTGGGATAGTTTTAAAAATGCAGTATTAGAATGTGGGGCAGAAGTTTGTGGCTATAGGAGGGTGGGTGCAGGAGGAAAGAGGAGTGAGTGGTGGAATGATGAGGTAAAGGGTGCGATGAAAGAGATAAGGGTATCTTATGAGAGGTTTTTACAAAGCAGAAGTGATATAAGAAGGGCAGAGTATATGGAGAGTAAAAGAAATGTGAAGAGAGAGTGGTGAGAGAGTGAAAAGGAGAGCAAATTATAAAGAGGGAAAGGCACTGTCAAGGAATTTTGCTGAGAATAAGAAAAAAAAATTGGAGTGAGATAAACAAGTTAAGAAAGCCTATTGAATGAATGAATTTGTCAGTTAAAAACAGAGTAGGGGAGTTAGTAGATGGGGAGCTGGAGGTATTGGGTAGATGGCGCGAATATTTTGAGGAACTTTTAAATGTCGATGAAGAAAAGAAGGCGTTAAGTCCTGGAAATGGGAAGTACAATGCCTGCACTTTAAAGGAGGGGTTTAGGATATTGGCAGATTGGAGGGACATCGAAACAGTCGTATTTGAGCGTCTCTGCAAAGACAGTGATTATGTATGAGTGAGGTGAAACTGTTGAATGATGATGATAGCTTTTTCTTTATTTTGGGGTTTTTCTTTTTAACACTGGATAGCGAGATTCGAACCCATGTCATTTGCCTGCCCATGGTGAGCGAAATCACATGACGCTCTAACCCCAGGACCACGCAATCCTGTGGGTTAGAGCGTCATGTGTGATTTTCGCTCACCATGGGGAGTACCAAAACGACATGGGTTCGAATCCTCGGTAGTCGCAGTGTTGTTATTGATTCAATACCACTTGTTCGTGGTTATAATTTATATATATATATATATATATATATATATATATATATATATATATATATATATATATATATATATATATATATATATATATATATATAAGAGAGAGAGAGAGGGAGGGAGGGAGGTACTACCTCTAGAACTTGCTGGGGACACTCATCATCAGAGAAGACAATAAACGTACTTCAGGGAAAACTCGAGGTTCTCCCCGGAGCTGTTTGAAGTTTTCTTTTCCTACAACCCCCTATTTTCTATATTATATGTGCACTTTATTTATAGATAGAATAAATTAACAAAAACAAAACCATGAGTACATTGGTACAATATATCAAGATTATGAACCTCCAGCTCCTACGAAGCCGGATGCGAGCCAAGTATGGGGCAAACATTTCCTCTGGATGGCCACGCCGAGGCGCTGGAACATGAAAATGGCCGCCCTCGGGTCCCTGGTGGTGTCGATGAGTCTGGAACCCAGTTCTTTAAGGAAACGTGTAGTGTTTTTTCACCATTCTCCCAAGGTCTCTGATCCCACTGGTACAAATTGTTACTGTTGGCTTATGTCCCTGTACTTGCCGATCTTGTACTCCTCCCTGTGGTCAGCAGCTTCTCCCTGTCGCCCGACACTGAGGGATGTAGGTGTCAGCCAGCATTGACACACAGGTATAATCCCATGCTAAGAGCTTGTGATTCTTCCAAGGATAGATGGTGATCCCGTCGGGGCGGTTTGCTGGGTTGTGAGTATTGTTGGCTGCTAGTGATCGCGGCTGTCTCGGCCGGGCATCCAGCTGAAGAAACGCTTCTCTGGGATGTCGTTGGATTCATTGTCTTGCATGCCAGCCTTTGGTTTTGGAACAGTTAAAACGACCATGTTGACGATATTGGTCGGCTTGCGGATCGCCGCAAATACACGTATATTCCGTGTGAATATACGTGTGAGTGTGAGTGTGAGTGTGTGTGTGTGTATATATATATATATATATATATATATTTGCTTGCATATACATTGTATATACTTAGCAAAGATTTATTTAATTTTACTCTATTCTGCCTTGATGAGTACACGAAAACTCTTGTACTCATCAAGGCAGAAATCATAATATTACAGTAGTAGGTCGTGTTTGTTTCATCATCAGCCACATTTCCCTTTTTAATTACGCTGAGTTAGGCAACACAATCACAATACACAGCATCAGAAGCCTCACAGTCAGTTGTTATCCTTTATGGTACACAGTGTAAATTTATTTTGAGTGCAGAGAAGCGAGGGTCTTAACCAAAAGCTTTAATTTATTTATATTAAAAGCTAGCACGTGTATCATGAGGCGCCTAAGTTGTGTTTATTTACATATTAATAAGATTTAGAGTTTTGTGATTTTTACGTCTGTAATGTTGCATTAAACAGAAGGGCATTTTGTCCTCGGATCTACCCGTTAAGAGATGGTGGGTGATGATTAGTAAGGAAGCTGTGTGTTCAAGTGTATGTGAGGTGATAATAGTAGTGTTACTATATAGAAGATGCTGGAGGTACTCCTTGTGTGGGAGATGTTGGAGATATTCATCTGTGTGGAAAATGGTGGAGGAGCTCCTGTGGGTAGGATGGTGGAGGAGTTTGTGGACAATTAAGATTGTCCTGATTGTGGAAGGAGGTTACTTTCTATACGTGGTAAATATAGGAGGTAATCTATTTTGTGGAAGACGAATGAGGTGTTCATGTACGCGGAGATATTAGGGTGTTCTTGTACACGGGAGATGAGGAAGAGATGGTGTTCCAGTGTGAAGAAGACGATGGAGATGTACTTTAGTGTGAGAGATGATGAAGGATTTCCTGTGTGCGGAAGATGGTAGAGATTTTCCTGTGAGTGGAAGATGATGGAAGTGTTGTTGGGATTGGGAAATGGTGGAGTTGTTCTTATGTATGCAAGTTGGTGATTCCTTTCATAAAGTTAACTTACCTTAGACTGAATGAAAAAATGAAACCACTTGTCTTCACTTCAGTCTAACGCGCTGACACATTCTTGTTGGATGCCCTGGCCCCTACCACCCAAATCTCCTATACTTCTTCCCATCAGTCCTCCTTGGGACGTTACCTATGCATCCTTCCATCCCATCTCACTTATAAACCTCTTTTTCACTATATATATCCCAGTTCCTTCTAAAGGGCTAAATAATCTCAACAATCCCTCCTCCACTGTCTGAATAAAACCTTTCATTCCACCACATAATTTCTTCGCTTCATTACATCTCCAGTGCCTAGAATATCCTCCTCTCTGCATTATTCAAAGATCATGCCTCATATCCACACAAAACCAAAGGCACCACTATTCTCTGGTTCTTTATATTTTTTTCTGACTCGTATCATAAACCTTTTTTTCAATAGATATCTAAACACTTTAATTTCCCCCCTCGTCTACTCCAGGCTTCACCTCGTCTACTCTAGGCTTCACCTCGTCTACTCTAGGCTTCACCTCGTCTCTTGCTGACCCATCTAAATACTTTTACTTCATGTACTCTCCTTCCCTCCAGTCTGGTATCTATTCTTGCATAACTTAATTTTTTCTTATTATCTTCTCGTTGCTATTTTTTCTGTATTCACTTTCTGATAGAAAATCGGCATAAGTTCAGAGATGGAAAATTTACATTAACTAACCTACTGACTTTTTTGGTGTCAGGTTGGTCAGAGATTACGACCTGAGATCCACAGGTCTTTATACTGGGAACAGTTCTGTTCCTCGTATACGGAAACAGCGTGCTAGTAGTTGTAAAATTCTATAACGCACTCTTTGTATGTGATGCTAAACTAATGAAGAAAATAAAAATCTGAGAGGACATGGAGAAACTTCTGTACGACTTCGACAGGAGACAATGGTTACTTTCAATTAATTAGTTATGAATATCGAGGAAGATTACAAGAAGACTGGTAGCAGAGTATAGACTCAGGAAGGATGGATGGGATGGAGTTAGATCAGAGGTAGCAAATCTCGTACAAGGACAAGGATCTTGGGGTAAGCAAAATACCGAATGTATTAAAAGGAGCGCTTATCAACAGAATATTATTGCCTAGCAAACTTAAAACAGCTTACAAGAATCACAGCAACGAATGTCTCAGAACCCGATACCTGGCAAATGTTACTCTTATCAAAAACTGCTTAGCATTTGTCCGGAACTAAGCGTTGAGCAGGAATGGGAATGCCCAAACAAAGTCTGCTCAGATGAGTAGTTATAGGTGAGCAGTTACAGGATCATCACCTTGTATGGGGATTTGTAACTCAAAAATTACACTGAAATTTGCATGGTCAAAATCGGTCACATACATTTAAAATAAATTAAGATAATTAGCTAGGACTAAGGGTAACTCAAAATCTGGAAAGAAGTTCTTTAAGAAAAAAAAAATTGGCGAATATCCATGAAAAATATATGACAAAATAAGGAGGATTTACATTGTTCCTGAGAGCTTATCCAGTCTAATTAAGAGGTTTAATCATAGAACGAGTTGGGACATGCAAGAATTAAATTGGGAAGTCAATAGTTATGACTGGTTAGCCAATAGTAAAAGTCGGGGAAACTAGGAGACAGTTAGGAGTCAGGGAAGGTCAGTGAAGAGTTAAAGGGAGAAAAAAATGAGGTCAGGTCAACTAAGGTTATGGTCAGGATAGCCAAGAATTCGGGGGAGCTAGTACTGGAGTACATTCAGGGGAGCTTAGGAGTTAAGACTAGAGGAGCCAAGAGTTAGGTCAGAGAAAGCAAGAGTTAGGTCGGTGCTGTGCCAAGACTTCGATCAAGGGAGCCAAGAGTTAGGTCGGTGCTGTGCCAAGACTTCGATCAGGGGAGCCAAGAGTTAGGTCGCTGCTGTGCCAAGACTTCAATCAGGGGAGCCAAGAGTTAGCTCGCTGCTGTGCCAAGACTTCGATCAAGGGAGCCAAGAGTTAGGTCGCTGCTGTGCCAAGACCTCGATCAGGGGAGCCAAGAGTTAGGTCGGTGCTGTGCCAAGACCTCGATCAGGGGAGCCAAGAGAAAGGTCGGTGCTGTGCCAAGACCTCGATCAGGGGAGCCAAGAGTTAGGTCGGTGCTGTGCCAAGACCTCGATCAGGGAGCCAAGAGTTAGGTCGGTGCTGTGCCAAGACTTCGATCAGGGAGCCAAGAGTTAGGTCGGTGCTGTCCCAAGACCTCGATCGGGGAAGCCAAGAGTTAGGTCGGTGCTGTCCCAAGACTTCAATCAGGAGCCAAGAGTTAGGTCGCTGCTGTGCCAAGACTTCGATCAAGGGAGCCAAGAGTTAGGTCGCTGCTGTGCCAAGACCTCGATCAGGGAGCCAAGAGTTAGGTCGGTGCTGTGCCAAGACCTCGATCAGAGCCAAGAGAAAGGTGGGTGCTGTGCCAAGACCTCGATCAGGGGAGCCAAGAGTTATGTGAAGGCAATGTCGAAAAACTCAAATGAAACGTTTTTAATTTTGACGAGAATTTTCTTCCTTCAACGGACAATAATTAAACTCAAAGGAATTTGTGCAAATGGAAAGTTAGCAGAGTCTGAAAGACCCTCAGGTGGGATTTGAGGATTTACGTCGTCCTTTTTAAATTAAAATGGAATTTAGTTAACCCAAAATACGGTTCAGGCCGGATTGAAAAAGGGAAGAGAGAGAGAGAGAGAGAGAGAGAAAGAGATAGAGACAGACAGAAAAAGACAGAAAACAGACAGACAGAGACAGACAGACAGACAGAAAACAGACAGACGGGACAGAGACAGACAGACAGATAAACATTCAGACGTGACACCCGCGTCCCCAACCCTTGGATATTCGTCTCTTGATAAAACCACCATCTTTGAAAGGTAGACAAGAGCCAATTAACAATTTAAAAATTTTTTTTTTTATGTTTTCACTGGAAGGAGTCCAGACTGTCTGTTAGACACTGTAGACATTTTAAGACACGGGCTGTTAGACAGTCTGTTAGACAGTCTGTTAGACACTGTTAGACACTGTTAACATCTGGGGATCCACATCCATTTAATGTCATAAAGTCAAACCCTTTGTATGATTATTAGATCCAATTTTCCCATTGCCTATTTCTAGCAAAAAAAAAAAAGATAGAATCGCAGTGTAAAAAAACTTTATTGAGGAAATTTTTCAGTAGCTTTTATTGTTTGGATTATGAAGCAGAACTCAGAACTTCGTTCTGCAGTGTAATGAGCTGGTGTGGTGATCCGTAGCTGTGGTGATCCGTGTAGCTGGTGGTGATCCGTGTAGCTGGTGTGGTGATCCGTGTAGCGGGGTGGTGGTCTGTGCAGCTGGGATATTTACGTATCAGCGATTTTGCCTGTCTTGAGCCCTACAGTGGTCCCTCCGGGCTGGGTGCTTAATCCATTCCTGAGGGATGCACTAAAACTGAAATCACTGAAAACTGAAGCCATTTTCCCATAAGAAATACCACGTAAACTAATTAATCCGTTTCAGACACCCAGGGAGTATTAACAAAAAATATTTTTTTAGAGATTAAATATAGATTTACATACAGAAAATGACAAATAAATATAAAGCACTAATAACATGTATAAATGAACATTTGAACCCTTTCAAGTTATGGTCGTACAATAATGCTTACGCACTGTGGTTATTGACGTACTAGTACGCTCAAATTCTAGCGCCTCCCAAATCAAGCAGAAACAGGCCACAGGGCCTAGATGTGATAGAATGGGTCTGTGCGGTCAGTGCGCAGTATAAAAATTCCTGCACCACACAGTGCATATCGAGGAAAGAAAACTCTGACCGTGTTTTTTGTTTAAAACAGCGACTTTGCAGCTCATTTTTGTATGGTATTTATTGTTGTATTCTCGTTTTCTTGGTCTCATTTGATATGAATGAAGATATATTATAGAATTGAGATGATTTTGATTGGTTTGACAACAACAAGCACTCCTGGAAATTGAGCTCAAAGTAGCGAAAATGTTCGGATTTTGACGATGTCTGCTAAGAGTAAACAAATCACAATTCACAAGTAAATACACATCAACTGGCGAGTCTAATATTCATGCATATGCTCTAATATTATTTATACCATTTTTACAGTGATGCTGTTGTATACATAACAATAAATCTTCTATTTTTTGTGAGAATAAAATTCAAAATTGGAGCAAAAGTAATAAAAAGAGGCCTGGAGACGACTCGATGAACAGAGAAGATGTTATTTGGGGTGCCAGGAATGTCCTCGCCTTGTTTATTATGGACCCTATTTTGAAATTCAATGTTTGAAATTTGTGTGATATTGGCCAAATTGCCATTTTCTGACCACTATTTCTGGGTAGTTGAAATTGGTAAATAGGCTAGTTTCTTGTACTCAATCGATAGAAGAAATGGATTTAGTGAAATAGCTATAATTTTAGTAGACTGGAAACATTGAAATGTGCCGAAAATAGGGCTCAAAGTGGGCGAAATCGCTGATGCGTAAGTGTCATGTGGACATCGCTAATCCCCGCGAAAGCATAATTCCGTTAGTTTTCGATCAAATTTCATAATTTTTGTGGTGCCATGATCGGAAAAAGATTCTCTATCATCTCCATACAGGGCCAATTTTTTTTTTTTTTAAATTCGTGGACCCTGAGAACGAGTTTCAGAGAGACCCTGACCCCCCAAAGAGTTAACATCACATTTTACCTTTATTAGCGACTCTTGTTCGTGTATGGAAGATGGAGAGGAGAGAGGGAGGCGAGCTTATTGTTGGGAGGTAGACAAAATGCTTCATTGTGACACTAATATCAGCCTACGGTTTATTTATCTATCACAATTCATCTAATATGACATAATAAACAATATAAATTACATAAAAACCTGATATACTTCTCTCTAGAATGAATAAAAATATGTGTGTCATTACGAATGTGGTGGCGTGGCATACTCGGTCCAGCTTTATGAAAACATCTTCCATTCTTTCCTCCTCAGACGAGATTAGTATAAGTTATAGAAACAGAGTTTGTAATGCTAACTGCATTAGATCACTTCTTTCCAGTCGCTACACGGATTGAACAGAATTCATTCTGTCCAGGCTGGTAACAACAACAACAACAATAACTGGTTTGTTGACAAAATCCCAACATTATACACTCTCATTCCTCTCTTGTTTATTCATTTAATCTTGCTTTACTCACTCCTCACTACATTAAGATTTCCTTACCACAACTGCCTCTAACACTGCCTCAACCAACAAACAAGTACCACTGCCTTCACCACCACTGCCTCATCACCACTGCCTCAATCCACCACTAGTTTCCAGTCAGCTTCACGGAGTGAACAGAATTCAATCGTCCAGGTTGGAAACAGCAAATAACCGGCTTGTTGCAAGGAGAGAGTGCAGGAGAGTTTGGAAGCATGGGACAAGATAGCTCTTCAATACTAATAATAATATAAACTCTATGGCTTATTTATCTATCACAATTCATCTAAATATGACATAATGTAACAATATTAATAACATAGAAACATGATATATACTTCTAGAATGAATAAAATATGTCATGTATGAGAGAACTGGCGGTAGTATTGTTTTGTTGGGCATATGGGCCACTGCTGGTGGAGGCTACAGCAGCAGGCCGCTCACCAGCTCTATTCACACAATGTATATAATTTATAAATAAGAAATATTTACACCTAAATTTATAAATAAATATTTACACTTTAATTTATAAATAAGGAATATTCACACTTCTATAAATAAGAAAGATTTATACCTCATTTTGAGGAGATGTTGGCAGACACGCAGCTCTAGTCTGTCCCTATATTCTCAAACAAACAATGGAGGAAAGTTAGGTTTCATCGATTGGCTTAACTTACTTGGCACTGTTAATGCTACACTTTAACGCTGGCTGGTGCTATAGCCTTTATCGACTCCACTTTGATACTTTGCTGGGCCGATTTCTTTCTTTAATTCTATGGTGTTCCTCACTTTTTACCAAAGGACTGGACACTAGAGCTTTCTTGGGCCCATGGGGCCTATTTGTGGTTAATACACAATAATCAAGGGCCAAACAATGGATTGTTAAGAAATGTTTAGTATGAACTCGCAGGATAATGTGTAAGTTGTATGCTTTTTAAATGAGATTAGTTAATTCTATGTATTTTCATGTCCTGGAATCCAAATATCACCTTGAAAATGCTTATTGGCTATAGGTTTAAAGATACGAGACATGTAATATTTGAGTATTTTATTATGATGTACAGTGGACCCTGTTTTGCTGGTAAATTCTTTCAGAATGCTGTTCGAAAGTGCCGTTACCAAATCTAATTTGTTCCCATAAGGAAATTTGTAAATTAGATTAGTCGCTTTCCAGACCTCTAAAAATACACTTACAAAAGCTCTTACAAAAATACACTACATAATTAATTTAGTTGAGAACGAAACCAAGGGTCCACTGTACAGTACAATATGTGTCAGTATGTTTTAAACTCTAATCCTACCTACTCTCTGCCTTTTTTGCTTGACACTTATAGTGGGCTAAAGAATCATCTCCTGCCAATTTCCAGCAATAGTCTGCAAGCACTTGTGCCCCATTTGCCCTGGTACCATTTTTTCCATGATTGAAATATCTTGGTGAAACCTTTCACCATGTCTGCTACTAATCACTCCCACAGTTTGCTGGAAAAAAGTCTATATGAGAGTCCAAAAGGGAATTTTATGACATATTACATCCCATGTTCTTGTAAGCCTTGGATGATAGTTTTCCACCAATTTTTCATAGTTGCCTTCCCTTCTGTTTCCGAGAAACTTTCGCCACTAACTTGAATGCTTCCACAGCTTTCTTCTCTCCATGAAGGTCTGATTAAAAGTCACCATCTTTAAGAAGTTTCCCGAATCTGAGGACCATTGAAGACTTCCTCACTTATCTTAGCGTTCAGTGAGGGCAATTTTGATGTTAAATACTTGGAATCCCCTGACTGATTTGTCCAGTTTTTAAGGCAAAGCTAATAGCCCCAGTTTTATGTGTAGTGATAGTAGTAAAATTTTGTTTGTCTAATGAGAGGTGGATGTTGAACATCTTTTCACCTCAAAATAAAACTTACACAGCACAACCACCTTCATGACTGCTGTAACAATAATGAAGGGCAGTGAGACCGTGAGTTTTGGGAAACACACTGCCGAAGCCTGTTGGAACCTGTTGACACGAGGTGTATATTGAAAAGTAGAGCTAGCAAACAATTTTAACCATGATATTCATTATTAGTGACCAAAATTAGTTGGAAATGCTCCCTTGGTCTCAGAAGCATTTTGGTTGTTGACGAGTGTTCCATAAAACAAGGAAGGCCAATTTCAAAATGGGGTCCAGAATTAACAATGCAAGATTCCAGCACTAAAATAACATTTTTTCTGTTCATTAGTCATGTCCCCAGGCCTCTTTATATTATGCTTGCTTTCTTTTTTGGGAATTTTTATTCACAAAAAAAAAATAGAAGATTTACTGTTATGCAGACTAGCATTATTGTAAAAATGGTATTAATAATACAACATATTTGGAAAAGCATTAGACCCAGAGAAAAATGTGTTTGACATGTGAGGGGATTTGTTTATCATGAACACGGCAAAATCGACCATTTCGCTACTTGTTAATTCAGCTTTAAACGAACCACAAAATCATTCATTCTGTAATAATTCCATTTTTAAAAATGAGACCAAAAAAATGAGAATACAACCATAAATACCAACGAAAGCAATCAAAGTCATGTTTTAAAAAAAAAACACGGCCCGTTTTTCATTACATCGCTTCCCAAACTGCAGGGTTTTTTATACATTAATCCCCCAGACCCACTTCATATTTGGCCACCAGCTTTTTCCCCAAGACTAAAAACCCAGAATTTTGGGTGACTATTATGGGGCCAATTTGGAACCAAATATTACACCACTGAAAAGGTTAATGTACTGCCAAAACTGTGATTTTTGAATTTTTAGATTTGGGTTCTGTGGAACAGTTTTGGGGGTTTTTAGTCACTTAGCAACCGCAATTTCATCACACCGACATCCACATGAAAGATGGGGTAAACCCCGGGGAGGTAAATATTTAATTAACCTGATATTTGAAATTTATTTAAAAAGATAATAATGAGGTTAACAAAAGTAAACTTTATATAACATACTCAATATAAAAACCTTGAAAAATGGACAAATCCATGGGGAAAATTTTACTTTTAATCATTTTTTTCAGGTTTATTTTTTAATAGAACCCCGATCCACTGATTCAATATATACCTGTTTCAGTTATCCAGGTTACTGTTCCCTCTTTAATTTTTTATAATAAGTTTTCCCCAAAACAAAAGTAGAGGCTGTTCTTTTAAAAACCCAAAAGAAGACCTGAAGGCTTCCCATTAAAAATATAATTCTCCATTATTTGCATAATTTTTCAATTTAAACATGTAATAATGTATAGACTTTCATATAGGATTTTCTACTATCCAGGTTACCATGGAGGTCCTTGGGAATGATCCCCCGGGGAAACCCCCCTTATATCTGTAAATTGTACAGAGCAGTTCTGTATTAGGTTATGTTTGTGGTATTTTTATATATTAGGGTATTACAGACACTGTATAATTTCAAAATTTATTAGCTGAATTGTTGTATATTGAGATTTTACTGTAAATGATATTGTTAATCACTAATTTTATTTTTCAAAAATTACAAAAATGGGGTAAAATGATTGTACCCATTTTAAAGGTCTGGCATCACATGTTGGGGAATATGATCCTGCAAGCTAGGGAGCAGTTCTTGGTCGGGGATGAGATTTTTAGGTCATATCTGTTCATTTCAAAGTCTGCACTTTGAAATATTTTTGTAGGATAGTTATTAAAGATGCTAATACTGGAAAATTGATACACTATATACCAAGGTTATTAAAATACTATATACAGAGGGCCCCCCTTTTACAGGTTGGTTCCAACCCCCGAAAGGAACACCTTTTTTTTTTCATTTTATTTTTTTTTTCCCCCTATAAATGCCCTATAAATGTGATAACAAGTTTTAAATTTAAATATATTAATTAAATAGAACTAGGTAGAAAACAATAAAAGTAAAAAACATATATACACCAATTGCCTTTGTCTTTTAATGTGGATGAGAGGTTAGTAGGAAGAAAGTGAGGTGGGGAGGTTGGTGAGCCCTCCAGACCACCCCCCCCATCCACCATAATAAACCATTTTAAAGGCCCAGAGCATAAAATGAAATACAGTCATCCAATTTTTAAAATATTTTTTTCTTAAAAAGAGAGGTGAGAAACAGGATAAACAAATAAACGAGAGAGAGAGAAATGAATAAATGGAGGCCTGAGAGGATATATAAAAAACAACAAACATTTTTTGGTTCATAGTAAGCAAGTTTTTTCGGATTCAAAAATACAAAACAGGCCCCTTGAATTTGATTAATCCCCCCGAGAGCCCGGGAAGTCAAAATTCACAAAACCACCCCCCCCATAAGAAATAATGTAACCATAACCGTTGACACTAGGAGAAAAAAAAAAATTTTTTGTAGAAAAAAAAGATTTACAAAGAAAAAATGACTAAAAAAAAAAACCAATAACATTTTAAAATGAAATTTAACATAAATTTACCCTATTGAAGACTCTGTTGGGTTGGAAGAGGGGGAGGGGGGGAAGAAGGAAGAGTTTTTGCTGAATAGATCCTTCCTGGATGACATAATAAACTTATTTCCTAAATACTGAAAAGACCTATTTCATTCAGTTTGAAACAGAGCTACAAATGTTAACCTTTCGGCGGGCCCCGGGATTTACGACGGGAGGTTGGCGAAAAGAGAATTTCCCCAGACTTCAGATTGAGGAAAAAAGCGTTGGGGGCCTAGGATGAGAGAATGGTCGGGCCGGAAAAGAGAGAAAATCGGCACCAGTGGTGCAAAAATTCAGTAACCTGTCCACCATGCCTACAGCAAGAAAAACTTACCTCAAAAAAGGGGGACACTTTTTCCAGACAGTTTTTAAAGGATGGGGTGTCATGAAGGACTGGTTTGAGGCGGCCCAAATTTAGTGACCATAACCGAAAAGGGGAAAACCGGGATTACCCACAGCCGCCCTTTTTGGTGCTGCTATTGTTCACGCCCCATGACAGAGCAAGGGAAACCCCCTATTCCATTCAGACTCAGAGGAGCAATGGATGAAAAAGATAGGGGAATATAATCAAGTTTTTAAATAGTTCCAGGAATAGAGTTTTGGGGAAATTCACCAGTAAACGCCCGATATGGCGTAATGCGCCTTAGTGTGCCAGCTCAAGGGTTAGGGGAACCCCGAGTACATCTCGAGTAATCCGAGTACAAACCGAGTACATCCGTTTCATCTTGGGTACATCCGAGTACATCCCGCACAAAAAGGAAGGAAGAAAAAGAGATAGTGTGCAAAATTGGGGTGAGAAATTTCAAGAAAATGTATGTGGTGGTGTAGTTTAGGCACCAGGTAACTGCTGGAAACCCCCCCGCTGAGTCAGCTCAGCCACAACAAAGGCAACTCTCACCCACCCACCAACCCCACAACCACAACCTCCACTTCCACAACCCCACAACCACCTGTAAATATCCAGTACCCACAAAGGGCCGCACCTGGGATGGCAGGAAGCTGCAATTTTATTCCCAATCCATCAGTTTGATGAAACAGTGTAATACGCCCCTCTTCAAATTTGGAACAATGCCACTGAACTGGAATGTTTTGAGTTATTCTTTGACCAACCCTGATGGACATTATTATCAGGGAAAGCAACAGATACTTCACACAATGGCAAACACGATTCTTCACCAAAAAACACGTCTACACCGTGGAAGGAGACAACTGTGGCAGAGATGTATCTTTCTTTCCACAATAATGCTTATGCCACATGTGTATAAGCACCGTGTCAAAACCCCTACTGGTCACAGACCGATTGATTGCAACACCAGCTTCAGTGATATTATACCAGTAATCCCGGCTACTGTTATGATGTTACATTTTTCGACAAAAACCCGGCCTGACAGAACCCAGGTTATATAAGATTAGGAATGTTTTCTGTATCTGAAAGAGAACAATGTATTTTTATCCCTTCAGGAAGCTTGTTATTGATGAGTCTTTGATTCTGTTCAAAGGTAGACTGTCATTCACAGTATATACCAAGCAAAAGGAAACGCTTTGGTGTATAAAGTTGTTTGTGCTTTGTGATTGCTACAGTGGTCTTATTGATATTATTGTGTACACTGGAAGTAATACATTGAAAAGATACCAGGAAGTTACTGGGTATCTCTGGTGATGTGGTTAGAACAATGATGGAACCATATCTTGGGAAGGGGCATATATTATATACTGATAACTGGTACACAAGCCCCAATCTCTGTGTGATTTTTGTGAGTGAACATGACAGATGGTGTTGAACAGTTCGTGCACCGTAAGCATATGCCTAGGTTCGATGCAGGCACTCGTAGAGGTGAGGTGCAGGCGTTTGCTGCCAATGATATCATGGCATTTCGTGGCATGACAAACGAGATCACACTGTTGTCTTCAGTTCACCCTAATGAAATAGCAGACAGTGGCAGGGTGATTAGAGAGACTGATGAACCCATTCTAAAACCTGCAGCTGTGATGGACTACACCCTCAATATGCGTTCAGTGGACAAATGTGACATGCAGATTGGGTTTGTTGATTGTGTTCGGAGAGTTATAAGTAGTACATAAAACCTTTTTCACATTCTGACATTTCTATGCTCAATGCTTATAATGTTTATAGGTTGAAGACCACAAACAAAACCACCATATATGAATTTTGTTTGTCTGTCATCAGGCAAATAATCACCAAGTACCAAGGAACACCACCTGCAAAAGAAAACTGCTCAATGAAATTACCAACAACCACCCCTCCCCATCCGAGGCATGGTGAACACTTCCTAATGAAACTGCCTGCTACTGCTTGCAAGAAAAAGGCTCAGAAGAGGTGTTATGTCTGTGCACATACAAAAAAAGACGCCCACACAGCAACGCAAAGACACTGTGTGTGAAGAATGTGAAACACCACTGTGGCATGTCACCATGTTTCAAAGACTTCCACAGGCTGCAGAACTTCTAGGAACATGTGCAGTGACTCTATATGTGTATATATATGATTGAACAATAGTTATAAAACATTATTTTTTTTACATTGTACATTGTTGTAAATATGTCTTGTAACAAAATAGTGATAAGAAACTTTATGCCATTATTGTGTAAGAATTCAGCAAGGGAATATTTGAAAAACAGCACTTATATTGGTCTCACAGGCCATAAAGTTATTTGAAAAAATTAAAAACGAGAAATCAACTCGAAAAAACTAAATAACAGTTTAACGGTCTACAAGATTAGAGAATACGCTTGGACCTCATCTTCACTAACAATGATGATCTGATACGAAATGTCATCATATCAAAAACAATATACTCAGATCACAACATAATAGAGGTCCAGACATGCATGCGGGGAGCCCCAGATCAACAAAATGTGATCAGCCGCGAGGGAGCCTTCTCCAAATTCAACTTCAATAACAAAATACAAGATGGGACTAAGTAAACCAAGTCCTATGATATACAATGGGAAGATAGCCTAAGCATCACAGATCCTAACCTATGTCTAGAACAAATTAACTCTGTGGCACTTGAGGTTTGCCTGGATAAAATTCCCTTAAGAAAAAGGAGAAAAGATGCAAACTAGAAAGAGAGAGGCGCTCCCTATACAGGCGAAGGCAAAGAATAATGGAGCGGCTACAAGAGGCCAATATATCTGAAATACGAAGGAGACACTAGTCAGAGAAATAGCAAACATCAAATTAAAACTAAAGGAATCTTACAGGAATCAAGAAACGCGGAAGAACTAAAAGCCATAAACGAAATTGAAAGAAACCCAAAGTATTTCTTTTCTTATGCAAAGTCAAAGTCGAGAACAGCAACCAGTATTGGGCCCCTACTTAAACGGGATGGGTCCTACACAGATGA
>WNWK01001116.1:0-323684 GCA_009830355.1 Cherax destructor | reverse complement strand
TATATATATTATTGTTATTACTGACATTGTACCTGTTGGTACTTCTCAGTCAGTTATATATATGGCCCTCAGCACAGACTTGTTGTATATGGGGCAGTGTAGGAGCTACCCTCCTAATTATCCTAATTGATATCTTAATTAGTATCTTCATATTTGATTTACTATGCTCCCCTAGATTTTCTCACTTTGTTAATAAATCTTTAAATCATTTACTTTGGTTAGTACCCTATCAGTTGTAATCCCCTTTATCTAAAACTATGTCGGATAACTGAACCAGGATACTGACTTTGTTGCAAAAGCCCAGTAACAGGTTTGGATGCTAGAAGGGTTTTCCTTTCTAGTGTTACGGGAGATATCTATTGTTAATAAAATTCGTGTCATTTTGTAACACTGCTCTACATCAATATGAACAAGTCTGCTGTGCTAGTTAAACGTCAGTAAAGATGCCCAGGTGTACCCTTTGAGTCTCACTCATTAACCTGTTCTTTTTGTATTCCATTAGTGTAATGGTTTTTTAAAATACTTGGTGAAGGAGCAAATCACCGTCGTTTTTCATCCCCAATGTGATCCGAAATTTTAAAGACGCGTTTATATACAGGGACATTGTGCTGACTTCTAAATTTATGATTTATCGTATAGCTAAATTACTGGTACATATTTTGCAAATAACTCATTACATATGCCCAGAAAATTTTTTCTAGTTCCTTAAATTTTTAAAAAAATATTTGAGCTCTTTCTCCAATGCCAAAAAACTAAAACAGGTTAAGTTTTTGTGAGCCTTTTTTAGTTTTTTTGTCTTAAAGTTGGTACAAATTTTTTAAAGGTTTTTTTTTTTGTGTGATTTGGGTTGCAAGAACTAAACACTATTTTTCCCCCAGGCGTATTCCCCCCTACTGGTTAAGCACTCCTCCAACTTTTTTCTATAGTAACAGACAAAATGCAGTTGGGACTAATAACTTACAAAATGTATAAGTTTTTTTTCCGGATGGATGGAACTGTTGAATAATGTTTGATACTGAGTTGGAGGGTTGGGGGGTTCAGGCCACCGTTTTTAATCAAGCCTTTAAGAGGGCCGGAGAAATGTGTTATGGAAGAAGATGAAAAAAATATGCTGTTATGAAAATTAATAGTCTTTTCGCTTGTCTCACAGCAGCCTTCTGATGACTGCTCTAAGTTTTTTTCTTGTTTATATCATTTGGGGTTTTAAAAAAAAATCCTTCAAAATTTCCCAAAAAATTTAGGCACAAGTACATCACAAATTTCTATTAAAAAAAAATTTTCCTATCTCTGTGATAACTTCTTTAGATCATCCGAATAATGAAATATTTCCGTTTAGAAATCATTTATATAATTTTGAAAAGAATGAAGTAAGGCTCGATCTTGAAGTTCCTATCTTCCTTCAGCACAAACCTAGCCAAGCTAGCCAGCCCTGTAGCCTGACCACTAGCCTAACCATGTCAGCCAGCCCTGTAGCCTGACCACTAGCCTAGCCATGTCAGCCAGCCCTGTATCCTGACCACTAGCCTAACCATGCCAGCCAGCCCTGTAGCCTGAACACTAGCCTAGCCATTCCAGCCAGCTCTGTAGCCTGACCACTAGCCTAGCCATTCCAGCCAGCCCTGTAGCCTGACCACTAGCCTAGCCATGCCAGCAAGCCCTGAGCCTGACCACTAGTCTAGCCATGCCAGCCAGCCCTGTAGTCTGACCACTAGCCTAGCCATGCCAGCCAGTCCTGTAGCCTGACCACTAGCCTAGCCATGCCAGCCAGCCCTGTAGCCTGACCACTAGCCTAGCCATACCAGCCAGCCCTGTAGCCTCACCACTGGCCTAGCCATGCCAGCCAGCCCTATAGCCTGACCACTAGCCTAGCCATGCCAGCCAGGACTGAAGCCTGACCACTAGCCTAGCCATGCCAACCAGCCCTGTAGCCTGACCACTAGCCTAGCCATGCCAGCCGGCCCTGTAGCCTGACCACTAGCCTAGCCATTCCAGCCAGCTCTGTAGCCTGACCACTAGCCTAGCCATTCCAGCCAGCCCTGTAGCCTGACCACTAGCCTAGCCATGCCAGCCAGCCCTGTAGCCTGACCACTAGCCTAGCCATGCCAGCCAGCCCTGTAGTCTGACCACTAGCCTAGCCATGCCAGCCAGTCCTGTAGCCTGACCACTAGCCTAGCCATGCCAGCCAGCCCTGTAGCCTGACCACTAGCCTAGCCATACCAGCCAGCCCTGTAGCCTCACCACTGGCCTAGCCATGCCAGCCAGCCCTATAGCCTGACCACTAGCCTAGCCATGCCAGCCAGGACTGAAGCCTGACCACTAGCCTAGCCATGCCAACCAGCCCTGTAGCCTGACCACTAGCCTAGCCATGCCAGCCGGCCCTGTAGCCTGACCACTAGCCTAGCCATGCCAGCCAGCCCTGTAGCCTGACCATTAGCATAGTCATGTCAGCCAGTCCTGTAGCCTGACCACTAGCCTAGTCAGGCCAGCCAGCCCTGTAGCCTGACCACTAGCCATGCTAGCCATCCCTATAGCCTAAGCACCAATCTAGCCAAGGCAGTCAGCCCTGTAGACTTGGCACCAACCTAGCCATGTCAGTCAGCCTTGCAGACTCAACACTAGCCTAACCATGCCAGCCAGCCCTATAGACTCAGCACCAGTCTTGCTATGCCAGCCAGCCCTGTAGCCTGACCACTAGCCTAGCAATGCCAGCAAGCCCTGTAGCATGACCACTAGCCTAGCCATGCCAGCCAACCATGTATTCTGACCACTAGCTTAGCCAAGCCAGCCAGCCCTGTAGCCTGAGCACTAGCCTAGTCATGCCAACCAGCCCTGTAGCCTGACCACTAGCCTAGTCATGCCAGCCAGCCCTGTAGCCTGACCACTAGCCATGCCAGCCACCCCTATAGCCTGAGCACCAATCTAGCAATGGCAGTCAGCCTTGTAGACTTGGCACCAACCTAGCCATATCAGTCAGTCTTGCAGACTCAACACTAGCGTAACCATGCCAGCCAGCCCAAGAGACTCAGCACCAGCCTTGCCATGCCAGCCAGCCCTGTAGCCTGACTACTAGCCTAGCCATGCCAGCAAGCTTTGTAGCCTGACCACTAGCCTAGCTATTCCAGCCAGCTCTGTAGCCTGACCACTAGCCTAGCCATTCTAGCCAGCTCTGTAGCCTGACCAGTAGCCTAGCCATTCCAGCTAGCCCTGTAGCCTGACCACTAGCCTAGCCATGCCAGCCAGCCCTGTAGTCTGACCACTAGCCTAGCCATGCCAGCCAGTCCTGTAGCCTGAACACTAGCCTAGCCATGCCAGCCAGCCTTGTAGCCCGACCACTAGCCTAGCTATACCAGCCAGCCCTGTAGCCTCACCACTGGCCTAGCCATGCCAGCCAACCCTGTAGCTTGACCACTAACCTAGCCATGCCAGCCAGCCCTAAAGCCTGATCACTAGCCTAGCAATGCCAGCAAGCCTTGTATCCTCACCACTAGCCAGCACTGTAGCCTAACCACTAGCCTAGCCATGCCACCCAGCCCTGTAGCCTGACAATTAGCCTAGTCATGTCAGCCAGCCCTGTAGCCTGACCACTAGCCTAGTCATGCCAGCCAGCCCTGTAGCCTGACCACTAGCCATGCAAGCCACCCATATAGCCTGAGCACCAATCTAGCCATAGCAGTCAGCCCTGTAGACTTGGCACCAACCTAGCCATGTCAGTCAGCCTTGCAGACTCAACACTAGAGTAACCATGCCAGCCAGCCCTATAGACTCAGCACCAGCCTTGCCATGCCAGCAAGCCCTGTAGCATGACCACTAGCCTAGCCATGCCAGCCAGCTAGCCCTGTATCTTGAACACTAGCCTAGCCATGCCAGCCAGCCTTGTAGCCTCACCACTAGCCTAGCCATGCCAGCCAGCCCTGTAGCCTGACCACTAGCCTAGCCATGCCACCCAGCACTGTAGCCTGACCACTAGTCTAGCAATGCCAGCCAGCCCTGTAGCCTGACCACTAGCCTAGCCATGCCAGCCAGCCCTGAAGCCTGACCACTAGTCTAGCCATGCCAGCCAGCCCTGTAGCCTGACCACTAGCCTAGCCATGCCAGCCAGCCCTGAAGCCTGACCACTAGCCTAGTCATGCCAGCCAGTCCTGTAGCCTGACCACTAGCCATGCCAGCCACCCCTATAGCCTGAACACCAATCTAGCCATGGCATTCAGCCCTGTAGACTTGGCACCAACCTAGCCATGTCAGTCAGCCTTGCAGACTCAACACTAGAGTAACCATGCCAGCCAACCCTATAGACTCAGCACCAGCCTTGCCATGCCAGCCAGCCCTGTAGCCTGACCACTAGCCTAGCCATGCCAGCCAGCCCTGTAGCCTGACCACTAGCCTAGCCATATCAGCCAGCCCTGTAGCCTGACCACTGGCCTAGCCATGCCACCCAGCCCTGTAGCCTGACCACTAGCCTAGATATGCCAGCCAGCCCTGAAGCCTGACCACTAGCTTAGCCATGCCAGCCAGCCCTGTAGCCTGACCACTAGCCTAGCCATGCCAGCCAGCCCTGTAGCCTGACCACTAGCCTAGCCATGCCAGCCAGCCCTGTAGCCTGACCACTAGCCTAGTCATGCCAGCCAGCCCTGTAGCCTGACCACTAGCCTAGTCATGCCAGCCGTACCGCCCTGTAGCCTGACCACCAGCCATGCCAGCCACCCCTCATAGCCTGAGCACCAATCTAGCCATGGCAGTCAGCCTTGCAGACTCAACACTAGCCTAACCATGGCAGCCAGCCCTATAGACTCAGCCTTGCCATGCCAGCCAGCCTTGTAGCCTGACCACTAGCCTAGCCATACCAGCCAGCCCTATAGCCTGACCACTGGCCTAGCCATGCCAGCCAGCCCTGTAGCCTGACCACTAGCCTAGCCATACCAGCCAGCCCTTATGCCTGACCACTAGCTTAGTCATGCCAGCCAGCCCTGTAGCCTGACCACTAGCCTAGTCATGCCAGCCAGCCCTGTAGCCTGAGCACCAATCTAGTCATGGCAGTCAGCCATGTAGACTTGGCACCAACTTAGCCATGTCAGTCAGCCTTGCAGACTCAACACTAGCCTAACCATGCCAGCCAGCCTTATAGACTCAGCACCAGCCTTGCCATGCCAGCCAGCCCTGAAGACTCAGCACCAGCCTAACCATGCCAGCCTGCCCTATAGACTTAGCACCGGCCTTGCCATTCTAGCCACCCCTGAAGACTCAGCACTACGCTAGCTATGCCAGCCAGCCCTGTAGACTCACCACCAGCCTAACAATGCCAGCAGCCCTGTAGACTCAGCACTAGCCTAGCAATTTCAGCCAACCCTCTAGACTCAGTACTATCCTAGGCATGCCAGTCAGCCCTGTAGACTCAGTACTAGCCTATCCATACCAGTCAGCACTGTAGCCTGACCACTAGCCTAGTCCTTCCAGCCTGCCCTGTATCCTGACCACTAGCAATGCGAGCCCTGTAGACTCGGCACCAACATAGCCATGTCAGTCAGCCTTGCAGACTCAACACCAGCCTAACCATGCCAGCCTGCCCTATAGACTCAGCACCGGCCTTGCCATTCTAGCCACCCCTGAAGACTCAGCACTACGCTAGCTATGCCAGCCAGCCCTGTAGACTCAGCACCAGCCTAGCAATGCCAGCCAGCCCTCTAGACTCAGCACTAGCCTAGTCATGCCAGCCAGCCCTGTAGACTCAGCACCAGCCTAGCAATATCAGCCAGCCCTCTAGACTCAGTACTAGCCTAGCTATACCAGTCAGACCTGTAGACTCAGTACTAGCCTAGCCATACCAGTCAGCCCTGTAGACTCACTACTAGCCTAGCCATGCCAGCCAGCCCGCTAAACTGAACAACTTCTGAAGAGCAGAGAAAAGGCTACATTTAAAAATAGGCTAACAGTCAGTTATGAGTAACTTAAGACCTAGGTGTATAGGCCTAATTAATATACATAAATAGCTTACGTCACTGTTTAATGGTGTCGTTGGTTGACTTTATTTCATTTTATATATTATTTTTACATATTAGACTTTCTTCTTCTTCAACATTTTTTTTTGAGGGCCAGTTGCCCCTGTTGAACCTTTGCCTTTACTTAATGCTCCAGCTCTGCACTCACTAGGTCTTCCTCTCAACACATACTCTGCTTCCTCTTTATGAACTAATCTCTGGTACAAGCTTCTATTTTTTCTCATATACCATCCATTTTTCTCTACTCTTTTATGTGATTGTCAAAGGCATTCTGGAAATGTAGGTACACGACATCACAGGTTTAGTTTTATTGTCCTTTTTTTCATTATTTTGAAATAATTTCAATAAATTTGTAAGACAAAGATGTCTTATAGCAGACTGTTTGAGTATCAAGTATTGTTTATTTTGTTTTCGAAATATTGGGAATAATTATATACACTAATTAAACTAACACTGGTTTCGTCCTAGAGGGAAGACAGTTAAGTGCAAATGACCTCTCATATTTTTTTCAATATTCGAGTAACATTTTTCAAAATTGAAGATACATTTTTAAAATTGAAGAGATTTTTTACGAATACTGAAGAGCGACAGTTGCTGATAACAAGTAATTTTTCAAATTAGATTTTTGTTCGTTACTGAATACGCTATTTGGCGTTTAGACTTTTAGCCTTCTGGCGCATGTTGGTCAATGTCAAGTGATGAATTTATATTTGGATTCTTCGTGTATTTTATTGAGTCAAAATGGATAATTATGCTGATATTTAGCGTCAGTGTCAGATCCATCAAAGAAATTTCACGTCCTGTGAACGCTTCTATCATTTCATTCTTGTACTAATTTGCCTAAATAATATGTATATATATATATATATATATATATATATATATATATATATATATATATATATATATATATATATATGTGTGATTATAAACTGGTCAATTAGCAAGAACTCATCTAAAATTAAGTCCTTTCTAAAATTTTCATTTATGTTAATGTAAAATTTATAATTTTGTACCAAGAGAAACTTTGAAAACCTACCTAACCTTATTACAACAAGCGCAATTTAATTTAGCCTAACCCAACTAAATATATTTTAGATACGTTAACATTAATTTAATAATAAACAAACACAATGAAATATATTTTTTCGTTATGTTCAGAATGATTTTGGCGAAATTATTGCATACACAAATTTTCACTTGTCTTATATGGCAAGAAGAGCGTTGCTATTTAAGCAAATCGCAAGTTTTACCTAATCGGCAACGACATATATATATATATATATATATATATATATATATATATATATATATATATATATATATATATATATATATATATATATATATATATATATATATATATATAAGTCTTGCCGAATAGGTAAAACTTGCGATTTTGGCTTAAATAGCAACGCTCTTTTTGCCGTATAAAGCAAACGAAAATTTGTGTATGCAACAATTTAGCAAAAATAATTTTGAACCTAACCTAAAATTTATTTAGTTGGATTAGGCTAAATTAAATTGCGCTTGTTTTAATAAGGTTAAGTAAGTTTTCTAAGGTCTTTTGGTACAAAATTATTATTTTTTACATTAACATAAATGACAAAATCTATCTTTAAACGTATAAGAAATTTTTTTGAAAGGACTTAATGTTAAATGAGTTCTTGTTATTTGACCAGTTTTAACTATTCGGCACGACATATATATATTATTATTTATTTATTAACACATCGGCCGTTTCCAACCAAGGCAGGGTGGCCAAAAAAGAAAAACTGTTTTCATCATTCACTCCATCACTGTCTTGCCAGAGGAATGCTTACCTGGAGTTTACCTGGAGAGAGTATAAAATTGCAACATTAACACCACTCCTTCAGAGTGTAGACACTGTACTTCCCTTCTCCAGGACTCGAGTCCGGCCTTGCGATTTCCCTGAATCCCTTCATAAATTTTACCTTGCTTACACTCCAATAGCACGTCAAGTCCTAAAAACCATATATAAGAACATAAGAACATAAGAACATAAAAAGGAGGAACACTGCAGCAGACCTGTTGGCCCTTACTAGGCAGTTCCTTCACATTCCATCCCACTAACAAGATATTTGTTCAACCCAATCTTCAATGCTTCCCAAGAAATAAGCTTTTATGATTCTATTTACTCATGTGCAATTCCCACTCAAATCCAACCCCTCTCACTCATGAATTTATTCAACCTAAATTTGAAACTACCCAAGGTCCTAGCTTCAATAACCCTACTAGGCAGACTGTTCCACTCATCAACTACCCTATTTCCAAACCAATACTTTCCTATATCCTTTCTAAATCTAAACTTATCTAATTTGAATCCATTATTGCGGGTTCTCTCTTGGAGAGATATTCTCAAGACCTTATTTATATCCCCTTTGTTAATACCCATTTTCCACTTGTATACCTCGATCATGTCTCCCCTCATTCTACGTCTTACAAGTGAATGTAATTTAAGGGTCTTCAATCTTTCTTCGTAAGGAAGATTTCTAATGTTATGTATTAATTTAGTCATTCTACGCTGAATGTTTTCTAACGAATTTATGTCCATTCTGTAATATGGAGACCAGAACTGAGCTGCGTAATCTAGGTGAGGCCTTACTAATGATGTATAAAGCTGTAATATAACCTCTGGACTTCTGTTGCTAACACTACTTGATATAAATCCCAGTAATCTATTTGCCTTATTACGTATGCTTAGGCATTGCTGTCTTGGTTTAAGGTTGCTGCTTACCATCACCCCCAAGTCCTTCTCGCAATCTGTATGGCTAAGTTCTACGTTATTTAACTTATAAGTGCTTGGGTTATGGACACTCCCGAGCTTCAGAACCTTGCATTTATCTACATTGAACTGCATCTGCCACTTTTCTGACCAAGAATTAAGTTTGTCTAAATCTTCCTGAAGTTCTATGACATCTATGTTTGAATCAATTATCCTACCTATCTTCGTGTCGTCGGCGAATTTACTCATATCACTAGTAATTCCCTCGTCAAGGTCATTGATATATATTATAAATAACAACGGGCCTAAGACTGATCCCTGTGGAACACCACTTTTTACAAGTCCCCATTCGGATTTAACCCCATTTATGCACACTCTCTGCTTCCTATTGGTGAGCCATGACTCGATCCATGACAGCACTTTTCCCCCAATGCCATGAGCTGCCACTTTCTTTAACATTCTCTGGTGCGGTACTCTATCAAAAGCCTTACTAAAGTCTAAATAAACAATATCGAATTCTTTATCATGATCAACAGCCTCAAAAGCTTTACTGAAGAAGGTTAATAAATTAGATAGGCAGGAACGGCCCCTCGTGAACCCATGCTGAGTATTATTAATCAAATTATGGTTATCTAAATGGCTTCTAATAATATCAGCTATAATTGACTCTAGTAATTTGCCTACAATTGAGGTCAGGCTTATTGGGCGGTAATTTGATGGTAGTGACTTGTCCCCTGCTTTAAAAATAGGAATTACATTAGCCATCTTCCACATATCAGACACTACACCTGTTTGAAGAGATAAATTAAAAATTATAGATATTGGTTCACAGAGTTCCATTTTGCATTCCTTAAGAACCCTTGCAAAAAGCTCATCAGGACCCGGCGATTTATTTTGTTTCAGACGGTCTACTTGCTTCATAACCATTTCGCTAGTGACTGTGATATTACATAATTTATCTTCTTTAGGGACTCTAAAAAAAAATAATTACTGGGATATAATATTAGTGTCTTCCTGTGTGAAAACCGAGAGAAAATAATTATTAAAAATAGAGCACATATCATTCTCCTTGTCAGTAAGATGCCCAGAGTTATTTTTAAGGGGACCTATCTTATCCCTAACTTTTGTTCTATAAACCTGGAAAAAACTTTTTGGGTTAGTTTTTGAATCCCTAGCAACTTTAATTTCATTGTCCCGTTTAGCTTTTCTTATACCCTTTTTAACGTCCCTCTTAATGTCAGTATACTGATTTATAAGATGACCCTCACCTCTATTTATGCGCCTATAAATTCATTTTGGGTCATTTCTACTTGATCTAATTTCTTTATATGGGATAAATGTTCTTTGGGCAGCCTGTATAGTGTTAAGAAAGCTGTCATATTGATAGCTCTCTTCGTTACCCCAGTCCACAGTTGATAAGTGTTCTCTAAGCCCATTATAATCTGCTAAGCGAAAGTCTGGGACTGTTACTGAATTATCCCTACTATCATACATCCATTCAATGCTAAAAGTAATTGACTTGTGGTCGCTTGTGCAGAGTTCCTCTGTAATTTCTTAATTATTAACAAGGGATTCCTTGTTTGCCAGAACCAAGTCAAGTAGGTTATTTCCCCTTGTAGGTTCTGTCACAAACTGCTTCAAAAAACAATCCTGAACAACTTCTAAAAAGTCGTTATATTCTAAATTCCCTGTCAAGAAATTCCAATTAATCTGACTAAAGTTAAAGTCCCCTAGAATTACTACGTTATCGTGCCTTGTGGCCTTAACAATTTCCTCCCAGAGTAGTCTCCCTTGTTCCCTATCTAAGTTTGGTGGACGATATATCACGCCTAAAATCAATTTTTCACACCCCTCTGAAAATTCTATCCAGACAGACTCTGTATGTATTATTTCAGACTTTATGCCCGTTTTTATCCAATAATTTAAATGATCACGGACATAGAGTGCCACCCCACATCCCTTCCCGATACTTCTGTCTACTTGGAACAATTTAAAACCCTGGATGTGACATTCAGCAGGCATGTCCCGATTTTTCATATTAAACCATGTCTCAGTTATTGCAAAAACATCAATATTACCCGCACTAGCAAGTAATTTCAACTCGTCCATCTTATTCCTAGCACTACGACAATTGGTGTAATATATATTTAAAGACCCTCCTTTCTCTTTACCCTTCCTGCTCATTTTTGTTTTTCCACTATACCTATTACTGTCCTTGTCATCTAGTGCCACTGGCTTTCCAGTATCCACCTTATTCTGCCTATTACTAGTTCTCCTAGAACTTTTAATATTACTACACTGGGACTTTACTGTTTTCCCCCCAAAACCCATACCACTAACTATTTCTAGTTTAAAGCCCTAACAGCTCCCTCCACTGCAGTTGCCAGTGCCCCCACCCCAGACCTGGATAAGTGAACCCCATCCCTGGCATACATGTCATTTCTGCCATAGAAGAGGTCCCAGTTGTCAATGAATGTTACTGCATTTTCCTTACAGTATTTGTCCAGCCGGCAATTGACACCAATTGCCCTGGACAACCATTCATTAAAAACAGTTTTGAAAATAATATGAATATCTCTTTTGGTTTATATAAATTGGATTAATTTATAATTAATACAATTTGGGAAGAATTTAATGATAAATTGGACAAATCTTAATGCTTGGGTAGAGTTTCAGGTCCTCTTCACAGAGTCGGGCGATGTCACGCCAAGCAACAAGCCCCGACAACACCCCTCCTCCCCAACCATTGTGCAAGTCCCGTTCAAATCCAACCCCTCTTACTCACAAGAACACAAAAATAAGAAACACTGCAGCAAGCCAACTGGTCCACACTAGGCAGGTCCCCCTAAAACCCAAAACCAATCCCACAAACAAAAATTCCTACCCAACCCACCTACTCCATCCATGGAATATGCTTTGATAATCAGGGCACTATAAAAGAGGGTACTGAAGGAGCTGAAGCACCTGGTTCATCACAAGAGCACCAAAGGAGCTGAAGCACCTGGTCCATCACTAGGGAACGGAATAAGCCGAAGCACATGATCCATCACCAGGGCGTTGAAGGAGCTGAAGCACCTGGTCCATCACCAAGGTACTGATGGAGCCGAAGCACCTGGTCCATCACAAGGGCACTGAATGAGCCTAAGCACCTGGTCCATCATCAGGGCACTGATAGAGCCTAAGCGACTGGTCCATCACCAGGGCACTGAAAGAGCCGAAGCACCTGGTCCATCTCCAGGGCACTGAATAAGCCTAAGCACCTGGTCCATCACCTAGGGCACTGAGAGAGCCAAAGTACCTGGTCCATCACCAGGCCGTTTGAAGGAGCAGAATCACCTGGTCCATCACCAGGGAACTGAGGGAGCCGAAGCACCTGAACCATCACAAGGGCACTGAGGGAGCCAAAACACCTGGTTCATGAAATTAAGACACACGTGCAACATCTGGGTATCTTTATAGTAAACGTTTCGCCATCCAGTGGCTTTATCAATACAAAATTCTAGGACATAATATGAAGAGAGTAGAACTATATACAAAAGATGAGGTGGTCAGTCCCTCGGCCTTGGAGTTGGTGTGATCACACCTACGGTGCTGATTTCAAGTTTACCGGAAACCTACAAATAAAAATGATCTCACACACTTCTATTCCAGTCAAGATACTAAGACCAAAAGAGGCATCATCATCGGATTCTTCCTAAGAGCTTACCGAATTTGTAGTCCTGAGTTTCTTGACGAGGAATGTACATACATTCACCAAACCTTCACTGATTTACAATTTCCTTCATTCGTCATCAAAGATTGCAAGAAAAGAGCTCTTCAGATAATTAATTCTCCACGCACCAACACCACTCCAAACAAAGTTATAATTCTTCCCAACAGCCAGGTTGCATCCAACATTTCTAAAGTACTTGCACAAGCTAACACCAGAGTCGCCATCGCTTCCAGCACTTCTATAAAGGATCTAACCAGGACAAAATCCAAGCACCATGAACCAGTCAACGCAGGGGTTTACACTATACCCTGTGGAGGCTGCAACAGGATTTATGTAGGAGAAACAGCAAGAAACCTCGAAACACGCCTCAATGAACACATTAATGCATGTAGGAACGATAACCTGAACAACGCCTGCGTACAACACCGGAATTCCACCAATCATCTCATGAAATTCAGAGACGCCCGGTTAGTAATCAAAGAAACTAATTTCCGCAGACGCAAGTGCCTTGAATCAGCACTTATCGCTGTTTCTAACACAGTTAAACAAAACAAAGGCAGCTTCACCATCTCTGAAGTCTTAGCAAGAATCCTGAAAACAGTAAACCCTACCAACACCTAGTCTCTCCTGCTAATACTACACAAGCACATCGCAGATGTGGAGCACTGCTACAGGCCTTCTATATTCCAACCTCCAACAGAAATATTTGTCTAACATATTTTTATACTACCCAAGTAATTTCTTTTATCACCTTTTACTCATGTGCGAGTTGATTGTTCTACCTTATTGTATTACTACTACTACTACAACTTATATCACTACTACTTCTACCACCACTAGTATTACACCTCACTCTGAGCATATATATACTCTGTGTCCATGTATTGTTTGTAACGGCTTGACAAAGCTCCTGGTGAGCGAAACGTTGCCACAATAAAATGTCACATTAGTTGCATTTGTGTCCTTTTACTTAACATATTGTCGGTAATTCTACCAATATTTATACAATAATAATAATAATAATAATAATAATAATTATAATTAAACAAGTAATCAAGAAGAGCATACTCTAACAGTGATACAAACAACATAAAGCCATTTATAATGTAACTTGTGTATACACACAGACATTCCAGAGACAGGGGCAGTGTATGGGTGTATTTTTTAATACTCCCATGGGAAAGTCAATTTGATTTGTATAATTGGTTCATGCGGAGTGGCAGGTGGTCGGTACCTTTGGGACCTTTGGTAAATATAGTGGGGATGGTCGCAGTGCCATGTTGAGTCAAATGTTAGATCAACAATACTATACACACAGAGGAGCGCGAGTGCTGAGCGGTGCAGGGGCTGTATTGCCCCTGCAGAAAAGGGGGGATGCTGGAGTGGTTCTGACTGGCTGACTAGTAATGGGATGGTCATAAAGTTTCTGGGGTGACTTAGGTTGTGGTGGAGTGGTTCTAAGTGGCGCTGACTAGTGATGGAATATTCGTTGAGTAGTTCTGGCTGGTGCTGACTAGTAATGGGATGGTTATGAGATATTCTAGGACGGCTAGGAGGATACTGGAGTGATTCTGGGTAATGTTGAGACGGTTTTGGAATGATGCTGGGTAGTGCTGAAGTGGTGCTGGAGTGTGTTGGGTGTGGAGGATGAAGGGATGGGATTAGGTGGTTTGAAAAGGAGGTGGGTAAGAGTTTGTTATGGTGGTGAGATGAGACTGGAGGTTTCCAAGGGTAACTAAGAGAGGGAAGAAATAGAGGTGTGTGTGTGTACTCACCTAGTTGTGGATGCAGGTGTCGAGTCATAGCTCCTGGCCCCTCCTCTTTGCTGGTCGCTACTAGTCCACTATCTCCCTTCTCCACGATCTTTATCGAACCTCTTCATAAAGCTATGTATAGATCCTTCCTCCACTACGTAACTCCAGATTGCTGCACTTCCTAACAACTCTATGACTCGAGAAATACTTCGTAACATCCCTGTGACTCATCTGAGTTTTCAACTTCCAGTTGTGACCCCTTGTACCTGTGTCCCATCTCTGAAAAATTCCTTCCCTATCCACCATCCATGTCAATTTATCTCAGTATTTTATACGTTGTTATCATGTCCCCTCTATCTCTCCTGTGCTCCAATGTCGTCAGATGATTTCCCTTAACCTCTCCTCGTAGAGCATACCCCTTAGCTTCGAGACTAGTCTGGTTGTAAACCTTTGCACTTTCTCTAATTTCTTGACGTGTTTCACTAGGTGTGGGTTCCATACTAGAGATTTGCTCGGTATGATGCTAACCCTAAGATCCTTTTCCTTGAGTGAGTTTTGCAATCTTTGACCTCCTAGGCTGTACTCCACCGGCGGTCGTCTTTGTCCTTCCGAAACTTCATGATTTTGCACTTGCTGGGGATAAACTCCAGGAGCCATTTGTCGGGCCAGGGTTGCAGCTTGTCCAGATCTCCTTGCAGGTTTAACTGATCCTCATCCACTTGGATTCTTTTCATTAGCTTCACATCGTCTGCAAACCGGGACACCTCTGTATCTATCCCTTCTGTCATGTCATTCACGTATACTAGAAACAGCACCGGACCCAGGATTGACGCTTGTGGAGCCCCACTCGACACCTCGTAACATACCTTGTTTCCTTCCTGTCAGGTATTCCGTGATCAACTGCAGTACTTTCCCTGCTATTCCAGCTTCTCGTATTTTATTTCATTCTGGCTGGTCGTGCTAGCTGCTTGCACTCCGCATCAGCACCACATCCCGCATGAAGAGCACTTTTGAGGTGCTTATCAGGCTAGTTTTTAAGCATATTTACGTCTGTTATTAGTAATTTGTTATATATTTGGAAAATGGTTGCTGAAAATAATTATTTATTCATAACTCGTTATCATTTACTGAACCCTTCATTTCACTGGGATTTTTTTTTACCTTGTTTTATATCTCTTGCAAACAGTAATATCATTGTGATGATTTGGAACCAGACTTTCTGGTTTTTCCACCACGTGTAAATTGTTATATATCTTTCTTGCATTACAAGATATAAAGTATTTGATCTTTTAGGAGTTTCAAATATTTTAGCTGTTTGAATTTATACAGTGAAATTTCAGTAAGTTCTCTAACATTGCAATTTCCTCTTCTTTAAATGAGGTTTAGGAAAGACCTGATGATCATTCCTGGAGACTGCCTAGGTGTTCACCATTGTTTTTTGACTTAATCAATTTTTCTTTACGCAAATTTGAGTACATATTTGCTACGTTTGTAGAGGTGCTGCCCAGAGTAGTTGTTGCGTTCGTTGACCTCAATTAAGAGGGTATCTATAATTTACATTATCAGTGCTCAAATATATGAAACACTGCTATTTGTTGATCAGATCAACAACCCATGGCACTCATGCATTAATATGTCCAGCTCTTAAAACTCTTGGATGCAATATGTAGATCAAATATTTATCACTTCCCCATAAACGATTAGACCTTCATGGACTCCATAAAAACTTGAATGTCATTAAATCTGTTAAGTGTACACTTGTAATAATCTACAAGTTATCCATGACCTTCCAGTTCAAAGTCTCTCGTAAGCTCCGCAACATGCCTAACCTCATCCATTTTAGGTTCCACCACCACAATATAAGGACTAATGAAGGCTGCTTGTAGAAGAACAATGTCACATTACCAAAATACTTATCATTACTGGTATTCAGTACCGACAAGGCGAGAAAATAAAGCACAGGTGCAACAGCTGGCAATCTTGAAGACGTTCCGCCAACCAGTGGCTTCATCAGTTCAATGCAGAGATGATATGACAAGACAGTAGATGAGGTAATCAGTTCCTCAACCTGAACGCCGGTGGTCAGTAACTTTGTCTTGATGAATCTGAAGTATAGGAAGGACGGCAGACATAATTCCACAGGTGGGCGACCCCAACCAGTGGGATTATATCATAGAAAAGAGTTGGGCCAGGTGGTAGTTGATATCCTCTGCATGAAGGTTTCACGGTGTTGCTCTGTCAGACAAGTATTATTTTAATAACGGTATTAATTGCTGACAATATGAGGATATAGAGACATGTACATCAAGTGGGAATCCTTATTTGAAGACGATTTATCACTGCTTGGCCACTGATTACCACATCTTTACTGTCTTCTGTTTAATATTCTGCAAGGCTGTGGGGCTGATTACACTGGTTAACAAACAAAATGCTTCCGAGACCAGAGTAGCAGTTTCCAACTAATTTTAGGTCACTGATAATGAATATCATGGTTAAAATTGTTAGCTCTACTTTTCAATATACACCAACGTGTCACAACAGGTTGCAACAGGCTTGCGGCAGTGTGTTTCTTACCACACTCACAGTCTCACTGACCTTCATTATTGTTCCAGCAGTCATACAAGGTGGTTGTGCTCTCCCATTTTATATTTTGAGGTGAAAGGTAAGTGATTTTCGTAGCCAAACACTTTTTAAACTTGACGGCAATAGTAGACCATCAGTTCCTGTGGGCTATGCAACACATGTGAAAGAAACTTATGAGAATATAAAGCATATGTTGCAATGCATGAAATATGATGAACATCAATGGCAACTCTGTGGGGACTTAAAGGTTGTTGCTGTTGTGATGGTCTTGCAGGGCGGACACACCAAGTACTGCTGCTCTCTATGTGATGGGACAGTCATGCATCATTGGAGTCTGGGATGAAAAAGGTTCAACATCCACCTTTCATTGAACCAAATAAAATTTTGCTACCACCACTACACATAAAACTGGGGCTCATGAAAAACTTTGTAAAAGCTATGGACAAATCCGGTCAGGGATTCAAGTATTTAATATCAAAATTCCCCTCACTGAGCGACGCTAAGATAAGAGAGGGAGTCTTTAATGGTCCTCAGATTTGAGAGCTTCTTAAAGATGGTGACTTTGAATCAGACCTTCATGGGGAGGAGAAAGCTGCTTGGGAAGCATTCAAGTTAGTGGCGAAGGGATTTCTCGGAAACAGAAGGGAAGGCAACTATGAAGAATTGGTGGAAAACCTCATCAAGACTTACAAGAACATGGGATGTAACATATCACTTAAAATCCACTTTTTGGACTCACATTTAGACTTTTTTCCAGCGAACTGTGGGGCAGTTAGTGACAAACATGGTGAAAGGTTTCACCAAGATATTTCAACCATGGAAAAATGGTACCAGGGCAAATGGGGCACAAGAATGCTTGCAGACTATTGCTGGACATTGTCAAGAGATGATTCTTCAGCCCACTATAAGCGTCAAGCAAAAAAGCAGAAAGTAGGTACGGATTAGAGTTTAAAAAATACTGACACATATTGTACGTTATAATATATCTCGTATCTTTAAACCTATAGCCAATAAGCATTTTTCAAGGTGATATTTGGACTCAAGACATGAAAATACATAAGAATTAAATAATCTCATTTAAGAAACATACATCTTTTAAAAAATTGTTGACCATTGTTATCTCATCTTCTACTGTCTTCGCATGTCATCTCTGAATGTAATTAAAAACGACATTAGTTGACAAAACGTCTTCAATCAAAAATTTCCAATTGTTGCACATGAGTCTATTTCCTCGCGAAATCTTTCACTAAAACTTTCACTGAAGACTACTAAAGTAGCAGTAGCATCATTGTAATACTAAGCACAAATAGTCCAAAGATAAAAACAATGTTTCTTCTTTCTTGCTTCCATTGTACCTGGAAACACTACTAAACTACTCCAGAAGGCGTACCTGCCCACCTGTTTGACTACTGCACCAGCTAAAATAAAACTTGATGGGTGGAACTAGTATGCCTATTGCATAGGCCTATATATCTGAATACATATTAAATGAACACTGAAAGTTTGTGACTACTGTCATGCTCAGAGTTATCTCTGAGTTACGAGACCCTGCCACGTGGAGGCCAGTGGTTTGTCTTTAGGGTCCATCCCCATGTCCATGTGTCCAGGAGTCCATCTCTGTACCCTCAGATATTCTCTCTTCCCCGCTTCCCCACGGTCTGCCTCAATAACTAGTATAATTTGCTTCCCCACGTCCATGCGTCCAGGACTCCATCCGTGGGTCACTGGATGTCTCCTTCGCTACCCTAAGGTCAGCCTTACCTCCCTCAGTTTCCTCACTTCTTGCTTCCAGCCTCCAATCTTTCCCAGGTTCATGTATCCAGGAAATCATCGGATGTCTTCTTTTCCTAACTAATCACTAACTTGTAGTGGAGTTTGGAATTTTGCTAGCAAGGTTAGTCCCTATGGCTGAGAAGTAGTTATGTTTATTTACTCTATCAGCAGTGTGGATGGGAAGCTCGTTTGGTCTGGTCAGTAAAGTTTCATTGATCTCGGCAATTTTGAGCGAGCCCAGAATTTATGAGTATTTAATAAGCAAGTGTTTATGAATATGTTGTTTGTACAACAAAGAAATGAGTGAAATACTTAAGTCCCCTTTCAAAAGACTTAGTGTTAAGTGAGCCATTAATCAGCCTAAAGATTACCGGCCCAAATGAGTTCTTCATGAATGAGGCATAAAATGCTACAGACATGTCCTTAATCTTTAGTATAATCCCCAACCCCACTTGACTTTTGACTTTGAAGAAGCCATTGATTGCATGCCCAAGCACTCCGCCCCAGGCCCAGACTCATGGAACTCCATATTAATCAAGAGTTGCAAGAAACTCTTATTATGTGCCTTAAATATTCTGTGGAGAATTAGCCTGTACACTGGAACATCCCACTGTTATTGTCCCACTTCACAAAGTTAGTAGTAAAGTAATTGTAATAAACTATTAGATCTTATCTTTAACATTTCATGTAATCAACATTTTCGAAAAGGTTTTAAGAAGCAAGATTGCCAGTCACATGGAATCACCGCATTTGCACAACCCAGGTCATTGTGTGTTAAGAACAAATCGCTCCTGCCTCTCGCAATTGCTGGACAATTACAACATTGTCTTTGATATACTAGAAGACAAGCAAAGTGCAAGTTTAGCAGTAGTTTACACTGACTGTGCAAAAGCCTTTGTCATGTGTGATTATGGGTTAACTGCACACAAAATGTATACAAAATGAATAACTGGAAACGTGGGCAGATGGATATTTAACTTAAAAACAAAACCTAAAGAGTAATTGTAAACAGAATAAAATCATGGGCTCCTGCAGTGAAAGTGCTGTTCCCCAAGGCACAATACTACATCCACTTTTCATTTTCAATCTCATATCTGGCATAGACAGGACATAAATCATAGTACTGTATCCTCCTGTTCAGCTAATACTAAAATTTGTATATGAACAACATCCATAGAAGACACAGCACAACTCGACGCTGATATAAACCAAGTCTTTCAGTAGGCCGCTGACACTATGATGTTCAACGAAGGCAGATATTAGTTACGTTACGGAAAATTGAAGAAGCAAAACAAGGTCAGTGTACAAGACAAATTGAAACCACTCGAAAGAACGTAAGTCAAATGTAAAAGGCCTTTTAGTGATAATGTCAGAAGATCTCACGTTCACGGAGCACAATAATGTTATCACAACTGCAAGATAAACGATAGGAAGGATAACTAAAGCTTGAAGAAAAAGAGATGCCATGCCACTGGTGGGATTTTCGAAACCAGGTGACCAGCACCTGATTTGCTTAAATAGTGCTTAACAAGCAGGTGGATGCCATGTTGTGATGGGCATAGCCACACGCACACATATTTATCCATTGTCATTTGCGAACTAACTCCTCAGAGCTAAGACTTGTGTCAGCATACCATGTCCTCTGTGGACTTGTGAATTTAGGCTCTGACTTCCATGTTTATTTTTGAACTTTGGTTCTGTCAGCTAAGTCCATTGTGGACACAGCCTCTAAGAGCACTGCTTGTCTAATTTCTATATCCAGTGTTGACCAGATTCATTCTTTGAGTGACTGCACAGTTATATGTGGGTCCCAGGACATGTGCTAATATTTGCACATGTTTATAACTGTATGAGAGTTATGAGAGTTTGGATTTGATGTGCTTCTTTGTATCTTTATTCAGTTATTCTGGTGGTAGATTTAGACAAATTAAAACATATTGGTTGTTAAACTTGCATAATGGATATGAGTTGAATGCGGCTTTAACTGAACTGCGTTCTGAATCGTAACACTGTTTCTCGTCAAGACTGTATATATATATATATATATATATATATATATATATATATATATATATATATATATATATATATATATATATATATATATATATATATTGTATATGATGTCTTCATAAGTTCAATTTAACACTTGCTGTTTTCCCATAATCGTTGAATAGCTAGAATAGACGAGAATATAAAATGGTTTCTCTGTATGTACCTTCAATCCTTTTCTTAAAGTCTATTAATCATTCTCCCTCTCAGCTTTCAGTTTCCCCTCTTTCTCTCCTCTTCTCTCTCTCTCTCTCTCTCTCTCTCTCTCTCTCTCTCTCTCTCTCTCTCTCTCTCTCTCTCTCTGCATAATTCTTTTCACTTACTCTCTCGCACCATCTCTCACCCTTGGCCGCCCTTGCCGGTGACGTCTGCAATATGGCAGGAGGAGTTAGTGTCGCAGTGTTGACATGAGACTGGCCGGGTCTGAGAGACATTGCTGGGGCTGCAATACTATGATGGATGGTGGGGCATCTCGCTTCTTCCTGGGACTACAACACAGCCAACCCACTTTCTCTTTCCCTGGCCTCATTCTGGTGTATAGGTCAGGGCTACCTTCTTTAGCTGGAGGATAGATATTCAACTTGCTGGTGATTAATAAAAGTCACAGATATTATGGTTGGTACAATTCATGATTAACTTTGGGAGAGTAAACTGTAGATGACATGTTAGTCTGTCCTGGATCATTAATATGCCACTACTGTTGTGACTGGAAATTGGTTCACTATACTGGACGGACCTAAACTTTGTCTCAATCATCCTCTTCAGTGTTTTTGTTAGCAATGACTCTGATAGTGAAAGCTTGGACAGCTCTTTCTGCTGAAGAGCAAGGTAGGGAATTATTCCCCATATCTCTGTTGTTACTGACTACAACAGTGATTTATATTCTTCCTCCTCTTGTTGGCCTGGATGTGAGCTATTCCTGTTGAGATGAGTTGAGTTAGATAGCGTGGCTGTACAGCTTCTAGCAAAAGACGAATCGAGCCTCAAGCATGCCATGTACAAATTGATTTACAAACGATTAGCGTTTCATAAAATCTATTTAAAATAATACTCCTTTTAATTTGGATGTTGCTTTGCATGCCATACTGTTAGCTGCTATAATAAGCAACTCTCCATTAGCTGCGGCTAGTGTAAGATATATACAGTTAGACATTTAAATTATCCTTATAATTTTCATTCCTCATTTGATGCAGTCTCTAAGAAATATTAGAAGAACAAGTGCCAAACCTTCACACTGAAGTAACTCCACTTCATGGCGTAAAATAGGCAAAATATAAGCATGTGAACATGAGTAGAAATATTTAAATATTGATTAAGTATTGTTTACTTTATCACTGGTTAAGCCTAGCGAGGGCCAGTAGATCTGAAGTGGTATTTTCTTTTTGGGTTTTGGGCCTGACGTACTACTCCTACACTCTCTACTTCTTCCATTATCACTACCATTACTACTGCTATTGCATCTACATCATCACTATCACCAATACTACTACTATTGTCGTTATCATTACTACTACTACTAATTCTACAACTGTTGATGCCATTATTGCTACTACTTCTACTGAGACCACTTCTACTACTACCACTACTACTATAATCACTACTAGTAGTACCACTGCTACTGCTTCCAGAAAGTGTGATAAGAGATCGTGCCGTGAGGGAGACTATCAAAGTAAACCTCAAGATAAGCCTCTTTATGTTCCAGACTAGAGCAGACTCTCCTGCGGTTTGAGAGTGAAACAGAATCTCTGCTTCTGGAGGAACAGACTCTCCTGCTGTTTGAGTGAGAAACAGAATCTCCGTCTGCTTCTGGAGGAACAGACTCTCCTGTTGTTTGAGAGTGAAACAGAATCTCCGTCTGTTTCTGGAGGAACAGACTCTCCTGCCGTTTGAGAGTGAAACAGAATCTCCGTCTGCTTCTGGAGGAACAGACTATCCTGCTGTTTGAGAGTGAAATTAAATCTCCGTCTGCTTCTGGGGGCTAAAGCAGAATCTCCTGCTTAAGCAGAATAAAATATGTTGCTGCTGCTGAAGACAAAAAATTCTCCACCTGCCGCTGGAAACTAGAATAGTATCTCCTGCTGATAGACACTGTCGCAGGGTCTGCTGCTGCTGCTGCTGCTGGAAACTAAAGCAGTTTCGTTATCCTGCTGGAGGCTAATCTTCACTTGCTACTATACATTAAAGGTGAGCCTCCTGATGCTGTTGGGGACTAAACCAAAGTCTCATTCTACTGCTAGAGATAAAAGGCGAGTTTCCCCACGTACTGGTGAAGATTAAGGCAAAGTCTCCAGGTAAATAACAAAAAAAAGGCACAATACCGTGACTGGAACAATACAAAAATAACCCGCACATGGAAGAGAGGAGCTTACGACGACGTTTCGGTCCGACTTGGACCATTTACAAAGTCACACTAACAAAAAGGAGAGAAGGAAGGAGTATATATAGGCAAGATTGAATATATATATAGGCAAGATTGCCTATATATACTCCCTCCTATCTTTTTTGTTAGTGTGACTTTGTAGATGGTCCAAGTCGGACCGAAACGTCGTCGTAAGCTCCTCTCTTCCATGTGCGGGTTATTTGTGTAAAGTCTCCTGCTATTGCTAGAGATTAAAACAGTGTCTCCTATACTCCTCCTGCTGGAGACCAGATGCCCCTACAGTCATGCCTCACTACATCTTACAATTGTTTTCCCTTTAAATACGAAATAACACTGTTCTGGATTTCCTACTTTATACTTCATAGTATGTACATGATGACCCTCCGCCAGTGATCATGAGTAATCCAATGATCATAAGTAAGCCAGTGATCATGAGTATGCCAGTGATCATGAGTAAGCCAGTGGTCACGAGTAAGCCAGTGGTCACGAGTAAGCCAGTGATCATGAGTAAGCAAATGATCATGAGTAAGCAAATGATCATGAGTAAACCAAAGGTCATGAGTAAGCCAGTGATCATGAGTAATATTAAGGAAACCTCGACCCCGCTGAACTAAAGTTACTATAGCCTTTTAAAGAAGGAAATAAGTTAAAAGTAATTAATAATTAAATGCTAGATGATTATTTTATTAAAAATTTAGACAAGTTATAAATATTTTCTGAAGTAATTTGCTTTTAATGTTTTCATTTAAAAGAGTCTTTAACATGGAATAAAGTGACACACAGACAGTACCAACTACCGTCACTGACACACAGACAGTACCAACTACCGTCACTGACACACAGACAGTACCAACTACCGTCACTGACACACAGACAGTACCAACTACCATCACTGACACGCAGACAGTACCAACTACCATCACTGACACAGACAGTACCAACTACCGTCACTGACACACAGACAGTACCAACTACCATCACTGACACACAGACAGCACCAACTACCGTCACTGACACGCAGACAGTATCAAATACCGTCACTGACACACAGACAGTACCAACTACCGTCATTGACACACAGACAGTACCAACTACCGTCACTGACACAGACAAAATCAAATACCGTCACTGACACACAGACAGTACCAACTACCATCACTGAAACACAGACAGTACCAACTACCATCACTGACACACAGACAGTACCAACTACCATCACTGACACACAGACAGTACCAACTACCGTCACTGAAACACAGACAGTACAAACTACCATCACTGACACACAGACAGTACCAACTACCATCACTGACACACAGACAGTACCAACTACTGTCACTGACACACATACAGTACCAAATACCATCACTGACACACAGACAGTACAAACTACCATCACTGACACACAGACAGTACCAACTACCATCACTGACACACAGACAGTACTAACTACCATCACTGACACACATATAGTACCAACTACCATCACTGACACACAGACAGTACTAACTACCATCACTGACACACAGACAGTACCAACTACTATCACTGACACACAGACAGTACAAACTACCATCACTGACACACAGACAGTACCAACTACCATCACTGACACACAGACAGTACCAACTACCGTCACTGACACACAGACAGTACCAACTACCGTCACTGACACGCAGACAGTACCAATTACCGTCACTGAAACACAGACAGTACCAACTACCGTCACTGACATACAGACAGTACTAACTACCATCACTGACACACAGACAGTACCAACTACCATCACTGACATACAGACAGTACAAACTACCATCACTGACACACAGACAGTACCAACTACCATCACTGACACACAGACAGTACCAACTACCGTCACTGACACACAGACAGTACCAACTACCGTCACTGACACGCAGACAGTACCAATTACCGTCACTGAAACACAGACAGTACCAACTACCGTCACTGACACACAGACAGTACCAACTACCATCACTGACACACAGACAGTACCAACTACCGTCACTAACACACAAACAGTACCAACTACCATCACTGACACACAGACAGTACCAACTACCATCACTGACACGCAACAGTACCAACTACCGTACTGACACGCAGACATTACCAAATACCGTCACTGAAACACAGACAGTACCAACTACCATCACTGACACACAGACAGTACCAACTACCATCACTGACACACAAACAGTACCAACTACCGTCACTGACACGCAGACATTACCAAATACCGTCACTGAAACACAGACAGTACCAACTACCATCACTGACACACAAACAGTACCAACTACCATCACTGACACACAGACAGTACCAACTACCATCACTGACACACAGACAGTACCAACTACCATCACTGACACACAGACAGTACCAACTACCATCACTGACACACAAACAGTACCAACTACCGTCACTGACACGCAGACATTACCAAATACCGTCACTGAAACACAGACAGTACCAACTACCATCACTGACACACAAACAGTACCAACTACCATCACTGACACACAAACAGTACCAACTACTCATCCGACTACCGTCACTGAACACAGACAGTACCAACTACCATCACTGACACACAAACAGTACCAACTACCATCACTGACACACAGACAGTACCAACTACCATCACTGACACACAGACAGTACCAACTACCATCACTGACACACAGACAGTACCAACTACCATCACTGACACACAAACAGTACCAACTACCATCACTGACACACAAACAGTACCAACTACTATCACTGACAAACAGACATTACCAACTACCGTCACTGACACACAGACAGTACCAATTACCGTCACTGACACACAAACAGTACCAACTACTATCACTGACACACAGACAGTACCAACTACCGTCACTGACACACAGACAGTACCAATTACCGTCACTGACACACAAACAGTACCAACTACCATCACTGACACACAGACAATACCAATTACCGTCACTGACACACAAACAGTACCAACTACCATCACTGACACAGACAGTACCAACTACCATCACTGACTAATAGACAGTACCAACTATACCATCACAGATCTGTCTTGTGTCACACAGAGATCTGTCTTGTGTCACTCAGTGCTCTGTCTGGTGTCACTCAATGCTAGGACAGTACATATTACCAGCTGGACAGTAGAGAGGACCAGCTGGGACAGTACACAGTACCACCTAAGACAGGACATATAACAGCAGACAAAACCAGCTGAGAGAGAATATAGGTCTAAGAGCAAGGAAAGTATGCAGGACGAGCTGGACAGGACACAGGACCAGCTGGACAGTATACAGGACCAGCTGGAACAGAACAAAGGACCGGCTGGGACAGTATAGAGGACCAGCTGGAGCAAAACAGAGGACGAGCTGGGACAGTACACAGGACGAGCTGGGACAGTACACAGGACCAGCTGGAACAGTAGACAGGACCAGCTGGGACAGTAGACAGGATCAGCTGGGACAGTAGAAAGGAGACAATGCTGGAACTATAACAGGAAAAACTGAACTATAACAGGAATAAGTGAACTATAGCAGGAAAAACTGAACAATAACAAGAAAAACTGAACTATACCAAGAAAAAATTAACTATAACAGGAAAAACTGAACTATAACAGGAACAACTGAACTATAACAGGAACAACTGAACTATAACAGGAAAAACTGAACTATAACAGGAAAAACTGAACTATAACAGGAAAAACTGAACTATAACAGGAAAAACTGAACTATAACAGGAAAAACTGAACTATAACAGGAAAAACTGAACTATAACAGGAAAAACTGAACTATAGCAGGAAAAACTGAACTATAACAGGAAAAACTGAACTATAACAGGAAAAACTGAACTATAACAGGAAAAACTGAACTATAACAGGAAAAAACTGAACTATAACAGGAAAAACTGAACTATAGCAGGAAAAACTGAACTATAACAGTAAAAACTGAACTATAACAGGAACAACTGAACTATAACAGTAAAAACTGAACTATAACAGGAAAAACAACTATAAAAGGGAATACTGTCCCTACCAGAGGAGAGTCTATTAAATATCTCTGCTAAAAATTCCACAATTTAAATATTTTTAAGAATTTTGTAAGTTTGTATTCTGAGGATTATCATAAAAGAATATTCGTGAGTATGCACTAAACTATGTTGAAGACATACTAGAATATACACTACACGATTTGCTAAGTATACATGTACACTGCTTTGTGCAGGAAATAATGGTAAGCTTACACTACACGTTGTGAATAACATACATGACTATACATTATACAGTGTCATCGATGTGTGAGAATATACAGTAAGCAGTATTAAAGAATATACCTAAATACAAACAACACGGTTTGCGTAAGTATGCGCTGGGAAAGTGGAGATTATACGCGAGTGTGAATATGCCCGACACATTGAACTGTATACGTAAATATGCACCACAGAGTGAGAAGAATATTCGTGGGAATATACCACACGGTGTCAAAAATATTTTTGAGTATATATTATGCAACATAAATACTGGAATATACACTATACGTATGAATAATGTATATAAGTATTCACTACATGGAGTGAAAAATATACTTCAGTAATGAGTTCACAGAGTAAAGAATATATATGAAAATATTTTATACAGAGACAAGAAGAGAATACATTAAATACATTAAAATCTGTAAGAAAGACTAAATAATATGAAGAATGCATGAGAGATTACATTACATAGTGTGAGTAATATACGCAAATATACACCACATAGCGTGAGGAATGTGCATGAGTATACGCTACACAGTGATGAATTAGAAACATGTGCAATTAGACATATGTAGACGTTTCGCCAACAAGTGGCTTGATCGATACAATACAGAAGACTAAAGAGGTAGTAGATGAGGTAGTTGCAGTGTAGGAGCAAGTGTTCAGTACCACTGATCTGATGAATCTAAAGCACAGGCTGTAAGACGTGGGCTTTTATACTGGAGTCAGATGAGGTGAAAGCCCGGTGGTCTGGTGGCTAGAGCTCTCGCTTCACACATGGAGGGCCCGGGTTCGATTCCCGGCGGGTGGAAACATTTCGACGTGTTTCCTTACACCTGTTGTCATGTTCACCTAGCAGAAAATAGGTACCTGGGGTGTTAGTCGACTGGTGTGGGTCGCATCCTGGGGGACAAGATTAAGGACCCCAATGGAAATAAGACAGACAGTCCTCGATGACGCACTGACTTTCTTGGTTATCCTGGATGGCTAACCCTCTGGGGTTAAAAATCCGAAGAAACCTTATCTTATATTATCTTGTGACTGGCAGGTGGAGGTAGGCCACGCCCGGGGTACGACCAGGAGTTAACAAGTTGTGATGTCCTCTCTCTTAAGATGTCATGATGTAGCTGTGTCTGAGGACATCCCCACAGCCTACCTGCTAGCTCCTGGCCCCACTCCAGACCATGACTTACTTCCACTGGGAAATTTGCCAGTGGAAGTAGGTTTGGGTGATTATTCTAAGAAATTATTTTTGATGGATCGCAGGTTTAGGAAGTTTACTGTTGTGGCTTTCTAAGAACAGACATCTTAGGTGAAGTAGGAATAAATTAATGAGTTACACATAATGATTAGTGTTCTTCAGGAACATAGAGTATTTTTCATAGGATGCTCTCAGTTTTTTTTGTTTTTTGTTTTAATTTTTAAGTATTTGTAGGATCTGAAGATAATTTGGGCTATTAAAGAGACGAAGATAAACGGAAAAGAGGAGACATAATTACGACATACAAGATACTCAGAAAAAAAAAGGAGAGGGACAGATTGATTCATGAAATCGTAATGACACGATTGTAGGCAGGTGGCCCAGTGGCTAACGAGTTGTTCTGGAGTTTTACGACTCTCTAACCGCGAGTTCAAGCCCCGCCTGTGGTATGGTTTAGAGGGACAGATTGTTTGAAATGGAAGGCAGGTGGGCGATGGGGCGTAAATAGCAGGTAAATTCAGAGATATGCAACAGAAATATTTGCAAATACTTTTTCGATCTCACATGAAAAATGAAGAAAAACCTTATACACAATTTCAAGAGTAGGTATGGCAGGACCCAAAAGGCCAACAACCAGTAATACCAAAGACTGTAATTAAAAAAGGCAGCTTCGGGAACTGAGACTTGATACACGATTGAGACACATATGCAACATATGGGATTCTTTATTAAGGAAACGTTTCGCAACACAGTGGCTTCATCAGTCCAATACAAAGTAGAAAGGTGTAAGGAGAGGAGGAGTTTAAGGTAATCAGTCCCTCAGCCTGGAGTCGATGTGTTCACCTGCTACAGTATATAAGCCACCTCTACGCTCCTGTGCTGTACTTTCTACAAGATTGATGGACTGAACACATCGACTCCAGGCCGAGGGACTGATTACCTCAAACTCCTCCTCTCCTTACACCTTTCTGCTTTGTATTGGACTGATGAAGCCACTGTGTGGCGAAACGTTTCCTTAATAAAGAATCCCATATGTTGCATAAGTGTCTCAATCTTCAACTCGTCGGTTTTCAAAACCATTTATCACTCACTTGATACACATAAAATAAATTCGGAAGGCACACACACACACACACACACACACACACACACACACACACACACACACACACACACACACACACACACACACACACACACACACACACACACACACACACACACACACACACACACACACACACACACACACATACACACACACATACACACACACACACAACCGAGGAGGTGAAGAGACTGCTAAGCGAACTAGATAACTAGAAAGCGGTGTGCCTAGAGAACTTCTTTCCATGCGTCTAGAGAGAGAGGGTACTGTGTGCGCCACTAACAACAATCTACAACACATCTATCGTATCAAGGCAACTACCTGAGCTACGGACGACAGCAAATGTTGTCCCAATTTCTAAGAAAGGAGACAGACAGGTAGCATTCAACTACAGACCACTGTCACATATATATAGTATGTAAAGTCATAGGGAACATTATCAGAAGACTGGTGGAACACCTACAAAAGAATGAGCATATATATGATAAACAGCATGGTTTCAGGGATGGGTACATTGCATTTTCTTGGACTGCAAGAAGGCTTTCGACAGAGTTCGGAACAAGAAATTAGTACAAAAGCTAGAGAAGCAAGCAGGAATAACAGGAAATGCATTACAATGGATCAGGGAAGGAAACAACGAGTGATGGTACGTTACGAGGTGTTAGAGTGGGCGTCTGTGACGAGCCGGGTTCCACAAGGACCAGTCCTGGGGCTGGTGCTGTTTCTTGTATATGTGAATGGCATGACTGAAGGGATAGATTCAGAGGTGTCCCTGTTTCCAAAAGATGTAAGAATTTGAAGCTGAGCTGTCGAGGATCAGGTAGGACTGCAAAGGGATCCGAACAGGCTACAAATCTGGTCCAACATATGGCTCCTGGAGTTTAACCCCACCAAGTGCAAAGTCATGAAGCTTGGAGAGACCAAAGAAGACAGCAGACAAAGTACAGGCCAGGGGGTCAAAGGCTGCAAACTTCACTCAAGAAAAAGGATTTTAGGGTGAGTATTATACTGAACATATTCCCTGAAGCGCACGTCAACCAAATAACTGCTACAACAGTTATTTGGTTTCATGTGCAAACCTAAGAATGGTGTTTTAACACCTAAGTAAGGAGTCATTCAAGATACTATACACTGTGTACGTCAGTCCCATATTGAAGTATGCAACACCAGTATGATACACACACCTGGGCATGCACGTTAAGATACTAGAGAAAGTGTAAAGGTTTGCAACAAGAATAGCTAAAGGGTATGTCCTGTGAGAAGAGGTTAAGGGAAATTAACTTGACGACACTGGAGGACAGGAGGGATAGAGGGGATATGACAACGACATATAAAATACTGAAAGGAATTGACGAGGTGGACAGGGACAGAATGTTTCAGAGATGGGACACAACAACAAGGGGTCATAACTGGATGTTGAAAACTCAAATGAGTCACATGGATGTTAGAAAGTATTTTCTTCAGGAAGTGGAACAATCTAGAGAGTGATGTAGTAGAGGCAGGATCCATACATAGCTTTAAGAAGAGGTTCGATAATGATCATGGAGAAGAGCTAGTAGCGACCAGAAAAGAGGTGGGGCCAGGAGCTATGAATAGACCCCTGTAACTACAAATGCGTGAGTACACACACACACACACACACACACACACACACACACACAAAGGTTTGCAACAAGACTAGTCCCGGAGCTAAGGGGTATGTCCTACGAGGAGAGTTTAAGGGAAATCGACCTGACGACACTGGAAGACAGGAGAGATAGGGGGGATATGATAACAACATATAAGATACTGAGAGGAATTGACAAAGTGGACAGAGACAGAATGTTTCAGAGATGGGACACAGCAACAAGGGGACACAGTTGGAAGCTGAAGACTCAGATGAATCACAGAGATGTTAGAAAGTATTTCTTCAGTCACAGAGTGGTCAGGAAGTGGAATAGTTTAGGAAGCGATGTAGTCGAGGCAGGCTCAATACATAGCTTTAAGCAGAGGTATGATAAAGCTCATGACGCAGGGAGAGTGACCCAGTAGCGGCCAGTGAAGAGGCGGGGCCAGGAGCTATGACTCGACCCCTGCAACCACAACTAGGTGAGTACAACTAGGTGAGTACACACACGGGGCCAAAAGCTGTGACTCGACCCCTGCAACCACAACTAGGTGAGTACAACTAGGTGAGTACACACACGGGGCCAAAAGCTGTGACTCGATCCCTGCAACCACAACTAGGTGAGTACACACACACCAGAACGAGCCCTTGATTTACCCAAAAGTGTAGGGAGGCAAAAACTAAGTGCCCTAGAGAATATAAAAAGTACAGAAGACAAAGGACCCAGGAAAATAAAGAGATTAGTCGAAGAGCCAGAAACGAGTATGCACAGATAATGAGAGAGGCCCAGCGACAATACGGAAATGACATAGCATCGATAGTCAAGTCTGACCTGAAACTGTTGTATAGCCACATCAGGTCGAAGACAACAATCAAGGACCAGGTAAACATGCTGAGGAAGGAAGGTCGGGAGCTCACAAGAAACGACCAAGAAGTATGTGAGGAGCTCAACATAAGATTTAAAGTATTTACAGTGGAGATAGAAAGGACTCCACTGTAAATATTCCACAAGTGCTGGATGAAATACACACAACCGAGGAAGAGGTGAAGAAGCTGCTAAGTGAACTTGATACCTCAAAGGCGGTGGGACCGGACCGGACATTGGTCCTTAGGGAGAGAGCAGAGACTCTGTGTGTGCCACTAACAACAATTTTCAACGCATCCATTGAAACTGGGCAATTACCTGAGGAATGGAAGACGTCAACTGTAGTCCCCATTTTTAAGAAAGGAGACAGACATGAGGCACTAAACTACAGACCAGTGTCACTGACGTGTATAGTATGCAAAGTCATGGAGAAGATTATGAGGAGGAGAGTTGTGGAACACCTAGAACGGAACAAGCTTATTAACGACAACCAGCACAGATTCAGGGAAAGAAAATCCTGTGTCACGAACCTACTGGAGGTTTATGACAAAGTAACGGAAGTAAGACACGAGAGAGAGGGGTGGGTAGATTTCATTTTCTTGGACTGTAAGAAGTCCTTCGACACAGTTCCTCACAAAAGATTAGTGCAAAAGCTGGAGGACGAGGCACGCTTAACAGGAAGGGCACTGCAATGGATCTGGGAATACCTGACAGGGAGGCAACAGCGAGTAATGGTACGTGACGAGGTGGCAGAGTGGGCGCTTGTGACGAGCGGTGTTCCACAGGTGTCAGTCCTAGGACGAGCGCTGTTTGCGGTATATGTGAATGACATGACGGAAGTGATAGATTATGAAGTGTCCCTGTTTGCAGATGATGTGAAGTTAATGAGGAGAATTAAATCGGATGAGGATCAGGCAGGACTACAAAGAGACCTGGACAGGCTACAAGCCTGGTCCAGCAACTGGCTCCTTGAATTTAACCCCGCCAAATGCAAAGTCATGAAGATCGCGAAAGGGCAAAGAAAACCACAGACAGAGTACAGGCTATGCGTCCAAAGACTGCAAACCTCACTCAAAGAAAAGAATCTTGGGGTGAGTATAATACCGAGCACTTGTCCTGAGGCACACATCAACCAGATAACTGCTGCAGCATATGGGCGCCTGGCAAACCTGAGAATAGCGTTCCAATTCCTCAGTAAGGAATAGTTCAAGACTCTATACACCATATACGTCAGGCCCATATTGGAGTATGCAGCACAAGTTTGGAGCCCACTCCTGATCAAGCATATCAAGAAATTAGAGAAAGTGCAACAAGACTAGTTCCAGAGCTAAGGGAAATGCCCTACGAAGAAAGGTTAAGGGAAATCGACCTGACGACACTGGAGGACAGGAGGGTTAGGGAAGACGTGATAACGATATACAAAATACTGCGAGGAATTGACAAGGTGGACAGAGACAGGATGTTTCAGAGATGGGACACAAAAACAAGGGGTCACAATTGGAAGTTGAAGACTCAGATGAGTCAAAGAGATGTTAGGAAGTATTTCTTTAGTCATAGAGTTGTCAGGAAGTGGAATAGTCTGGCAAGTGACGTAGTGGAGGCAGGAACCATGCATAGTTTTAAGACGAGGTATGATAAAGCTCATGGAGCAGGAAGAGAGAAGACCCAGTAGCGATCAGTGAAGAGGCGGGGGCCCGGAGCTATGAATTGACCCCTGCAACCACAAATAGGTGAGTACAACAGCTTCCATATCCAAGATGGAAAATAAGAGCCAGTGGGAGGAATATAAGGCGGTCTTCAGGCTGAACGAGTGTGTGGGTAACGGAAGAGGGAAGAGGAGGGTGAGAGGAGAGAATGCAGGGAAGGGGAGGTAGAGAAAGCAGTGGAGGGGAGGGAAGGACCGGGAGATAGGGAGGGAGGGCATGAGAGAAGCGGAAGTGGAAGGATAGAAAGAGACGGAAAGAACGCAAACAAGAATCGCTTTTATGCATGCGAAATAGATCCCACTAATGCTGGCTGTGTAGTGCAGCCAGTACCTACTGCCTCCCCAGGCAATACTTGGCCACACAGGCAACATTTGGTTACACCGGCAACACTTGGCCACACAGAGAATACGTGGGCACACCAACAATACTTGGGCGCACGAGCAACACTTGGGCACACAGGCAACACCTAACCAGACAGACTGAACCTGACCAGACATTCAGGCATCAAGACAGACAGACAGCATCTGGACAGACAGGCAGCACCTGGACAAACAGGCAGCATCTGGACAGACAAAACATTAGACCAGGCATTCTTGCCGAGGCTCGTAAACGGGGTTTTTGGATGCTATTAAGACGCCAGTTCAGTATCTTCATTTATTTCCTCCGCGGAATGAAGGATCTTCATGTATTTCTCGAGACTCCAGTTTTCCAGAAGCTCAGGCAGGAGTATCTGGCATCCTGGAGGGAACAGCAGCCACTTGTGGTAACGTCAATTCTTCCCAAATGTAAATTTTTCTATAAAATTTATTTTGTTTTCATGTTTTTTTTTATTTTACATTCTCCTTTGTGAAGCCATTTCGAGTCTGCGATGTGTTCGTGTGAGGGAAGTACAGTGATGCATTTTAGTCAGCCTCTCAGAGAGAGAACATTATCTAGAGTCTAGAACTTCAATACATCTCGTCAAGTTCTGGATTTATTCTCTACATAAGTGGTTCTTAACGTATGTAAGTGGTTCTTAACGTACGTAAGTGGTTCTTAACGTACGTAAGTGGTTCTTAACGTACGTAAGTGGTTCTTAACGTACGTAAGTGGTTCTTAACTGTAGTAAGTAGTTCTTAACGTACGTAAGTGGTTCTTAACGTACGTAAGTGGTTTTAACGTACGTAAGTGGTTCTTAACGTACGTAAGTGGTTCTTAACGTACGAGGGTTAACGTAGGTGGTTCTTAACGTACGTAAGTGGTTCTTAACGAAACGTAAGTGGTTCTTAACGTACGTAAGTGGTTCTTAACGTACGTAAGTGGTTCTTAACGTACGTAAGTGGTTCTTAACGTACGTAAGTGGTTCTTAACGTACGTAAGTGGTTCTTAACGTACGTAAGTGGTTCTTAACGTACGTAAGTGGTTCTTAACGTACGTAAGTGGTTCTTAACGTACGTAAGTGGTTCTTAACGTACGTAAGTGGTTCTTAACGTACGTAAGTGGTTCTTAACGTACCTAAGTGGTTCTTAACTTACGTAAGTGCTTCTTAACCTGCGGGCCGAGGATCCCTGGGAAGAGCGTTGAATTATTCCAAGTGGCTAGCCAAGCCTCCCAGCGACCATGGCCTAATGTCACAACTATTAACGAGTCGGAGTCCGCAGATTTTTTGAGAGTTAAAGAGAAAGGAGTCTCGTCACTTGAAATGGCTTTCCAGTGACTCGTGTAACTCGTCATTCTTCTCCAACTCTTTCTCTTTCTCCTAATCATCATCATCACCATCTCATCTTTCATTCTCTCTTATCCTGGTAATGGTGGTCTAAATTACTATACTTGGAAACCCAATGTCCTTCCCTATGATCACCAGCATCACCATGCTGTCCACACCATGCTGGTGTGGACCAGTGTAGATGCACTAGTACATACCACCTGTTTGCCATTCTTCAAAAGATATAATGTAATGTGGGTGTACCTTGGTTGGTGGCTAACAATGATCAAGTTTCTTTCTCTGCTGGTAAGTTGGCTGCAGCAAAGCTTCTCTTCATGGCCTCAGTGACTTCATTGTTTCAGTCACGACAGCATCTGAAACGTAAATAATTCAGATCATGCAGACCACAGTAGTCAGCTATCACACCGTTATTAATACACACTCAGTGTGAATAAGGGCAGCAAGCCTGATAGTCATTGTTATGGGAAGGCTCTGTTAATAATGATTTGTGCCAGTCGCTGAGAAGGCAACTGTTGTGAGAAAATCAAATGAGTGATGTGCACTGTTGCGCCCCTTGAATTGGGCCTCAATGTATATAATGTATATTTCCATTTTCTATAATTTTATATTGCGAATATTCTCGATTATAGCTAAATCGTTAATATTTTGCTTTATATTATTATTAGACTATTATTTAACTTAGCTATATTTATTAGGTAGGATGTTATATTATGTTGTGCTTGAGAGTGTGTAGTAACTGCCTTGGTGTTGGCAAACGACTGTTACGCTGCCGGCGTCTAGTTGCGGGGGGGAGTCAGTCTCTGGACACACCTGAGCTGGGTGGTTGTTCCTCCTTCCTCTCTCTCTCTGGCCTGCTGACCTCGTCGAGTCAACACCTCACTCTATTTCTACTTGTTTTCTCGACATTAGACTCTGTTGGGTAGAGTATGCATTCGTGGGTGAGGCGAATCATACTTCTCAGAACTCTGTGTAACTCTGTTCACAGAGAATAGACTAGACAGTGATTTTTCGACGTTGTTCTGGGTTGTGTGTCACTTTGACACTCTTTGATAACTCAGGTCTCAAGCTATAGCTCTGGACCTACTTCGATAAGGCATCTGTGCACCGCCACAGTTTGGGATTGTTTATGCTGAACCTAGTTTCAGTAGAAAGGGAGTTTTGTGACTGTTTTGGAGGATCTACTGATGGTCCCCAGTTAGGGTCGATTTTCTATCTCCTTGTTCCTGATGCTGTGTTGCTGTTGCCTGTTATAGTGCTGTTCGGCGAAGTGGTCCTTTTACAAGACAATCAAGCTGTTCTGGTTGTCAATTTGTTAGTACAGCTAGCTTATGAGAAGTTGTTCTGTCGTACACTGGTTGAGTCGAGTCATAGTTACCGGGAGCACACTCGTACACACATTTATTATTATTTATATATATTATTGTTATTACTGACATTGTACCTGATGGTATTTCTGAGTCATTTATATATATGTGCCCTCAGCACAGACTTATTGTATATGAGAGCAGTGTAGGAGCTACCCTCCTAATTATCCTAATTGATATCTTAATTAATATCTTTATATTTGATTTACTTTGCTACCCTAGATTTTCTCACTTTGTTAATAAATCTTTTAAATCATTTACTTTGGTTAGTACCCTATCAGTTGCAATCCCCTTAATCTATATAATATGTCGGATAACTGAACCAGGATACTGACTTTGTTGCAAAAGCCCAGTAACAGGCTGGATGCTAGAAGGGCTTTCCTTTCTAGTGTTCACTGGAGATATCTATTATTAATAGATATCGTGTCATTTTGTAACATGCACTCACAGTTAAAAGACATGCTCTCTACATTTCAGAGCATACACTCTCGCACATAGCTGCATAAGTCTTTTCCATGAAGGGGACTGTCCAAGCTGAAATGTTTGTAAGCCAAAATTTCAGCAGGACTTATTGAATGTTCTGTAAGGTGATCCCTAATGTTTGTTCCTACACTGTAACTAGATTTATCCACCCCCGCCAAATTACCTGTATTATAGCACAATTTCCTTCACTAACCATTGGCTTTATTGAAGGAGAATAAGACAATATGTGTGTCCAATAGGTACGTCCAATCAGCTAATGTGACTGAAAGCGTAGCTTGAGCCAGATGTGATTTGCCCACGAAAATATTTAAGACTTTTCTAGCCTGGACTTTACAATGAAGTCGTACTTTTTCTGCGTGGAGCTTGCAAAGGATGTTGAACATCGTAATAAGTAGATTATCTTAGTGAGGGAGAAGCAAGAGTGAGGCATCCATCCCTTTGAACATAGCTTACACACACACACACACACACACACACACACACACACACACACACACACACACACATATAATAGATATTACAAAAAATGTACGTAGCACACGAACATCTTAAGGTACACAAAACATTGGTACCTCAGGAAGTACACAAAACACATGGTATCTCGGGAGATACATGTTACACGAGGTATCTGAAGAGATACAAGTAACACACAGTTACTCAGGAAATACATGTAACACACTGTTAATCATGTGATACATATAACACAGTTAATCAGGAGATACAAGTAACACACGGTTAATCAGGACATAAACCTGAATGTGATACCTAATTACACGGGCAGCATTCGTTCCTTATCTCCGACTAACCAGGAAGAGGAGGAGGAGGAGGAGGAGAAGCAGCAGCAGTAAGAGGAACAGGAGAAGTAGGAGGGGAGGAGGCACAGGGAAGATGAAGAACAGCAGGAGGAGGAGGAGGGAAGGAGGCGAGGAGGAGCATGAGTAGGAAGAGGAGTAGGAGGAGAAGTATGAGGGAAAAGGAGTAGAAGAAGCAGTAGGGGAGAAAGCTGAGGAAGAGGAGGAGGAGGACGAGGAAGAAGAGAAAGTGGAGGAGCAGCAGGAAGAAAAGGAGGAGCATTACTATGAGGAGCAGAAGGGTAAAATGAGGAGAGGAAGAAGAAAAGATGAAGAAAAAGGAGGAGGATGAGGAAAAGGAAGAGGAAGATGTAGAGAAAGACGAGGAGAAAGAGAGGCAGGAAAAGGAGCAGAAGAGGAGGAAGAGGAGGAGATGGTGGAGCAGTAAGAGGTGGAGAAGAAAGAGGAGGAAGAGGAGAAAGAGTGTACTTACCTGGACGTTGTTCCGGGGGTCAACGCCCCCGCGGCCCGGTCCTCGAACAAGCCTCTCGGTGAATAAGGTCCTGATCAACCAGACTAACTAACTGCTGGTCACACGCACGCCAACGTACGAACCACAGCCCAGCTGTTCAGGCACTGACTCTAGGTGTCTGTCCAGCCCCATCTTGATGACAGCCAGGGGTCTTGAAGACAGCCAGGGGTCTTGATGACAGCCAGGGGTCTTGAAGACAGCCAGGGGTCTTGAAGACAGCCAGGGGTCTTGAAGACAGCCAGGGGTCTTGAAGACAGCCAGGGGTCTTGAAGACAGGCAGGGGTCTTGAACAGAGCCAGGGGTCTTGAAGACAGCCAGGGGTCTTGAAGACAGCCAGGGGTCTTGAAGACAGGCAGGGGTCTTGAACAGAGCCAGGGGTCTTGAAGACAGCCAGGGGTCTTGAAGATAGCCAGGGATCTATTTGTAATTCCTTTTTGTATGAACTGAGGCTGATGAACAGTCTTGCGCCCCTAACACTTACTGTGTTGTCTCTTAGTGGCGCTCCTACTATTCACTGGGAGTATGTTGCTCCGTCTGCCCAGTCTTTTACTTTCGTAGGAAGTGATTTTTGTGCAGGTTTGGGACCAGTCCCCCTAGGATTTTCCATTTGTACAAAGAAAAAAAGGAACACGAGGTTGTTATAGGGCTATAGGACCCAACATGTATTTATGTAACTAAGTAGCAGTTACTCACCTTGGAATACCTAATTATATTAAACTGCTCGGGGCACAACTGCTTAATTCTGTCATAATGGCAGATCACTCTTATGGAGAAAAAGCCAGTTGAGTCAAGCCCTGTTTCTTCAATATAAATAGGTTGTACTATAAACACAAACACAATTAAAATAAGTAGATTATAAAGTTTGTATTTCTTTTTTAAAAATAAATTAGGTGAAGTAATGGAAAAACAAAATATTATAGTAGCTAAAAAAATGAGCATGTAGACATTATTTTGTTTGTTGTTGTTTTGTAGATGGAAAGAGGCTAGCTGGCTCTCTCTCTCTTGTGGTTGTGGTGTCAACATGGCAACACCTTCTCTACTCTTGCTTCTGGGTAAGATGTGAGTGCCTCAGAGGTAAGATTTGTACTTGAATATGATGTAACCATTACACCCAGGGTGACTACAGTGTCTCAAAACTGTACTAATTGTTTCAGATGGACCATGTGACTGTACTGGCTGGGCAGATAAGGGTGTGCCTCCTTTTAGTATGAATAGGAAAATGCTTGAATTGTATATTCTGTATATACCTGTCTAGAATATATTCCTCTTTTTGTAATAGTAGTTTAAATAACCTGTTGAGAGGGTTGGTGAAAACACTTCAGAGACTGAGGACGACCAATCATGAATGTAAGTATTACCCTAGGCTTTATAAGGCTTTATAAGGCTTTATAAGGTTTTATATAAGCCACCCCACACTACAGCATGTAGTGAGAACCGTACCATCGATGTATAAAGGGAAAAGAACATCACAGAGATGGAGAAGGAAAAAGAGGAGGAAGGATGTAGAGAAGTTGGAGGAAGGGAAGAACGAGGAAAAGGAAGAGGACGTGGAGGAGTGATAGGAAGAGGAGGAATGAGATGAGGAGAGGAAGAGGAGGAGAGGAAGGGGATGAGTAATAGAAGTAGGAGGAGGAAAAGTTTGGAGGATGAGAGGAGAAAAATAAGGAGAGTCAGGAGAAGGAGGGAGAAAAGGAGGGAAAGGAAGCTGAGAAGAGGAGAAGGAGAAGAAGCAAGCTGAGGAGGGGAAAATGACGAAGAAAAAGTGTAAGAGACGGAATATGAGGAAAGCATTCAAGGAAGGAAAACAGGAATTGTTTTCAATCCTGTGTTGTTGTTCCTTGGTTAGCGCACTGGCCTGTGAGTTTTAGGCCTCACCTGCTGTGGGTTTAAACCCCACCCGCCCCGTGATGAGAATGAGTTCTCATCTAAGTGACGCGAGTGCTAGAACTCTAGGAATGCTGGGAAATGTTTTAGTCTTAAGAAAATAAAGTCGCGTTCTAGGTGACTCTTAGCAAGATGAATTCATTGGTTAGCCTTTCTTAGTGAGCTGATGTGGAAACGTTTCGCCAGCCAGTGGCTTCCTCACTCCAATGCAGAGAAAAGTGATAGATGAGGTGTTTGAGGTAATCAGTCCCTCAGTTTGGAGTCGATGTGATCAGTCCATCAATCTTGATAAGAGTAAAGTATATGTTAGGTAAGGTAAGGTTTGTCAGGAAACAAGACCATTGTTTCCTGACGCGGAACTTAGTCATATTATGATCCGCTGCTGGAGCTTTTGGTCACCTGGCCGAGGCCTTCCGCTGGCTTACCGGTCGCCCTCTTTAAACATTATGGTTGTGCTTATAACTATTTCATCTGCAGAGAAGGGGGCTTGTATACCGTAGACAGGTGAGGTGAAGCAGTCGTAGGCGATATCACCTTGAACAAATCCACAGGTGAAAGTAGGTCATGCCTATAGGTTAGGCAGGAGTAGAATTTCCTGTATCAAGATGTTGCTGTGTCTAACAGCATATAAATAGTTCACTTAACCATTTAGCTACATGAAGATAAATACACTTCATGAATAGATGCAGTGAACCTCCAAATTCTAGACTGTTGACTCCACCTGAGATACGGTGTAAAATGCAGCACCATCCTTCCATCGCCAGGGTAATATACCCGAGTGACAAATTGCTCCACGGAATTTTTTTTTTAAAATTCATGAAAACTGGGTAAATTTCATGGAAAATTTACACTCGGGAACGTTTCACGTCACAAGTGGCTGCACTTGTGGTGTTCCATCCAAGGAGCCACAAACTCTTACCGGCACTTTCTCCCTGCCGGGAACCTTCATTCCACGCAGAGAATAAATGAAGATACTGGAGGTGTAGCGTCTCAGTAGCACCAGGAAGCCGTGTCTACGAGCCTCAGACAAGAATGTCTGCCCAAGTGTTTTATGTCTAGCCACGTTTTGCCTGCCTGGTCAGGTGTTGCCTGTTTAATCTGGTGTTATCTGTATTGCCAGGTTTTTGCCTCTCTGATCGGGTGTTGCCTGTCTGTCCAGCTGTTGCCTGCGTAATGAGATACTGACTGTCTGACTAGGTGTTGCTTGTCTGTTCAGGTGTTGCCTGTTTAGTCTGTCTTGTCAGGTGTTGCCTACTTGGCCTGGTGTATCCTGTCTGGCCAAGTTTTGCCTGTATGGTCAGGTGTTGTCTCTCTGGTCAGGTGTTGCCTCTCTGGCTAGGTGTTGTCTGTCTAGTTTGGAGTTGCCTGTCTGCTCAGTTGATGCCTGTGAGGCCAGATGTTGCCTGTGTGGTCAGGTGTTGCCTGTGTAGCCAGGAGTTGTCTGCGTAGCCAGGAGTTGTCTGTGTGGCCAGGTGTTACCTGTGTAACCAGGAGTTGCCTGTGTAACCAGTTCTTGCATGTGTGGCCAGGTGTTGCCTGTGAAGCCAGGTGCTGCCTGTGTGGCCAGGTGTTGCCTGTGTGGCCAAGGAGTGATGGAGCGACAGAGGCAGCTGGTATTGGCTCAGCGGCACCGCCTTCTCCTCCAGCATTTGTGGGATCCATTTCGCATGCATAAACCCGAATCTCGTTTGCGTTCCTTCCCTCTCTTTCTATCGTTCCCCTTTCCCTACCTCCCAATCTCCTTCCCCTCCCCTCTTCCATTTCCCACACACTCATTTAGCCTCAAAACCGTCTTATATTCCCCGCACCGGATTTTAAATTTTGTCCAAGTTATGGAAGCCTTATGGCGGCGTGTTGCTCTGGTTGTGTGTCCACCTGGAAGACTTTGACGTACAGTGATGCATTTACCTTTACGCACGTTGTGACGACGCACTGATGTTTCTGTATATAATTCATTGGGCCTACGTTATCCTTGTCTATGTCACGAGGCACACACGCCCACTTTTAATGCGATTATTATTTTTAATAGGCTGGACCGGTAAGCCAGCGATCATATAACGAAAAGTTATTCCGTATGTAGACCAACTATATGAATAAACAATTTAAGGACTATATAGTATACGTTAAACTACATATGTAACTGAAGTTTAACTGAAGATGGTTTCGGGGACCATTATCTTCGTGGCCGGCCCAAGACCAGGTGTGGCCGGCCCAAGACCAGGTGTGGCCGGCCCAAGACCAGGTGTGGCTGGCCCAAGACCAGGTGTGGCTGGCCCAAGACCAGGTGTGGCTGGCCCAAGACCAGGTGTGGCCGGCCCAAGACCAGGTGTTCCTGTTGACCATTGGCCAATGAGGTTGTCTATGGACAGTACTTGCTGTGCAACCTAACTGTTGCAGCAGAGCCCAGCTGATCAAGATCTTACTTCACTAACTTATTACATTCATTCTTGAGTTAGAAGTTTCTTTGGACGCTAATTCTTACAGAGTTATGTCTTGGTGTACTTATACCCCTGAGTTTCATTTGGAAATTATGCGATGATTAACGAATGTTGTGGTTACTTAAGGGTCGTACTAAAGGCCTCTTCAGCAGACACTGAAAAGATTCGAGAGAGGAAATAATTTATTCAGGAAACAGGTCACACGATGTGGGTGTATTAAGAGTGCCAGGTCACCACCGACCTTGTCTGTTATTAAAAATGCAATAGCTACTATTTCATGTAATTTTTTTTATCTTATTCAGTAAGTTAAGCATGTCATGAAAATATTTCTTAATTAATAATATGGTCTTAAATGTTAAACTTTTGAAAATAACCAACACTGGAAAAAAAACTTCAGACAACGTTACAGAGTTATTGAATATCTTGTATACCATACAGACATCTTCATGTTAGCTTCTCTGAATATACAATATCTTGTATTAATTTATGGTAAATTGTAAATACAAAACATAATTCCGGTGTTTTCATCCCGTATGAACGTCAACTATGTAATGTGTTGGGGTTATGACGCTGGGCAACACAATACCATTAGGCAAATATTGCATGTTCAAAGTTATGACTCTTGTATATGATACTCAAAGAGACTATTATATTTTTTATTAACACTTCAACGTAACATATTTCTCTGGGAACACAGAGACTTTCAGATGCTTCCTCACACTGGCTTCCATTGTTACTGAATGAGCAACTGAAATGTTTAGTGAGCTGCTGAGAATGGAAGTCTCGGTCGTGATATGTAAAATGAAAACTGGTGATTTCAGATTGAAACGGTGGATGGCGAACTGAGATCGAGAAAGTGGCCTCTGATATGAATGGAATGGTGGGTGATCTGTGATTGGAATGAGAGTAGAAAGGTATAAAAACACAGATATTCGTATTACAAAAAGGGTGTTGGTTCGAACCCTTAGCTCTAAAACTAGGTAGAACACGCCGCAGCCATGGTATGAGATTTTTATGTAAAAGCCTTGCATTGGATTCCACAGTGGGACTCATGTTAACCTTCCCATGCTGTAGATAAATATGCCTAGTTGGATGAATCATATTAGACCAGTATAGTACTCGACTGATAGTTTTAGGACTGATTTGCTATGGATTTGATCCCATCACTTTTGTAGTTTCTTTGTAGTCGTGTTATTCAATGTCGTGAGCCGATAATTAGTTACATAAATTGATATATAATCAGTGTTTTGAATATTTTATCATCAGGCTACGTTTCGCTCGCAAAGAATACTATCAAGCCTCACAGCGAAGCATAACAAAGTTCCATGGGAGTGAAACGTAGCCTATAAATAAGGAATTCAGAACACTGAATGTGTGTCGAGTTACTCATTGGATTAGAATGATTTTCGGTGATCTCTAATCGGATTTGTGGGAGGTGATCTTATATTGCAGTGGTTGTATTGATATTTGGTGACCTAGGAGAAGAATTAAGAGTGTTGATCAGAGTGCTTCCAACAGTTATACTTGCATGACATAATTCTGGGATAATTATTCCAAATACACACATAGTTAGTTCAAACAATATCAGTCATTAATGTATCCATTCTGAACTGCATCCAAGGAGTTGCTGGATACCTGCCGCATGACACAGATTTATTTATACTCAAGCTCCCACAAATGACTTTAATGGTATAAGATTAACAAACAACTGTCTCTGACAGTGTTATCTAACTCTTATTAGTTTATGTGAGACACGAAGATACTTGAGCGCCACCATTAATGCCTTGCAAAGGGCACTCAAGCCTAACTAGGCCCCGTCATGTGGATATATAATTTTTGTGATAGCCAAGTCATGAGTGAGGTAGTTTCTGAGTAAGAGAAAGATTTACCATGAGAACCTTTAGAGCTAAAGCTCTTTGTTTAGGAAAGATCTCGATAGGCGGAACTAGGCAGTTTATAATCGTAGGTCAAACACACAGATTTTAGATTTTGCTGCCAAAGTGGTTTGTTTATTGTTCTTCCCATATTGCTCCTGTGCATCAGCTTTAAGAACATATGGATACACAAAAAGGCTAGAAACTAAGCCACCAAAGGGATAACAGGAGCACATTTGAATGTATATTTACAAATTACATTTTATAACTGATCAGGAGACTTGGGATATTTATATACAATGTTTGTATGGAATATGTATTGTTTTATGTGCACACCAACTGAATGAACTAAATGATATTTGGTGTAGAAATACGAGCAGTTTGTTATCCTGTTAAATGATAATGACTGAGTGGAGGTGAAAAATGTGACCTCTCAGATGAGGAATGTGCTGGAGATCAGTGTAAGTGGAATTAGTGTACCACAGCAGTGTATTCACCAGTGTATTCACCAGTGTATTCACCAGTGTGAGGTGTAGACACAATATATGGTTTCATAGTTAATACATCAGGTAAGTGTATTTTACCTGGAAAATGTGTGAATAGTGACAAAAAAATGCAAAAAATGGCAAAAAAATAATGGAATGGTATGTTTATGTGAAATGAGAAATATATTGAAAATCGACAAATTGATTGGGAAATGACATACTGAGAAGTAACAAATTTATTGCAAATACGGTGGTTAGACTGTGTAAATGAGTGAATGAGTTGGTAATTATGGAGGAAAAAGTAGTGTTAGTCAGCGAAAACATAGTTTATTGGTGGGAAAAAACATTAATTTTGGAATCTTGATCAATTCATAAGACCCACTTTCGTGGTGTTGCATTCTCTTAACTTGTTTGTGAAATACATTTTTCTCTTTTTTTCACCTTTGACAAGATGTGGTACATTAGATGAAATTTGTTTTATGTCAATACCTTTCAGGAAATAAATGAAATGTAGTTAAGGTTTAAAGTAAATCTTATTCATGTTGCAAGAAGATTATTTGTGGAACATTTACCAGGTATCTCTCCATGAAGATACGAGGGACACAGCATCAGTTAAGTTCCCTACAAAGCACTGAAGAGAGAGAGAAAAAAAGACGTTAACACTTATTCATGATGGAGATTAAAACCGAAGAATTTTAATTTGATGTGATAATGATGTGTTTGAGAATTCTATAAAGCTTCTGGCCTTAACTCTAACATTACCTTCTTTTCATGACTTAAAGTCTACCTGCGTTCACTGACCCACGTAAGACCATCCTTCCCTTTCCCTTACATTACCACTTTTTCATAGGAATATATTGATAATGTATATAGAAAGTTGGATAATTAGCCGAGAATAACCTAAGAAAGTTGATCATGGAATATTGTGGCGAGTCTATGTAATATTATAAAGATTGAAGCTTACTTCTTACTTTTTTTTTGGCATAAGTCACCCACTTTCATAGAAACAAAGTGGCAAAAGTATATAGAATGTGGAAGAATTAACCAAAGATTAACCCAGGATAGTCCAAGAGTCAACCGTAACATGTGTGTTCACCTAATAGGCATTTAAAAATTCACCTTTGTAAATTCTTACCTCTGTAAATGTTTACCTTGTACTGTATGCTTTTTAATGCTTAAGAAAATTAAATTTGTAAAAGATATCATTGGCAATTTGAGTTTACCGTTTTTACTAAGACTTGTAATATTAGCAATACATGAATTAGAGATATGAAAAAGTCGTCCTACTTTTCATAGCCTACCACTGAATCTTTCTTACCTCGCATATTATTGTTTGAGTCTCCCTCTGAGACTACTTGAGTTCTCAGTTTACCCTCGATCAACATAAGTCTTGACGAATAAAAATCGACGTTTTACAAATGTTTAAAAATGTAATGCTTATCTTTGCACTGCTTAAGGAACTAGATGTAGTTTGGTCGCTGTGCAATTCTAGAAAAGTAACCCACACTCCATAATCCCGGTCCCCTGTGACGGAATGCATCCGACTGAAATAGTGGAGAGTGCGTCACATGTTGACAATAACGTTTACACAGTCAGCACAGCCAACAACTTTTTCTCTCTACTCTGCTATCAACGCTACGGCTGGGTCTAGCTCCGGCTTTTTCTCTCAATCTCTAAATCATTTCCTCTCCCTCACTACTATTCCACTATCCAAATCTCCATTTCACCCACATAGTCTTACCTGGGAATAACCTACAATTAATAGTTTTGAATAATTGAAGGGAATCACAAGAGGAAGTTACAATTCATCATGTGACAACTTACATCAAAATATCTTCAATAAAAAATGGAAATAAGCATATCCTAAAATACATAAGCAGATGTTGTGCTATTCAGCAATCAGTATGGAAGGGTTAAAGCTAATCAGATGCGACACTCATAAATTATTACATGACTATCAGTATATCAGTGTTTCAAGCTTTTTTTTTTTTTTTTTAAATTAGCAAATTGGAACCTATACAGTGAAAAATATTTCTAAAGTTTTCTCCAAGTAAGATTGACACGATTTTAAGAAAGTTTTATGGGAGATTAATGTACGTAGCTTACAAATTTCTAGCAATCTTGCGGAAAAACATAAAAGAACAATTAGGTGATTTAACCAAATAAAGTAAATCACTGTGACTTGATTTTGATCAGAAGAAACATTTTCTGATTATTTCACATAAACCAATTTGATTAATAAACCTGGCACATGATAACTTACCCAATTCCAACAAAATTTGTGCCTACACAGCCTAAACCATCAAAATGTTCCATCCGATTCATGTAAAGCATCAGCCGTTGATGATTGATGCAGGTCACAGTTGATATATTTTAGAGGAAAGCACTAAACCTACAGGAATCAAAATAACGCTCTTGGAAGGGTGGGGGCATTCAAATGCGATCCAAGCATCGGGAAGATAAGTTCAATTCCTTGGATAAAAAGCCCCTCACCAGCATCAAGGCCTTTCCAAATTAAAGTTGTAAAATGGCATCTACACACTGTTAAATAAACAAACCTTCTTCTAAGTTGGATAAATGACTGTTGAAATTTTGAAGCCAATTAGAGGAGCTTTTGTCCACGTATCACACAAACAAAATTTGGGAATGGCATGTGTATCATTGTGCACAGGTCACCCACACATGCACATAGTCCCATGATATATGACACAAATGTTTGAAAGTTTAAGCCCATCGATTAAGGCGTTCTCGAGTAATAAATGAAAATATGAGAAAGCCAACGAAAATGTTTCTTGACAATGTTTCGAAAAGTAAAAAAAAATTCCTTGTTAAGCTTCAAAAACGCCAAAAATTCATTTATTTCAATTATTTCATTTTATTCTATTATTTACTTACAAAGAAAATTCTCAGAAATCCTGTGGGACAAAATATTCTATTTTTACTTTCATTAATTTAGTCTGATAAAATTGGCAAAAAAAAAATATATATATGAAAATTTACACCCACATGGAAACGGCCAAAAATAAATACGAAAAAAAATCCTCTTAAGATAAAGTTTGAAGCTGATCCTAAGAAGCATTCTCTATATTTTACTTAGTAAACATTTTGTGGAATAAAATTGGCACAATTAAATTTACACAGCTCAAAGTCAGTGAAAAACTTTCTTCTAATAGGTTCTAACATTGGCTTAAACTTAAAGCCGATCAGAAAAGACATTCTCCAGTAATTCATCTGATATACAAGACACAGATGCAGCCATAAGAATGCAATAAAGGGAATTAGAACAGGAGGTGCAGTTAGCGTAGGATATTTCTGAAAATGTCAACAAAAGTTTAGAGGAGGAGTGGATTGGGCTCGAAAAAATATGAAGTTAAAATTGAAGAAAATATTTCAAAACGCCCTAAAGAAAAGGCGGTGACTAACATGTTGTATTGGCTAAGAACTTAATGTGAAAACCAATTTTAGTAAAGAAATTAAAAAAAGAAAATCCGATGAACTTATCGAGGGAACTTGTAGACAAAGAGGAAAAATATATTGTTTTTGGCTGTATCAAAAATAAAATAAAATCGTGAGAATAAGGAATCAAAGAACAACAAATCATAAATGAGGTGACAAAACAAAATACAGATGTATGAAAAAATGCTACGAAAATAAAGCCATTACAAGACTATAATGCTACATCATATTACACTACACAAGACTACACTAGACTACACTGCACTACACTGTGAGGTACTATGCTACGCTAAACTACATGACACTACACTAAACTACATGACACTACACTAAACTACATGACACTACACTAAACTACATGACACTACACTAAACTACATGACACTTCACTAAACTACATGACACTACACTAAACTACATGACACTACACTAAACTACATGACACTACACTAAATAACATGACACTACACTAAACTACATGACACTACACTAAACTACATGACACTACACTAAACTACGAGACACTACACTAAACTACATGACACTACACTAAACTACATGACACTACACTAAACTACATGACACTACACTAAACTACATGACACTACACTAAACTACGAGACACTACAGTAAACTACATGACACTACAGTAAACTACATGACACTACACTAAACTACATGACACTACACTAAACTACGAGACACTACACTAAACTACATGAAACTACACTAAACTACGAGACACTACACTAAACTACATGACACTACACTAAACTACATGACACTACACTAAACTACATGACACTACACTAAACTACATGTCACTACACTAAACTACATGACACAACACTAAACTACATGACACTACACTAAACTATATGACAGTACAATAAACTACATGCCACTACACTAAATAACATGACACTACACTAAACTACATGACACTACACTAAACTACGAGACACTACACTAACCTACATGACACTACACTAAACTACTTGACACTACACTAAACTACACGACACTACACTAAACTACGAGACACTATGCTAAATTACATGACACTACACTAAACCAAATTACACTACACTAAACTACATGACACTACACTAAACTACATGACACTACACTAAACTACATGACACTACACTAAACTATATGACACTACACTAAACTACATGACACCACACTAAACTACATGACACTACACTAAACTACATGACACTACACTAAACTATATGACACTACACTAAACTACATGCCACTACACTAAACTATGAGACACAACGCTAAACTACCCTGCACTGCGCTAAACTACACTACACTGCATTAAACTATACTGCGGTAAACTACACTAAACTATACAACAAACAAAATACATGACACTATGCTACAGAATACAGACCAATCTACACCACACACAAATACACCACATACCACTACACCAATCAACACTACATCATGCAATACACCACACAAAACTACACAAAACAACACTACATGCACCACTACACCAAAGCTACACCACACATTACACCATGCAACACTACACCATGCAACACTACACCATACAACACTTCACCATGCAACACTATACCATGCAACACTACACCACACATCACTACACACAACACTACACCACGCAACACTATACCACACAACACTACACCACACAACACTACACCATGCAACACAACACACTACACAACACACTATATGTAGCACTACACACTACACAATACTACACAACAGATCACTACACCACACAACGCTACACAGCGCAACACTACACTAAACAACACTACACCACACAACACTACACAACAATACACCATGCAACACTACACCACTCAACATTACACCACACTACACCACAGATCACTACACCACACAGCACTACACAATGCAACACTACACAAAACAACACTACACCACGCAACATTACACACGCACCACTACACCACGCAACACTACACACGTACCACTGCACCACGCAACACTATACTACATAACATTACACCATGCAACACTACACCACACATCACTACATTTCATCTCACTACACTACATTACACAACAGTACACCATGCTACACTACATAACACCTCAATACAATACAGTACACAATACTACACCACATTACTACACTATACTGCACAACCCTATACCACACTACACTTCATTATACTTCACAACACTACGCCACACTTAACTATGCAACACTGTACACTTCTAAACATTACACTACACTGCACATAACTATACTATAAAACACTGCTCATCACAAAATCAGACAATGCTAAACACAACACTACATGCACACTGCATCACAATACACTACAACATACTACATTACTCTGCAGTACAATACACACCACAACACCGCATCTCACTACACTTCCCGAGACTATACTATGCTGCACAATACTATGCAACACCTTTCCACACTATTCAACACATCCCACATCACATTTCACTACACATCATTACACTACCTTAGACTAAACCAAACTAAGCTTACATTATACTTTCATTCCTGAAAATTACTCATAAATCATTAGTTTACACAATAGTCACTTAAACATAACTTTTTCCTAGCCTATACTGCTATTTCTAGCAGTACAACTAGTATTACAAAAGTTCCACTCGTCTGGTACCCTGCCATTCAGATCAGCACTATTATAAACACTAGCTTTTTGCCTAAATTTATTCATACTGGAATTATAACTTACTTTGAGAGACTAAGTCTTAGTCTCTCAAAGTAAGTTAAAATTCCAATGTGAATAAATTTAGGCAAGAAGCATATAAGAGTAATAAAGGCTACGTTAGCTAGTATATATAATACTGCTGATTTGAATGCTTTAAACTGAATTAATTCTTTGAGGTTACTTATAGTGACGAGTGTTTTAGTAATACCGAAACACACTTAAAAATACACTTATTCATCCTGTGGCAGTTGTTGTTAGCACGATGTAATCCTCTCGACATAGTCCAGAAGACAGCCATATGCTGAAGCAGCTACTGCAGCGAAGGACTTTCCCAGGGATAAGAATCAGAACACTCCTAAGTGGATTCGTCAATGCCCCAGGAAAGCACTAAACACATTTTCAGAGACACACATAAAAATGCATGAACTTCTTTAGCCTGTTGCAGCTGTTGTTAGCACGTTTTAAGTCCTCTCGGTGGTATCCTGAAGACAGCAACCTGCTACTGAGCTACTTCAGCGAAGGAGTTCCCCTGGGATATCACTGGAGACACCCACTCGGCGGAGATCTGAAGGTGCTCCAGGTAGGCCTTTTCGGGGTGTTAAATATATGCATTTATACATAACAAACACTTTCACAAACACACCTACACAAAATTACTGCTACAGTTCTTGTTCATAATGTACCTCAGTGAGTGATGATTCTTTTTGAACATCCAGAGCAGTTAGTTGGGGAGGAAAAGTGGATTAGGCCCAGTGGGTTTGATTCACTGGGGAAACCACAATAAAAAAAACGAGCTTAGATGTCTACCTCATGGGTGGCTTGGAAAAGACATCATTATTTTTTTAATATATCTGCTATATATAGTTTTAAAAGATTTTCTTCTGAAGGTGTTGTGAAAGAGGTGAATGCTATTGTGCTGGTGTGAATCGGAAGCTGCAAACATAACGAATATATTTAGATATTGAGGAAGGTGTGTAAGAGCAATTATTGAGCAACCAAGAGAAGGAAGCAAGGTCAAGAGAATGTAAAGTCAAACCGACGAAAAATTTGGTATCATGTACAGTCAGTAGTGAAACTATGTACTCTAAAAGATGGTAGTGCTATTGTCAGAGCAGAGTATTCCAGTATTTAGTGACGTTACAGTCAGTACTGTAACAGTAACATCCGGAAATGAAATTATTTCGAGTATACAATACTTGGAATTATTACAAGTAATACAACTATAACCTCTCTATCATAAGAGGGAGAGATTATAATTAGTACTGCAATACTAAGCACTAGAACGTGAAACAAACTTTTTTCCTTTCATTCCCACTCTTCGCAGTTCGTTCTGTCACCTTGGCTACCCCTCTGATTTAAAAAACTATGCCTATTCGCATGCTAAACAGACTTTCTTTTCTCCAACTCTCTTTTCCATTGAGGTCACCTGTTCTTTGCCTTCCCAATATTTCCAGTTTTAAATCTTAACAACTCCCTCCGTCCTTTAGACATGAAAATGACTTTTCGTGAAACTAACTCCCTTCGTAGTAATGCAGTTCGTACCTCTCCTGCTACTGATGCTTTCGAAGCCTATGCTATTTCTTGTTCCTCTTGTCCTCTCCCATTCTTTGGAAAAACTGGCTGCTCTCTTTCTGACAGACTTAAAGAACGCAAAGGAAGAGTTAACCTCTCCGACAATATCAATGTTCTTTTGCGTCAAATTAGAGTTCACAGTCATCCTATTAACTGGTCCTCTCCTAAATCTGTCGACCATTCGTCTAGCCTTCACAGATGCCGTCCTGTTGAAGCAACCCTTATGCACAACTTCCCTAATAAGAATCTTAGTCCTGGCTTTGTTTCTGTAAATGCCTTCTTATATTATTACATTGTCAGATGCTCTAAACTTCCCAACACTCATGACTTGACCTGACCTTTATCTCCTCTTCTCCCTTTTCACCTTTCTAATATTTTCATTGCCTTCCTGTCTTCTGCCTTGGTGGGTTCTGTCCTATGGGAGTTTTATCCCAAAGAGATTTTGCCCTACCACCGTGGGCAACTAGCTGTTCTGCAGTACTTCTCTGTTCTCTTGTTGTTATACACTTCTTCAACTATAACTATTGTTATTTGTTCACTAACACTCCACTTACTGCACTACTACTAACCACCCTTACTACTTCTGCAAAACTCCTCCTGCTCCTGATCTACCACTCCTGTCCCCTGCCCTCCTCTAGTATATATAATGGCTTCCTTCCCTTCGGGCTTTTCTGTGTGACTAGTTAATGGTCCAAGTCGTACCGTAACGTCAGGATATTTGTATGTTAGGACGTTTCATTGTTATATATCACCGTTGGTGGAAGTGGGTAGGGTGGAGTGAGCCAATGAACGAAACTCGTAAGTTGGAAAGGAAATATTACAGGAATAAGAATAACGACACAACACAGGAAAGTAAAGGTACATGGTTACGAGTTTTTTAAAGAGTTCGTAATACGTTTTTTTGTCATTAAGGGCGTTCATGAGACAAAGTAAAATTAACAAGTCTGCATAAATGTAATACATTCAATAGACGTAACATAAGAATATAAGAATGGAGGAACACTGCAGAATGCCTACTGGCCCATACAAGCCAGGTCCTTATCAAAACCACCACTACCCAGAGTGAGCACCAGGAGGTAGTAACGATGCACGTTTTTCTCTCAAATCAAAAGGTGGTGATGTAGAAACTATTAGAATATTTACTATTTTTTTGACATATAAACGAGGATACGTTTCAGCTGTCTGAACGGCTACGTCGTTGCCTTGAGTGGTCATGAAGTCAAGCATGATTTGGTCGAAGCATCACTTCAGCTTCAGGTCAGATACTCCTGATAGTAAATTTGGCCAACACCTATCATACACTAGGCCGTAGACCTTTCTCCACATATGTAAGTCATCAAAATTTTTATTTAGCAAATACAAGCTTGCAACAGTGTTTACATATTTGTGGTTGCAGGGGTCGAGTGTTTGTAAGAATGCAGACTACGAAATACTCAGAGATAAGTGTTGCAAATGCATCTTTTACTATAAAAGTGATATCTGTGTGAAAAAGCGTGTTGATGAGTGTCAGCGCCCAGGTTAAAGTCAATTTCATCTGTTCAGTCCAAAATGAATCACTTCCTTTTAAATTTAAATTGACAGCTCTCATTAAAGATAATGAAAAATATCTTGTCAGTCACTGTAAAACATCACTGCAAACTTGTTTCGAATAAAAGATGAACCCTTTGCTCTATTGGTATTTGTCCTGCTATAAATAAATACTAAGCTAATAATTGCCTTGGTATATCAACTTAAAAAAAACATACCACGGGTGGGGCTAGAACCCGCGATGAGAGTCATAAAACGCCAGACAAATGCGCTAGCTCAGCTAGCCAGGTGGCCCAGTAGCTAGCGTGTCGGTCTGGAGTTTAATGACTCTCTGATAGCGGGTTCTATCCCCGCTCGTGGTATTGTTTGTTTGCAATCGTCTCATTACGATTTCGAGAATCATCTCAGCTTAAATCTAGGTTCTGGGAAATAATGTTTCTTGAAGTAATGCGACAGAGCTCTTACCATATAATTAGCATCATCAGTACAAGTTATGTTTGTAGACAGCAACCACCCAGGGAGGTACTACCGTCCTGCCAGATGAGTGTGAAACAGAAACCTATAATTGTTTTACACAAGGGTAGGATTACTGGTGTCTTTTCTTTCTGTCTCATGAATGCACAAGAAAACAAGTACTATCTTGCTACATCTACTTACACTTATGTCACACTACATATACGTACATGTATACGTATATGCAAAAGAACCACAGGGGAGTTGAATAATAGCTCTGGGCTTTCGCGTTGCAATCGACACATCAGGAGCTTGCAAAGTTGCAGAAATGAGTAAGAAATCTCAGCAGATTCGTTCCAAGGACGCTTGTATAATATGTGTATATGTATACACACCCATCAAATTTTATATTTTAGTAATAGTTCTTTTTTTTTTTTAACACAGGCCGTTTCCCACCAAGGCAGGGTGGCCTGACAAAGAAAAACTTTCATCATCATTCACTCCATCACTGTCTTGCCAGAGGCGTGCTTACACTACAGATACAAAACTGCAACATTAACACCCCTCCTTCAGAGTGCCGGCACTGTACTTCCCATCTCCAGGAATCAAGTCCGCCCTGCCGGTTTCCCTGAAACCCTTCATAAATGTTACCTTGCCTACACTCCAACAACACGTCAAGTCCTAAAAACCATTTGTCTCCATTAGCTCCTATCTAACACGCTCACACACGCTTGCTGGAAGTCCAAGCCCCTCGCACACAAAGCCTCCTTTATCCCCTCCCTCCAATCTTTTCTAGGCTGACCCCCTACTCCGCCTTCCCTCCACTACAGATTTATACACTCTCGAAGTCATTATATTTTGTTCCATCCTCTCTATATGTCCAAACCATCTCAATAACCCCTCCTCAGCTCTCTGGATAATAGTTTTGGTAATCCTACACCTCCTAATCTCTAAACTACTGATTCTCTGCATTATATTCACACTACACATTGCCCTCAGACATGACATCTCCACTGCCTCCAGCCTTCTCCTTGTTGCAACATTCACAACCCACGTCTCACACCCATACAAGAGTGTTGGTATAACTATACTCTCATACATTCCCCTCTTTGCTTTCATGGATAAAGTTCTGTCTCCACAAGCTCCTCAGTGCACCACTCACCTTTTTCCCTTCGTTAATTCTATGATTCACCTCATACTTCATATACCCATCTGCTGACACATCCACTCCAAATATCTGAACACATTCACCTCCTCCATACTCTCTCCCTCCAATCTGATATCCAATCTTCCGTTATCTATTTTTGTTTTTGTTTTCCTCATCACCTTACTCTTTCTTATTTTCACTTTTAATTTCCTTCTTTTACATACTCTACCAAACTCATCCACCATTCTTTTTCTGATATCTATTTCCTTTCATCTCCATGGAGAAGTGAAAAAGAATCTTTCCTCCATAAGCCATGCGTGTCGTAAGAGGCAACTAAAATGCCGGGAGCAATGGGCTAGTTACCCCTTCTCCTGTATAAATTACTAAAAATAAGAAGCAACAAAAATTTATAAAGCTGGGATGTTTGTGTGTGGAAGTAGTACAGATGAAAAGAAACAGATGATTGTCAATGTTATGAATGAAAAGAAGTTGGATGTCCTGGCTCTAAGCGAACAAGGCTGAAGGGGGTAGGCGAGTTTCAGTGGGGAGAAATAAATGGGATTAGGTCAGGAGTATCTAAACCTTGTGGGTAAACCTTGTGGGTAAACCTTGTGGACGAACATGTCTACCTCTGAAGTTTCGACTCCACACAAGCACTTGCTGGTTACCTATACATTGCCTCGTGACATATATTGAACTTGCCTAAACTGATTTTTTTTTCCAAATTCGTCGCGCGCTATTCTACCATATGGCTTACAGTATATTGTTACACACTAATCTTAGGTGTCAGTCAATCTAATGCCTGGTTGGACAGACTTACGGATATGCGTACAATGACATACCATGTTGTTATACGTAGATTAAGCTATTTTCCGCGTCCTTAAAGGTCTTCCAGCAAGAAGCAATATTGCAATGCCTTGCAATTTTTTAATACCCCGCGGCGCGCCATCTGCATCATATTCTCCTATAAATTAATGATACCTTGTGTGGCCAGAAGGTCTTGATATAAGGCCGAGGGGAAAGTGATTCTTGACCTGGGGAAGTAGATGCAGCGTAATGACTCTATACAGCTCTTGGCTCGAGGAACTGGGGAAATAACCTCACGAGGTGGTGATAGGGAGGGGGTGATGGAGAGTAGTGATGAGCAGTGGTTGGCAGTGGATGGTGGGCTCTGGTGGGTGCTGGCTGCGTTGTAGACAGAAAGGAACAAATTCTACAAAATATCGTTAAGAATTTTCATCCAAAAGCAACCACACAAGGGCAGAAGTAAATACCATTTACTCCTACTGGCATGAACGGCAAAATCAGAAGCAATTTGCTTAATGCGTTTCTAATGTATGAAGCAAAATAAAACTGGCATTACTTAAATTTTTTTAGATCTACTTTTAAATTAGAGGTTACCCAGGGAATCCTGAGTGTTGAATGAAAGGCTGTAGCAGGTTTGGAGGAGCTCTGTGTATGCATTATTACTTCAGAAGGCTTGAAATGATAACATAAGAACATAAGAACATAAGAAAGGAGGAACACTGCAGCAGGCCTGTTGGCCCATACTAGGCAGGTCCTTCACAATCCATCCCACTAACAGAATATTTGCTCAACCCAATTTTCAAAGCTACCCAAGAAATAAGCTTTGACAATTCTACCCACTCATGCGCGAGTCCCACTCAAATCCAACCCCTCTCACTCATGAATTTATCCAACCTAAATTTGAAACTACCCAAGGTCCTAGCTTCAATAACCCTACTAGGCAGACTGTTCCACTCATCAACTACCCTATTTCCAAACCAATACTTTCCTATATCCTTTCTAAATCTAAACTTATCTAACTTGAATCCATTATTGCGGGTTCTCTCTTTATTATTGCGGGTTCTCTCATTATAATCCAGATATAATACTACTAAAACTGTCGAAGACGTACCTTTTCTGCTCCATACTGTTGAAAATTTGAAGTCGATCTGTGGAGGCATTCTCAAGTTATAACATGGAAATGAAATTGCGGAAAGAAATTATAATATATTAGTGAACTACAGCAATAAATTTTACGTGGAAATACAGAGGCTCCTTCATGGAGCAGTAGAAGTCGTGGTCCCGTGAGTTACCGAAGAAAACAAAGAGAGCAGCTATGTCGAAAAGGGTATAAAATACCGACAAGTTGATAATTAAGACACATGTGCAACAGTTGGGTATCTTTACTATACCCAGCAACACTACCATACGAAGCAACACTACCATACGAAGCAACACCACCATACCCAGCAACACTACCATACCCAGCAACACTACCATACCCAGCAACACTACTATACCCAGCAACACTACCATACCACGCAACACTACCATACCCAGCAACACTACCATACCCAGCAACACTACCATACCCAGCAACACTACCATACCCAGCAACACTATCATACCCAGCAACACTATCATACCCAGCAACACTACCATACCCAGCAACACTACCATACCCAGCAACACTACCATACCCAGCAACACTACCATACCCAGCAACACTACCATACCCAGCAACACTACCATACCCAGCAACACTACCATACCCAGCAACACTACCATACCCAACAACACTACCATACCCAGCAACACTACCATACCCAGCAACACTACCATACCCAGCACCTCAGCCTCTTCTCTCACTTAAAATATACATTAAAACACTGTGAGTTTAAATATGAAATGACTTACAATTACGACTGTTGTAATGTATTCAAATAGTGTTTATATATTGACATGTATATGTATGGCTGTTAAGTTAAATTTACTTTGGCAGATAAACTCTGTTATATCTAATTTTAAAGTTGTCGTCTGTTTTAACCTCAATTATATTTAATGAAAATTTATCATTTCCATTTATTTGGTTTCATTACAAACTCATATTTTGTGTTCAGGTTAGTCGCTTCGTCAGTCTATGCCACAGATAACATAAGAACATAAGAACATAAGAAAGGAGGAACACTGCAGCAGGCCTGTTGGCCCATTCTAGGCAGGTCCTTCACATTCCATCCCACTAACAGAATATTTGTTCAACCTAATTTTCAATGCTACCCAAGAAATAAGCTTTGATAATTTTATTTACTCATGTGCAATTCCCACTCAAATCCAACCCCTTTCACTCATGAATTTATCCAACCTAAATTTAAAACTACCCAAGGTCCTTGCTTCAATAACCCTACTAGGCAGACTGTTCCACTCATCAACTACCCTATTTCCAAACCAATACTTTCCTATATCCTTTCTAAATCTAAACTTATCTAACTTGAATCCATTATTGCGGGTTCTCTCTTGGAGAGATACCCTCAAGACCTTATTTATATCCCCTTTGTTAATACCCATTTTCCACTTGTATACCTCGATCATGTCTCCCTCATTCTACGTCTTACAAGTGAATGTAATTTAAGGGTCTTCAATCTTTCTTCGTAAGGAAGATTTCTAATGCTATGTATTAATTTAGTCATTCTACGCTGAATGTTTTCTAACGAATTTATGTCCATTCTGTAATATGGAGACCAGAACTGAGCTGCGTAATCTAGGTGAGGCCTTACTAATGATGTATAAAGCTGTAATATAACCTCTGGACTTCTGTTGCTAACACTTCTTGATATAAATCCCAGTAATCTATTTGCCTTATTACGTACGCTTAGGCATTGCTGTCTTGGTTTAAGGTTGCTGCTTACCATCACCCCCAAGTCCTTTTCGCAATCTGTATGGCTAAGTTCTACGTTATTTAACTTATAAGTGCTTGGGTTATGGACACTCCCGAGCTTTAGAACTTTGCATTTATCTACATTGAACTGCATCTGCCATTTTTCTGACCAGGAATTGAGTTTGTCTAAATCCTCCTGTAGTTCACTGACATCTACGTCTGAATCGATTATCCTACCTATCTTCGTGTCATCAGGAATTTGCTCATAAAACATAAGAATGGAGGAACACTGCAGAAGGCTACTGGCCCATACAAGGCAGGTCCTTATCAAAACCACCACTTCCTAGAATTACTCCTGTACTCACGACACTAATCAAACCCAGCCCCTCCCACTCATATATTTGTCCAATCTCTTTTAAAGCCACCCAAGGTCCTAGCCTCTATCACCCTACTCGGAAGATTGTTCCACGCATCTACAACTCTGTTCGAAAACCAGTACTTGCCTATGTCCTTTCTAAATCTAAATTTATCCAATTTAAATCCGTTATTTCTCGTTCTTACTTGGTTCGATATCCTCAGTATTTTATTAATATCTCCTTTGTTTATGCCCATCATCCACTTGTACACCTCGATGATATCTCCCTCATTCTACGTCTCTCCAGAGAGTGGAGATTCAATGCTCTAAGTCTATCTTCATACGGGAGATTTCTTATACTGTAAATCATTTTAGTCATTCTTCTTTGTATGTTCTCCAATGAATCTATATCCATCCTGTAGTAAGGAGACCAAAACTGAGCTGCATAATCCAAATGAGGTCTCACTAGTGATGTATAGAGCTGTAAAATAACTTTTGGACTTCTGTTGCTTATACTTCTTGAAATAAATCCTAGTAATCTGTTAGCCTTATTGCGCACACTTAGGCACTGTTGTCTTGGCTTTAGATTTCTGCTTACCATGACTCCCAAGTCTTTTTCACATTCTGTATGATCAAGCTCAACTTCACCTAGTTTATAAATTCGAGGGATATTTTCATTACCAACGACAAGCACCTTACACTTGTCCACATTGAACTTCATCTGCCACTTTTCAGACCAAGACATTAATTTATCCAAATCCTCCTGGAGTTCACTGTTATCCTCCTCAGAATGAATTATACGGCCTATTTTTGTATCATCAGCAAATTTACTCATGTCACTTGCAATTCCTTCATCAAGGTCATTAATGTAAATTATGAACAACAATGGGCCCAAAACTGATCCTTGTGGAACGCCACTAGTGACAAATCCCCATTCAGATTTGACCCCATTAATGGAAACTCTCTGCTTTCTATTGGTAAGCCATGCCTCTATCCATGCTAGAACTTTACCTCCTATACCATGAGCTGCCACCTTTCTTAAGAGTCTCTTGTGAGGTACTCTATCGAAGGCCTTACTGAAATCCAAGTAAACTATATCATATTCTTTATCACTGTCTACTGCCTCAAATGTTTTATTGAAAAACGTCAGTAAATTTGTCAGGCAGGAACGACCTCTCGTAAACCCATGCTGAGATTCATTAATCAAATTATGTTCTTCAAGGTGACTTCTGATAATATCAGCTATAATTGATTCTAATAATTTGCCTACTATAGACGTGAGGCTTATTGGACGGTAATTTGATGGAATGGACTTATCCCCTGATTTGAATATAGGAACTACATTAGCTATCTTCCACATCTCTGGCACAACACCAGTTAGGATGGACGTATTAAACACATTCGTTAATGGCTGACTAAGTTCCATTTTGCATTCTTTAAGTACCCTGGAAAACAACTCGTCGGGTCCCGGGGACTTATTTTGCTTCAGTTTATCTATCTGTTTGATAACCATATCCCTCGTGACAGTAATATTAGTTAATTTGAATTCTTCAGGAACTGAATAATTGTTAATTTCTGGAATCTCATTTACGTCTTCTTGTGTAAAGACTGACAAAAAATAGTCATTAAATAGAGAACACATTTCCAGTTCGTTATCCGTCAGCTGTCCATTCCCAATTTTCAGAGGTCCTACCTTTTCCCTCACCTTCGTCCTGTACACTTGAAAGAACCCTTTTGGATTAGTCTTTGATTCATTAGCAACCTTAATCTCATAGTCACGTTTAGCCTTTCTAATCCCCTTTTTACTTCTCTTTTCAACTGAACATATTGGTCAATAAGGTTAACATCTCCTCTTTTGATGCGCCTATAAATTCCTCTTTTCTCCCTAATAAATGTTTTAGCCTCCTGTTAATCCATTTGGGATCGTTATTATTTGACCTAAATTCTCTCTGGGGAATAAACATACTCTGTGCACGTTGTACATTATTAAGAAACAAATCATAAACGCAGATCCCATCGTAATCGTTAGCTAGATTACCCCAGTCGAGATTAGACAGGTGTTCCCTAAGTCCAATATAATCGGCAGAACGAAAATCAGGAACTTTTACCGTATTATCCCTATTCTCGTACTCCCATGTAATATTAAAAGTAATGGATTTGTGATCACTAGCTCCAAGCTCTTCAGTGATCTCCAGATTATTTACAAGAGTTTCTTTATTTGACAAGACTAGGTCGAGCAAATTATTACCTCTGGTAGGCTCCGTCACACACTGCTTCAGAAAACAGTCCTGAACTACTTCCATAAAGTCACTGGACTCCAGATTACCGGTCAAAGAAGTCCAGTCAATTTGACTAAAGTTAAAATCCCCTACTAACACTACGTTATTGTGCCTAGAAGCCCTAACAATTTCGTCCCAAAGAAGTCCCCCTCTATCGTGATCCAAGCCTGGAGGTCGGTATATTACACCTAGAATCAGTTTTTCTTGACCTTCTAGAAACTCTACCCAAACAGATTCTGTTAATGATCCATCTATTTTTATGCCTGTTTTTATGCAGCAATTTATATTTTCTCGTACATACAATGCAACTCCACCCCTTTCCCATTATATCTATCTACATGGAACAACTTAAACCCCTGAATATGACACTCAGCAATCATATCCCGACTCTTGGTATTATACCATGTTTCAGTTATTGCAATGACATCAAAGTTCCCAGCACATGCTACCAAACGTAATTCGTTAATTTTATTTCTGGCGCTTCGACAGTTAGTATAAAATACATTGATATGTATCTTCTTGTGAACCTTTTTCAGCTTTTGTTTTACACAATTTCTGTTACTATCATTACCCTGTGTCACTCGATTACTGTTATTGTTATGATTTATGATATCAAAGCCTGAATCAATATTTTGGCCCTCATTATTTACCATTCCTAAACCCATACCTCTAACTAATCCTAGTTTAAAGCCCTAACAACATCCTCAACTGAGCTAGAGAGAAATTCTACACCTGCCCTGGATAAGTGAACCCCATCCCTGGCATACATGTCATTTCGGCCATAGAAGTGGTCCCAGTTGTCAATGAATGGGACTGCATTATCCTTACAGTGTTTGTCCAGCCAGCAATTTATACCAATCGCTCTGGACAGCCATTCATTTCCAACACCCCTTCTTGGCAAAATGCCACATATAACAGGGCTCCCTCCCTTCTTCCTAATGATGTCTATTGCTGCCTTATACCTACTAACTAAATCCTCACTTCTACGCTTGGATACATCATTGCCTCCAGCACTGAGGCAGATAATAGGATTGATCCCATTACCATGCATGATGTTGTCAAGTCGGCTAACAATGTCTTCCATCCCAGCCCCAGGAAAGCAAACCCTCTGTCTCCTACTCCTATCTTTCAAGCAGAAGGCCCTATCCATATATCTAACTTGGCTATCCCCAACAACAACAATGTTTTTACCTTCCTTGGTACAGTTCGTCGTGACGTTCCCAGTAGTCGACTCACATTCGTCTGGAAGCACAGAAAAGGAGTTCGAAGTTTCCACAGCAGTCTCTTTCTTCTTCGTCGTTACTACCTCTCCATTCGTCTTCTTGATCTTCAACTTCGTCCCATGCTGTCCGGCCACTGCCCAGGTTACCTTCTTGACCTGAGGACTCACAACAGGAGGACTACTACGAATCCTCTTGTTTTCCTCCGTCAATCGCCGTATCTCAAGCTTCGCTACCCTCAATTCCTCCTTAAGCTGCTGGTAAGTTGCTCAATAGGGGCATCTTGATTCAGTCCACAGGAGTACACTAGACACGTCTTCACTGAGCTAGAACAGGTCACCACTAACAGAATGAGCTAAACAGTTCACGACATCTACGTCTGAATCGATTATCCTACCTATCTTCGTGTCATCAGGAATTTGCTCATATCACTAGAATTCCCTCGTCAAGGTCATTTATATATATTATAAACAACAACGGGCCCAAAACCGATCCCTGTAGGAACGCCACTTGTTACAGATCCCCACTCGATTTAACCCCATTTATGCACACCCTCTGCTTCCTATTGGTGAGCCATGACTCGATCCATGACAACACTTTTCCCAATGCCATGAGCAGCCACTTTCTTTAACAGTCTCTGATGTGGTACTCTATCAAAAGCCTTACTAAAATCCAAATAAACAATATCGAATTCTTTATCATGATCAACTGCCTCAAAAGCCTTACTGAAAAAGTTAATAAATTAGTTAGGCAGGAACGGCCCCTGGTGAATCCATGCTGAGTATCATTAATCAAATTATGCCTATCGAGATGGCTTCTTATGTTATCAGCTATAATCGACTCTAGTAATTTGCCTACAATTGATGTTAGACTTATTGGGCGGTAATTTGATGGTAACGACTTGTCCCCTGCTTTAAAAATAGGAATTACATTAGCCATCTTCCACGTATCAGACACTACACCTGTTTGAAGAGAAAGGTTAAAAATGTTAGTTAAGGGTTCACAGAGTTCTATTTTGCATTCCTTAAGAACCCTTGAAAAAAGCTCATCAGGGCCTGGTGATTTATTTTGCTTCAAACGGTCTATCTGTTTGATAACCTTTTCGCTAGTGACTGTGATACTACATAATTTATCTTCTTCAGGCCCACTAAAATACCTAATTCTTGGGATATTATTAGTGTCTTCCTGAGTGAAAACCGAGAGAAAATAATTATTATAAATAGAGCACATTTCATTCTCTTTGTCAGTAAGATAACCATAATTATTTTTAAGGGGACCTATCTTATCTCTAACTTTTGTTCTATACACCTGGAAAACACTTTTTGGGTTAGTTTTCGAATCCTAGCAACTTTAATTTCGTAGTCCCGTTTAGCTTTTCTTATCCCTTTTAACGTCCCTCTAATGTCAATATACTGACTCATAAGATGACCCTCACCTCTATTGATACGCCTATAAATTCCTTTCTTCTGCCCTAAAAGATATTTGAGCCTATTATTCATCCATTTTGGGTCATTTCTATTCGATCTAATTTCTTTATATGGGATAAATGTTATTTGGGCAGCATGTATAGTGTTCAGGAAACTGTCATATTGATAGCTCTCTTCATTACCCCAGTCCACAGATGATAAGTGTTCTCTAAGTCCATTGTAATCTGCTAAGCGAAAATCTGGGACCGTTACTGAGTTATTCGTACTATGAAACTTCCATTCAATGCCAAAGGTAATTGATTTGTGGTCGCTTGCGCCGAGTTCCTCTGTAATTTCTAAATTATTAACAAGGGTTTCCTTGTTTGTCAGAACTAAGTCAAGCAGGTTATTTCCCCTTGTAGGTTCTGTCACAAACTGCTTCAAAAAACAATCTTGAACTACTTCTAAGAAGTCGTTAGATTCTAAATTCCCAGTCAAAAAATTCCAATCAATTTGACTAAAGTTGAAGTCACCCAGAATAACTACGTTATCGTGCATTGTGGCCTTAACAGTTTCCTCCCATAGTAGTCTCCCTTGGTCCCTATCTAAGTTTGGGGGACGGTATATCACACCTAAAATCAATTTTTCATGCCCCTCTGAAAATTCTATCCAGACATACTCTGTATGTGTTATTTCAGACTGTATTCCCTTTTTTATGCAACAGTTCAAGCGATCTCGGACATACAGTGCCACTCCACCCCCCTTCCCGAAACTTCTGTCTACTTGGAACAATTTAAAACCCTGTATATGACATTCAGCAGGCATGTCCCTATTTTTCGTATTGAACCACGTCTCAGTTATGGCAAATACATCAATGTTACCTGCACTTGCAACTAATCTCAAATCGTCCATCTTATTCCTAGCACTACGACTATTTGTATAATACACTTTTAAAGAACCTCCTTTCTCTTTACCCTTCCTGCTCCATTCTGTTTTACCACTATACCTATTACTGTCCTTGTTATTGTTAAGATTTTTTATATCAAAGCCTAGATCTATATTTCGACATTCAGTATTTTCCATTTCTAAACCCATACCTCTAACTAATCCTAGTTTAAAGTCCTAACAACACCCTCAACTGAGCTAGCAAGAAAATCCACACCTGCCCTGGATAAGTGAACCCCATCCCTGGCATACATGTCATTTCGGCCATAGAAGTGGTCCCAGTTGCAAATGAATGGTACTGCATTATCCTTACAGTGTTTGTCCAGCCAGCAATTGACACCAATTAATTTATATATTATTTTTTCCACCCAACAAATACCCCAAAGAATTTTACATATAATGGTCATGTCTCCTTTTGCTTTCTATTCTTCTGCTGTTGCGAGATCCATGTACCGCTGCCTTTCTTCGTTCTGCAGTCACAGTTTTAGTGTGTGTGTGTGTGTGTGTGTGTGTGTGTGTGTGTGTGTGTGTGTGTGTGTGTGTGTGTGTGTGTGTGTGTGTGTGTGTGTGTGCAATATCCCCTATGTCAGAAACACTTATGGTGAATACTAGGTTTTGCCTTGCCAGTTCATCGTCTTTGTTTTTTTTTTCTCTCTCTCTGGTTGTGTCCCTACTATGTTGGTGCATGAAATTCCCCAGTAATACCTCAAACATCTTAGCTCTCGCGCGTTTCTGGTCCCCCAAGGTGTCTCTAGGTTTTCCCCAGTCTGTTTCCTTATGGTTAAAATCAGCAGTTTTACCCTGCTAATGTTGGCATTTCTGGCAACCTCAACTAATGTATCTACTATTGCACTGTTTTCATCATATAAGAACATAAGAACATAAGAAAGGAGGAACACTGCAGCAGGCCTGTTGGCCCATACTAGGCAGGTCCTTAACAATCCATCCCACTAACAGAATAATTGCCCAACCTAATTTTCAATTCTACCCAAGAAATAAACTTTGAAGATTCTATTAACTCAAGTGCGAGTCCCACTCAAATCCAACCCCTCTCACTCATGTATTTATCCAACCTAAATTTGAAACTACCCAAGGTCCTAGCTTCAATGACCCTACTAGGCAGACTGTTCCACTCATCAACTACCCTATTTCCAAACCAATATTTTCCTATATCCTTTCTAAATCTAAACTTATCAAATTTGAATCCATTATAGCCTTCGTCTCTTCCTGTTAAGTGGAGCATTGTAAATCACTGCTATCAGAAGGCCTCGGTCAGATGACCAAAAGCTCCTACGGCGGGTCATCATCTGACTAAGACCCGCGTCAGGAAACACCTGTCCGGTGTCCTGACGAACCTACCCTAAACTGTTATCACCACCTCTCCTCTATCTATTCCTCTCGTCTCAACAAAACTCCACTTGTTTCAGATAAGCAGTGCTGCTCCACCTCCTCTGTTCCCACAGTCTTTAATAACAATCTAATATCCAGATGGTAAGATCGTGTCTGTTATTTCATCTACGTTAGTGTACCATAGTTTCTGTTTCCTTTCCACTACCGTGTGTCTGTTCTCAAGTCTCTGAATTCCTGGTCCTTGCACTTGGGTCAGAGGAGTGGGATGGGTTGACGTGGTTTGAGGTAAGAGGGCCAGGATCCCAGATGTAGATGAGGGTGAATGAGGAGGTTGGGGTTTAGGGAGGACACGGGGTCGGGGGTTGGAGAGAGTCAGTTGTGAGGATAATTTTTGCAGTGAGGAAGGGAGTTAAGAACTAAAGGTTCAGGAATAGGGGTGATATGCTCTTTTGGGTTAGAGTGAGTGTAAGTGTGTACTCACCTAATTGTGGTTGCAGGGGTCGAGACTCAGCTCCTGGCCCCGCCTATTCACTGATCGCTACTAGGTCATCTCTCTCCCTGCTCCATGAGCTTTTTCATACCTCGTCCTAAAGCTATGTATGATTCCTGCCTCCACCACATCACTTGCTAGATTATTCCACTTCCTGACAACTCTATGACTGAAGAAATACTTCCTAACATCCCTTTGACTCATCTGAGTTTTCAACTTCCAATTGTAACCCCTTGTTTCTGTGTCCCCTCTCTGGAACATCCTGTCTCTGTCCACCTTATCTTTTCCTCGCAGTATTTTGTGTCATTATCATGTCTTCCCTAACCCTCCTCTCCTCCAGTGTCGTCAGGCCGATTTCCCTTAACCTTTCTTCGTAGGACATTCCCGTTAGCTCTGGTACTATCCTTGTTGCAAACCTTTGCACATTCTCTATTTTTTTAACATGCTTGACTAGGTGTGGGTTAAAAACTGGTGCTGCATACTCCAGTATGGGCCTGACGTACACGTTATACAGTGTCTTGAACGATTCCTTACTAAGGTATCGGAACGCTATTCTTAGGTTTGCCAGGCGCCCATATGCTGCAGCAGTTATCTGTTTGATGTGTGCTTCCGGAGACGTGCTCGACATTATACTTACCCCAAGATCTTTCTCCTTGAGCGAGGTGTGCAGTCTTTGGCCACCTAGCCTATACTCTGTCTGCGGTCTACTTTGCTCTTCACCGATCTTCATGACTTTGCATTTGGCGGGGTTAAATTCGAGTAGCCAGTTGCTGGACCACGTGTCCAGCCTGTCCAGGTCTCTTTGTAGTCCTGCCTGATCCTCATCTGATTTGATTCTTCTCATTAACCTCACATCGTCTGCAAACAGCGACTCATCTGAGTCTATCCCTTTCGTCATGTCATTCACAAATTCCAAGAACAGCACTGGTCCTAGGACTGATCACTGTGGGACCCCGCTCGTCACAGGCGCCCACTGTGATACCTCATCACGTACCATGACTCGTTGCTGCCTCTTTGTCAGGTATTCTCTGATCCATTGCAGTGCCCTTCCTGTTATACGTGCCTGATCCTCTAGTTTCTGCACTAATCTCCTGTGGGGAACTGTGTCGAAGGCCTTCTTGAAGTCCAGGAAAATGCAGTCAACCCACCCTTCTCTCTCTCGTGTCTTACTTCTGTTACCTTGTCGTAAAACTCCATTTGGTTTGTGACACAGGATTTGCCTTCCATGAATCCATGCTGGTTATCGTTTATAATCTTGTTCCATTCCAGGTGCTCTACCACTCTCCTCCTGATAATCTTCTCCATGACTTTGCATACTATACACGTCAGTGACACTGGTCTATAGTTTAGTGCCTCGTTGCTGTCTCCTTTCTTAAAAATGGACACTACATTTGCTGTCTTCCATACCTCAGGTAGTTGCCCGGTTTCAAGGGATGTGTTGAATATTGTGGTTAGTGGCACACACAACATCTCTGCTCCCTCTCTAAGGACACACGGGGAGATGTTGTCCGGTCCCATCGCCTTTGAGGTATCAAGGTCATTTAGCAGCTTCTTCACCTCCTCCTCGGTTGTGTGTATGTCATCCAACACTTGTTGGTATAGTCCTTGTTGGTGTCCCCCTCTGTGCTGTCTTCCCAGAGTTCTTCCTGTCTCTACTGTAAATACTTCCTTGAATCTCGTGTTGAGCTCCTCACATACCTCTTGATTGTTTCTTGTGAGTTTCCTATCCTTTCCTCAGCCTGATCACCTGGTCTTTGACTGTTGTCTTCCTCCTAATGTGGCTATGCAGCAATTTCGGGTCAGACTTGACTTTTGATGTTGTGTTTTTCGTACTGTCGCTGTGTCTCCCTCCTTATCTGTGCTTACTCGTTTCTGGCTCTTCGACTAGTCTCCCTATTTTCCTGGGTCCTTTGCCTTCTGTATTTTTTCCATTCTCTAGTGCACTTAGTCTTTGCCTCCCTACACCTTCGGGTAAACCAAGGGCTCATTCTGGTCTTCCCATTATTTCTGTTGCCCTTGGGAACAAACCTTTCCTCTGCCTCCTTGCATTTTATTGTTATGTATTCCATCATTTCGTTTACTGTCTTTCCTACCAAATCTCTGTCCCACTGAACCTCCTGCAGGAAGTTCCTCATACCCATGTAGTCCCCCCTTTTGTAGTTTGGCTTTCCCTATTCAACTCGTGTTACCCTCTCCAATTGTAACTCTAATATGTATTCAAAGCTCAGAACCACTTGATCACTAGCTCAAAGGCGCCTCTTATATGTGATGTCCTCAATGTTTGAACTGCTCAGGGTGAACAAGTCTTGCTGGTTCATCCTTCCCTCTCTCTCTCTCTGGTAGTGTCCCTAACATGTTGATGCATAAGGTTTTCCAGTACCACATCCATCATCTTGGCTCTCCATGTTTCGGGACACCCATGTGGCTTCAGATTTTCCCAGTCGATCTCCCTGTGGTTGAAATCGAACATAACCAGTAACTTTTCTCTGCTCGAGTGAGCTCTTCTTGCCACCTCAACTAGTGTGTCCACCATTGCTCTGTTGCTCTCTTCATATTCCTCCCTTGGCCTCCTGCAGTTCTGTGGTGGGTTATACATCACTGCAATTACTACCTTATGTTCCCCAGACTGAATTGTACCTACTATGTAATCCCTTTCTCCAATCTCGTCTATGTCTTCCATTTCCTCAAACCCCCATCGGTTTTTAATGAGCAGTGCAACTCCTCCTTCCCCCTCTGCTCCTTCTATCTTTCCTCAGGATCTGATATCCCGGTGGGAAGATTACGTCTGTTATTATCTCAGTGAGTTTCGTTTCTGTGACTGCTATAATGTCTGGAGACTTCTCATTGATTCTTTCATGCCACTCCTCATATTTATTCGTTATTCCATCCGCGTTCGTGTACCAAACCTTCAACTTCTTTTCTAACACTGTGGTCCTGGGCGAATATTGGGGTTGGGGAAGCAGAAGCCCTGGCGGGGGGCCTATGGGGAGTTGCGGTGGGGGTGGGGTTTGTGATGTGGGTGGTGTGTGTGTGTGTGTGTGTGTGTGTGTGTGTGTGTGTGTGTGTGTGTGTGTTTTTAACACTATGGCCGTCGCCAACGGAGGTATGGTGACATGATGAAGAAAACTCTTTCATTGTCACTATTCAGTCACTGGGTTGCCAGAAGCACGCTGATATATGGCAGTTCAGATGCCCCTTCAAACCGCAACCTCCCCACCCGGTTTGCCCTGAATCCTGTCAAAAAACGCTCACACTCCAACAGCACGTCAAATCATCTAACACGTTCACACAAGCCTAAAAAACTGTGGTTCCCGCCTTATAGTAACTACAATATACCTGGCAGGGAACGAAACTGGCATAGCTACTGTACCCATACACTTGACGATAAACTCAGCGCCATACAGAAATATTTCAACGTGGTGGGTTAAGACCCGCGGAAGAGATGTTTTATAGCAACACTCAGGGCAGGTGAATTGAGCCAGTCCAATTTATTGAGGATTTCCCAATATGAAAGATAGTAAGAACTTTGATGATGGTCGAACCCACAGTGAGGGTGTATATGTACAGCAAGGTTTACTTATTCTGTGTACGACACGTAAATTTGTTTTACTTAATTGATTAATTTCATGGTTAAAAACTATACCCACAGCTCTGCTGGGAAATCCACAATGAGAAAGTTTGACCAGATGTGTGAGTTGTGGAATCGGTTAAAGAATTTATAAAAATCCTGCCACGGAGAGAGATTTTTATTTTTCATCTTTACCAGAAATGTAATTTAAGTTGATTTTGTACGTTTTTACGTACTTTGTTTCTTAAAAAAAACAATTACGTATATTTATGAACGTTATCCAGTTATTATTTATTGTAAAAAAAATACACTGCAACAGTAGATATGTAATCTCTACAGAGATTACTTGATGAAGGTGTATCCTAAGCTGAGAATACTTGTCCTGCATATTTTGTCTTTGTACTCAGACAATCTCTGAGTAGTACATGTGCTGTGTACCCACCAGCAGGACACACGTCTTCACATGGTAGTACTGGTTCGTATACTTCACTGTTACAGGATATTATAACCTCACCGTTAATTATTTTAATAATAAATTGAGAACCTCTTCATTACCACCATAGAGTAATTTATAGATTTTAAGATAAGTGAAGAAGAGTATTTTTTTTTAAATATAATATATTATTAGGAGTAAGTGAATGAAGTAGTGATACAGGAAAGCTACAACACAACTGACTTAAGCTGAGCTGAGCCCTCAAGGTAGGACAGAGGTTGAAGGGATTACTGCTTTTCTAGTATGGAGAAACTATTTACCTGTCAGTGTTGACGTAGCCTAATTTTTCGCTATTAGTGTAAGACCACCAGTGAGTCAGAGCAGTAACCCGTGGCATGCATTTATGGTACTAGACATCTATGTGTATAGTGCTGACATCACCGTGTATGGTGCTGTTGAATACATTACCACGTATAGTGCTTTACGCCTGCGGTTACCCTGAGCTACGCTTCCTCCTCCGTTGGTCCCACAGCATCGCTGAGGTGGTTACTATTAGTCAAGAATCACGTCAGGGGATTCTTTGTTGACTTGAATGCATTTACAACAATATGCACATGATCAGGATTATTAAATTCACAGGGAAGCGCTAAATCCATGGGGCTTAGACAGTACCTGTGATACGGGAATTATTGAGACTTGGTTGGAGGAAGAGAAGTATAGCTGGAATTTCTTAGATCAAAAGACTTTCACTGGAATCAAGGCACTCACATGCAGGGATAGCATCAAAACACAGATAAACCCGTTAATTGTGTAGCATTTAATACACCGACAAGGTTAACAAATATAACCTAATAAACATTATATTTTTGTTACTGTTAGAAAAATAAATCTGAGTGTTCCATAACATGAATCTAACCTACGACAAAGAGGTGACAAGACAAGAAAAATACTAAGACTTATTTCAGGCGACGTGCAAGTAGCAAATGATTACACACCTAACACATTAAAATCATAATTAATTTCATTTATTTTTTTGAATGTGAAGGTTGGTCCAGTATTTGTTTATAAACAAGAATAAGACGACCTTATAACGATGAATATCCCAAAAAAAGCCAAATATTGCGGGTCCTCTTCTCTAGGATGCGACTCTCAACAGCACATTAACTTAGAGGAATCTATTTGCTGATAGCCGAGCATGGCCAGCAAGAGTAAGCGGCTTTAACAAGTGCGAAGAGGGAATTAGTTTTAAAGACCGTGAGTGCAGACTATAAAGACACTAAACAATCATATCACATGAAAGAATGAGATCCCTTTGAATTATATTTTAATTAATAATTCATAACTGTTCAAAATTATTTAAATGGTCTTTCAAAGGATTGTCAGTTTCCAGAGATTAAATGTCAACAATATATACACTTTTACAATGAATAATAATTGGGCTAACCATTGTAAAAGTTCGTATGTGTATTTACGAAAGAAAGTAAATACTCAAACTTAGATTACATTGTGGTAAACGATATTCCACACCACCCACCCTCCCACCTCATCCTCATGGAAATAAATGGTATAAATACCGACACAATGGAAAAATAAACACATAAGCAGTATAATGTGATCCTTTATTGACAACGTTTCGCCCACGCAGTGGGCTTTATCGAGGTAGATCTGTCTGTGACTCGATAAAGCCCACTGCGTGGGCGAAACGTTGTCAATAAAGGATCACATTATACTGCTTATGTGTTTATTTTACCTCATCCTCATACCTACCTAGATACTCTCTCTTACCCTTCACCCCCTGCCTATCAATTCTTGTCTCCAACATTCACCCCAACATAACCACTCTCCACTCTTAACTCCCTTACCCTTACCCACCTTCTCTCCCCTCCATCCCTCACCCCTACATGCCTATGTTCATCTTTTTCTCAAAATAAGCAAGACACTCTACATTAGTCTATCCTCACTCCTTCCTAACTACTCTTCTCTCACCCTAACCCAATCAATCTTCATTCATCACCCTCGCTTCTACCTACCTACCTACTCTACTCTCCTCCCTCGCTTCTACCTTCCTACCTACTCTCCTCTCCTCCCTCGCTTCTACCTACCTACCTACTCTCCTCTCCTCCCTCGCTTCTACCTACCTACCTACTCTCCTCTCCTCCCTCGCTTCTACCTACCTACCTACTCTCCTCTCCTCCCTCCCTCCTAACCTCATTCCCTTACCCAACCCACAAACACCTCCCTCCATCCTCCCTGCTCACCCACCCTCCTTATCTAACTTCTCTCCATCCACCCTTCTTCCCTCATCACAACTTGCCACACTTCCCTCGTCTCTACGTCACCAGGACTGATGTGCATTTTTTCAAAATTCTCCAGAGTAGCCTAACGACCGGGCCTCTCTGAGAAATTAATGGAATGGAATTCAACTTAGCTGTCCAGCGATGTACCTTGAGCCACATTTAGTGGCTGTTGTTTAGTCCATGTGAGGTAGAGTTGTTCATGACGCTCAGACTGGTTGGTGCTAGGTTAGCGCATATAATAAATCTGTATTGCTATATGTTAATGTGTGTACGAATTTAGATGTTTTATGTCGAAAACAAAAATATTTTTCTTCCCTCTACTATCTTTTTCTCTCTCTCTCTCCTATATATAATTTTTATTAGCATACTTTGTGTTGCAAATATCGGCATACAATTCCCATTTCTTGTGTGTATGGGATAGCTGCCTAGAGAGACGGTAATTCTCAAGTAATAGATAGTTCGGTTATGCTGGAACGAAAAATATGAAGATCCTGCAAATGATAAACTATTGATGAAATAGTTAACGATGTCATGATTGCTCTACTGAAGTCTCTGAGCTCAGGCTGACAGATTTTTAATACAATGTGTGTGACCCATACTATGTGATTATGACTGGGGAAACATGGGTAGCAATTGTTCCCATTATGTAAACATAATATTGAATTAGATAGCAGCACAATGTTAATGTATTCAATTGATGTATCTACTATGGAAGAAAAAATATTCTGGTTTAGGTAACGTAAGGTTCATCAGAAAAAAGGACAAGTGTTTTCTGAGGCGGGTTTTAGTCATATGATGACCCGCAGCTGGAGCTTTTGATCATCTGACCGAGGCCTTCCGCTGGCTTATCGGTCCACCCCATTAAAAATTAGTTTTTTATATATAAAAAAATTCTGAGGAGCCACGTAGCTCACAGGAGGGACCTTTCCACTCATAATCGCAAAGACCTACGTTAGAGTCCCTGGCGCGGATAAGCTAGGAACACTAATGATGTGTGTGTGTTAGCCCACTGCTGTGGGTTGCATTTAGGGAAAAATAATGAAGAACTCCAATTTACTGGGATATCACAACCTGTGTAAAACAACAACACTCCATTTCTGTGAGTAAGAAACTTGAGCAGCCGGTGTAAGTATTCTAGTCTTGGGTGAAGGGTATCCATGACCCTATTGACGTTAATTAAAAAAAAATACCTCTCTACCCTCCCGCATTTCTCGCTCTACTGCCGTGTATCTACACCTGGACAAGCTCACCTTGGTGATAACAGTTCACCCTCGTGATAACACCTGGATCTGGTGATAACAGCTCATTGTGGTGATAACAAAGCTCACCGTGGTGATAACAAAGATCGCCCTACCTACCTGGAGGGCATTCCGGCGGATCAACGTCCCCGCGGCCCGGTCCATGACCAGGCCTCCCGGTGGATCAGGGCCTGATCAACCAGGCTGTTACTGCAGGCCGCACGTAGTCCAACGTACGAACCACAGCCCGGCTGATCTGTCACTAAGTATCTGTCCAGCTCCCTCTTGAAGACAACCAGGGGTCTATTTGTCATTTCCCTTATGGCTGGTGGGAGGCTGTTGAACAGTCTTCGGCTCCAGACACTTACTGTGTTTTCTCTTAAGAGTACCAATGGCGCCCCTACTTTTCACTAGGGGTATGTTGCATCGCCTGCCAAGTCTTTTGCTTTCGTATTGAGTGATTTCTGTGAGCAGATTAAGGACCAGTCTCTCCTGGTGATAACATTTGCGCTCCTTCCAAATTAACAAATAACCTCATTTTATCATTCTTTGTCATAAATGATTCACAACAATATTTCATATTTACGTCACGGTAGTTTACGTGAACTTTTAAAGACGTAAATTTAACCACGAATAAGCGGATTAAAAAAAAAAAAACCCGGCGGCGGGGTGTCTGGGTAAGCCTAGGCAATGTTCAAATCTGCATGTGAGGTTATGCGAGCTGATGATTTGCGGGGAAACGATCACAAGAGAATGGTAACGAAGAGACTGTGAAAAAAATTCTATGAAACAAGTAAGTTTATTCAGGTATTCACAAATACAGTTACACAGATTATCATACATAGCAGTATATGTGTAGAAAACCCAGGATAACCCAAAAAAAATCAGACAGAGTGACTTGACTTATTTCCATTGGGGTCCAATTATATTTGTAGACATGACTCATTGTTGACTATTGAATTACCAATGACGGTACTGTGAACAGCAGCAGTGAGATGACACATGAGTGATACTCGGTATATACTGCAGTCAGTACCTGGTGAACACAAGGCAGGATATTAAATGAGAGAGGCTGTGAAATCGGAGAACCCCTATATATTCAACACAGGGGATGACAGGAGGGTAAAGCCTTCATATCAGCTATGGCTAGGTTATCGTTGCCGGGAGGCTGCTGCTGATCCTGCTGCTGCTGCTACTGCTAACAGCACATTGCCTGGAGAAGGTACAAGACGAATCCTAATTTTTTTTTTTTGTTCAACAAGTCGGCCGTCTCCCACCGAGGCAGGGTGACCCAAAAAGAAAGAAAATCCCCAAAAAGAAAATACTTTCATCATCATTCAACACTTTCACCACACACATACATAATCACTGTCTTTGCAGAGGAGCTCAGATACGACAGCTGAGAATTGTCCCTCCCAGCTGTCACTATCCCAGACCCCTCCTTTAAAGTGCAGGCATTGTACTTCCTATTTCCAGGACTCAAGTCCAACTAAATCAATTAACTGGTTTCCCTGAATCCCTTCACAAAATGTTACCCTGCTCACACTCCAACAGATCGTCATGTCCCAAAAACCATTCGTCTCCATTCACTCCTATCTAACACGCTCACACATGCTTGCTGGAAGTCCAAGCCCCTCGCCCACAATACCTCCTTTACCCCTTCCTTCCAACCTTTTCTAGGACGACCCCTACCCCGCCTTCCTTTCCCTACAGATTTATATGGTCTCCAAGTCATTCTACTTTGATCCATTCTCTCTAAATGACCAAACCACCTCAACAACCCCTCTTCAGCCCTCTGACAAATACTTTTAGTAACTCCACACCTTCTCCTAATTTCCACATTCCAAATTTTCTGCATAATATTTACACCACACATTGCCCTTAGACAGGACATCTCCACAGCCTCCAGCCTCCTCCTCGCTGAAGCATTTACAACCCATGCTTCACACCCATATAAGAGTGTTGGTACGACTATACTTTCGTACATTCCCTTCTTTGCCCCCATGGATAACGTTTTTTGTCTCCACAGATACCTCAACGCACCACTCACCTTTTTTTCTTCATCAGTTCTATGGTTAACCTCATCCTTCATAAACCCATCCGCTGATAACGTCAACTCCCAAATATCTGAAAACATTTACTTCTTCCATAATCCCTCTCTCCAATTTGATATCCAATTTTTCTTTATTTAAATCGTTTGATACCCTCATCACCTTACTCTTATCTATGTTCACTTTTAACTTTCTACCTTTACACACTCTCCCAAACTCGTCCACTAACCTCTGCAACTTTTCTTTAGAATCTCCCATAAGCACAGTATCATCAGCAAAAAGTAACTGTGTCAACTCCCATTTTGCATTTAATTCCTTAAAATTTAATCCCACCCCTCTCCCCAACACCCTAGCATTTACTTCTTTTACAACCCCATCTATAAATATATTAAACAACCATGGTGACATTACACATCCCTGTCTAAGACCTACTTTTAACGGGAAGTAATCTCCCTCTCTCCTACACACCCTAACCTGAGTCTCACTATCCTCATAAAAACTCTTTACAGCCTTCAGTAACTTACTACCTATTCCATACACTTGCAACATTTGCCACATTGCTCCCCTATCCACTCTATCATATGCCTTTTCTAAATCCATAAATGCAATAAAAACTTCTCTACCTTTATCTAAATACTGTTCACATATATGCTTCACTGTAAACACTTGATCTACACATCCCCTACCCACTCTAAAGCCTCCTTGCTCATCTGCAATCCTACTCTCTGTCTTACCTCTAATTCTTTCAATAATAATCCTGCCATACACTTTACCTGGTATACTCAGTAAACTTATTCCCCTATAATTTTTACACTCTCTTTTATCCCCCTTCCCTTTATATAAATGAACTATACATGCTCTCTGCCAATCCCTAGGTACCTTCCCCTCTTTCATACATTTATTAAACAACAATACCAACCACTCCAGCACTATATCCTCCCCTGCTTTTAACATTTCTGTCATGATTCCGTCAGTTCCAGCTGCTTTACCCCCTTTCATTCTACGTAATGCCTCACGCACCTCCCCCACACTCACATCCTGCTCTTCTTCACTCCTAAACGATGTTGTACCTCCCTGGCCAGTACATGAAATTACCGCCTCCCTTTTTTCATCGACATTTAAAAGTTCATCAAAATATTCCCGCCATCTACCCAATACCTCCAGCTCCCCATCTACTAACTCCCCTACTCTGTTTTTAACTGACAAATCCATTCGAATCCTAATATATGAAATAAAACCCTCCATTGAAAAGCCCGCCTGCAGCAAACAGAAGACCTTCTGTATTTTTTTTATTAACACATCGGCCGATTACCACCAAGGTAGGGTGGCCCGAAAAAGAAAAACTTTCATCATCATTCATTCCATCACTGTCTTGCCAGAGGCATGCTTTACAATACAGTTATAAAACTGCAACATTAACACCCCTCCTTCAGAGTGCAGACACTGTACTTTAGTATTATATCAGGATAATGTGGCAAGAAAGCAAACCTACTGTCCATGCTGTGGTACAGTGTCTGAACATATGCCGTCAAGACAATAAAGCACAAGACTCTCTTGCTACTCTGCATTCCCTACAGGTTACACTGCTTTCAAGAAAATGTTTGTTAAATAGCAAATGTCGTATTATTTAAAAGGAACTAATGGCTGCACACTGTAAGCTTACTTATATTACTCCTATGTTAGGTAAAAGGACACATGTGCAACTAACGTGGCATTTTATTGTGGCAACGTTTCGCTCTCCAGGAGCTTTGTCAAGCCGTTACAAACAACACAGGGACACAGAGGGTATATTTAGGTACCACTTGAGGTGAAAGATCAAAATGTCCTGGAGAACGAAACGTTGCCATAACATTAGTTACACATGTGTTCTTTCACCTAACGTACTGTCGGTAATTTTTCTTATTACTACTCCTATTTTGACCTCTGCTGCTGTTGCTATCTCTAAGATAATCTATCATTAACATATTATTATATAATACTTGACTGAATTTCATACATTTGAAAGGAAACCGCAATAATTTGGTTTTGATTTTGAGTTAAAATATATATAAAATGCATTACGGCCACAACAATAGGCTGGTTATACCTTAACATCACACAGATCTCGCGCTCTGAGCTGAAACGAGGCTCACTCTATATTTCTCGGTAAGTACTAATATTAGGCTAGTAGTATCAAGGAGCAGTCAGAATCCTGACACCTTGGCTAGTTCTCTCTTCCTTCCACTCCAATTCTCCCTGTCTCTCTCCTCCCTGCCATCTCAAATTCCTATTTCCCCCTCCATGTCTCTCATTCCCTGCCTTTCCTCCCAGCCCTCTTCCTTCCTCCCCACTCAAAGTCTTCTCAGGAAAGGAAGGTATAAGGAATATATTTCGTATGTACAATAATAATATTGAGGAACTTAACTGAAATCGATATTCTCCAAATATTTCTCCAACCGTTTTCTAAAGCTCAGTATTACATTTATACTCAGAAATTTGTAAGAAAATGTATTGAAGTGCGCTGAGATATTGTACATTACACATACTTTCCCAAACGTTTTACTAAACGTACTTCCAATAAGTCTGCATTAAACCTTCTTCCAGTAAGTTCGTAGTGCACCTACTTCCAATAAGTTCATAGTGCACCTACTTCTACTAAGTCTGTATTGAGGGTTCTTCCAATAACGTATTATTGAACCTTCTTTCCACTAAGTTTTTATTGAACCTTTCACCAAATTTTTATTGAACCCTCTTCCACTAAGATTGTATTGAACACACTTCCACTTCGTCTATATTGATCCCACTTCCACTACGTCTGTATTAATCCCACTTTTACTACGTCTATATTAATCCCACTTTTACTACGTCTTAATCCCACTTCCATTAAGTTTCACAACTTCATTTTTTCGCTACAGAACGACTTGGGTTTCAATCTAAAAATATCTTGTGTGAGTGTATAGAAACACTGAGATATGACAAGGTTTGGATGAGAGCTCACAAGCTCCACTTTCCCAGACACATCATGTTTTGTTCTCACATCTTTTCTCACAAAGACTTGTTAATGGCCCCAGTCGGACCGAAACGTCGTCATAAGTTTCAGTCTCCTAAGTACGGGTTACTGGTGAATTGTTCCACCCATGGTATTTTGTGTGTTATTAGATAATGATGATATTAATTTAAGGTCACCTTTTTGGTACTCTTGCAAACGTTTCTGTATAATGTACCGGCATATAAAATTTTGGGATAAGAATTCAGCAACACTTTCATAGGGCAGATTTTCGTGTTTGGACATTTCTGTGCGAACTGCCCCCTTGCAAGCTACAAAAGTTACTGTTGACACAGACGCCCCGAGTTGATTCTGCCAGGATTAAAAATGGTTCTTGCAACAAATTTTCAATTACTACTGCTGACGTGATAATATACAAAACGTAGAGTTAACTCACTTGGTAGTATGGAGTCCTGTGTTTCCTGACCCTCAGGACGCCATGTATGGAGACGGACTTCAATCTCCAAGTGTCCGGTTGCACTCACCAACAGATTAACTACTTACTTCTTTCCCAAAAACGTCGGCTGACTATGATGCTAGGAATTGAAAATATTTGCCTCACTGCGGGTGTGCCTGATAGGGACGAGTATCCTATACTTTGGGAAACCGCTCAAGGTTATTTTGTTCCCCAGCCAAGTATATTAAGGCAGTATTCTGGCTGTAATCTCGTACCTGTAATCTCGTCACGTCTGCTATCTGTTTTAACTGAGCTTCAACTGACGAGCTGGCGTCTCTAACTGACTACATTTGAATTTTGAGTTGCAAGCTCTCTAGCTAATAATCGCCTACATTAAAGGTCTAATCTATTTTAGTTCCTAGGACTACAGTAATAATATCTACGGTTAGTTACTATTGTTAATACCTACATAAACCTTCCTAGAAGGGTAAATATCAGTTAATATGTACAATCTCACTAAGTGTATGTATTAAGGGCTCGTAAATCTTATGTACTATGAAACGTTTCGTGGAATATTTTTGGGAGGTATTTGGTCTCCCAATATGTTTCTACATCCTCCTGCCGGCGAAGGTAGACGTAAAGTCTACATCAAGTTCACCTTCCGCAAGCCCCCACAACGGCCCCTGGACATGAGTGCCGTCCTGCCACTCTCATTGAGCAGACTCTGGTCTAACTTCAACTGTCCAGTTTCTGCAGCTTGGACCTCTGGGGGTGGAAACTTGTTGGTTCCACTGATATGAGGTTCCTTGGGTTTAATGACAGTCTATTTCCCTTTTTTGGTACCCCATAAAAGTGTTTTCCCACGATGGCTGAGTGTTCGTCACTTCCTACTTGGTTTGGCTTTCCTGGCGGTTCATCGTGTGTACTAATACTCATTATTACTGCTCCCCCAGCTATGACGGTGTCAGCTGAATCCCTCTCTGGTGTTGCAGGGAATTCGGGTGGAATCTTGCCACTGATGATATATCCTACTGGGGATCTGTATAATCCAATTCCCTCCTTAATAGTCCGTCATGTGGACAGGAAGTCATCTATCTTGCTGGCTCCCACCAGGATACCTACATTTCTTAATGTGTCAGTGGTAATTCCCTGGTCTGCCAGCTTCATGCCAAGGTTTTTCAATCGCTTGGCTGCTGCAGCAAGCCCTCTGGCCATAATTGCCATGGGTAGCATCTTTACTACCAAGTCTGTAATATTTCTGCGATGTCCACCTAATTTAACAGTGACATCCACAACATCATAAGATTTGGGCGGGACCTGACTTATAGCTCGTCTCAATGTCATACTAACTCTGCTGGTGGCCTTCAACTTTAATTTAGTCACTTGTTTTCCCGAGTCAAAGAATAATCGGGTTGTTTCGGACCTGTTCCCGTTCACATCCTCTGCCATGACTGTAGGTAGGGCAGCACCTGTGTAGTTCTCACTCGGATTAGAGATTTCACCCACATTAATCATGTTGGCTACTACCTCAGGCTCAGACTCGCTTTCTATCTCTACCAGAGAAACGTCCCTACTAGCCTGAGGTTCCTTTAAATTATTTGGACATAGTGCTGTATGGTGCTCACCTTTCCGGCAGTTATAATACTCCCAAAGATGCGTCCGGCAATTTTTTGCCTCGTGTCCACCACAGCGCCTTAAGTATAGATGTAACTTCTTTAGTCTCTGTTGCCTACTGCTCAGTGTTGTATACTTAGAGCAACTCGTGCCAGTGTGTTCACTTTCGCAGAACACGCATATTCTAGAATGAGTGTCTCTGAGGTTCTGCTTAGAGGCCCTTACATTAGACACTTCTTGGTCATAATACACTCCCACGTTAGTTTTATGAACTTTAGATTGGTCTCCCGAGTTCTTTGAGTAACTATCTGTTTTCTTACTGTGTAGTTATGGTGACTTTTCTCTCTCACTTATACTCAAATGAGAAACAAGATCTCCCAACAACTCAATAATCTGTTGTATTGTAAACCGGTTCGTCCAGTATTTCAAATGTAACTCGTGCACTGTAGTGCTAGACAGTTTCCTCTGAATCGCCTGACTGACGAACCATTCTGATTTACTCCAGTCGTGTAAATCTTTGAGGCTATTTGTCAAACTCATAACCTCAATGCGGAACTTCTCTAAGCTCCGAAGGTCGTGATAACAAGCCTCTAGATCCAACAACCGATACCAAATAGCCACCTTTATCTCTTCAGTGTCACCAAACATGTCATTTAATTGATCCTTGGCATCCAACAAATCGTTTCTGTCATCTATCTGGGCCTTGAACTGATCCAAGAAAGCAATGTACTCAATCAAGGTTCCATCAAACATTGGTAAATTCAATTGGGGCAATCTGGGCAACATATTAACAGGCATGTGGAATGTTATTTGTTGCCCCTGCCATATTAGCCTTCAATGGTTTCATTAACTGCTTGCAGATTTTCATCTCTGGTTAACATTCAGCCCTCCGGTCGTCATATTCCTTTTGAACTCCCTCGACAGTAACCTCAGACTCACCTACAGCGTAAGCTTCTGTCTCATAAAGTAGATAGGCTGTCTCAAAGGCCTTCAGCCTTTCCTCTTAAAGCTCCAGGCAGCTTTCTAGGTCCTCACAATCTACATCTCCGTCTTGTCTGCTAACTCGGCACTCGTCACGTGCCTTGTTTAAGCATCCCTTATGGGCTCCCATAGACTGCTTTAGCTGAATTAGAGATGTGACAGCTGGTACTTGATCTTCACCCGTCATTGTCATTGTCGTGGTTTAGTTAAGAGTGTGGCATTAATTTGTACTTTAATTAACCTACCCCACCACACAATACAGAATTAGGTGAGAACAAATGTGTCTCGAAGCTCTTCGATAAGCTTAAAGCTTAACAGCTTCCTTTATCATATTGACTTGACTGTTGTATTAAAATGTACACTGTTAGCCTTCAAACCCAACTGAAATGTATATCATTGTTATGAAAGCAACCTCGCAATTTCCTGCACAATGTCAGGAAATACTTACAGGTCTTAAGCTAGCCTCTGGTGCAATCACAAATCCCACATTAACATGAACCAATGACAATGAAGTTCATTCATTACAAATGCAGTCTTTGTAAATTTAAATTCACTTAGTTAACACAAATAAATTCGGTATTTCAACTTATGAATCAGTAAGTAAATAATGTTCTGTAAATAGCTTGGCCTAACTGTGCCTAGATCATTTAATTCAGTATGGTTAGTTGGATAAGGTAAATCCTAGCCTAACTTTATATAACTTGAAATTAGTGTGCAACTATAGCCTAAGTCTGGCTTTGCAATTCACTGTAAATGTTAATTCATAAGCTTAACTAGCCTACTCTGGCTTGCCTGTAAATTACTCTAAATAATTAAATTTACAAGTTAAATTATCCTACCTTTCCTGCTTGTAAATTACTGTAAATAATTAGATTTACAAGCTAAACTAGCCTACCTGGCTTGCTTGTAAATTACTGTAAATAATTAAATTTACAAGCTAAACTAGCCTACTCTGGCCTGCCTGTAAATTACTGTAAATGGATTTACAAACTAACTGGCCTGCTTGGCCTGCCTGTAAATTTCTGTAAAAGGATTTTCAGGCTAACTAGCCTAATCTGGCCTGCCTGCAAATTACTGTAAATGGATTTACAAGCTAACTAGCCTGCTCTGGCCTGCCTGTAAATTACTGTAAATAGTAAACTTCTGAGAACAGTTAACTTAGCCTAGCCTAACTTGTGTAAGTCTCTGGGCCCAGCTGTGAGCTAGCTTAACCTAACTTTGTTAATCCCTGGTACGTAACTGTGGCCTAGCTAAGTTAAGACCTCTGTTTGCTAAACTAGCTATACCACATCCGGTTCGAAGGACCAATTTGAAAATTTATGTGTGAACTGCCCCCTTGTAAGCGGCAAAATTTAGCAAGTGCTGTTGACACAGACGCCCCGAGTTGATTCTCCCAGGCTTAAAAATGGCTCTTGCAACAAATTTTCAATTACTACTGATGACATGATAATATACAAAACGTAGAGTTAACTCACTTGGTAGTATGGAGTCCTGTGTTTCCTAACCCTCATGACACCATGTATGGAGACGGACTTCAATCTCCGAGTGTCCGGTTGCACTCACCCACAGATTAACTACCTACTTCTTCCACAAAAACGTCGGCCGACTATGCTGCTAGGAATTGAAGGTATTTGCCTCACTGCGGGTGTGCCTGATATGGACAAGTATCCTATACTTTGGGAAACCGCTTAAGGTTATTTTGTTCCCCAGCCAAGTGTATTAATGCTGGTATTCTGGCTGTAATCTTGTCACATCTACTATCGGTGTTAACTGAGCTTCAACTGACGAGTTGGCGTCTCTAACTGACTACATTTGAATTTTGAGTTACCAGCTCTCTAGCTAATAATCGCCTACATTAAAGGCCTAATGCTACCTATTTTTGTTCCTAGGACTACATTAATAATATCTATGGTTAGTTACTACTGTTTATACCTACGTAAACCTTCCTAGAAGGGTAAATATCAGTTAATATGTACAATCTCACTAAGTGTGTGTGTGTTAAGGGCTCGTAAAGCTTACGTACTAATAAACGTTTAGTGGAATATTTTTTGGGAGATATTTGGTCTCCCAAGAAGTTTCCACAGCTTGTGAATTTTCATATTCACATTATTCTGAACGAATTCTCGAAAAAAATTATGTTCATGAAGCCTAACATGAGAATAATTTTGTTTCAGCAATGGATTATTTTATGTTCTTGTGGCAATTGTTCTTTCTGATTTTAAATCTCAGATACAAATATTGTATTTTCTATTCGTGCTTTTGATTATTAAAGCCACAAGAAAATATTTTAAAATTCTTCTATAAGGAAGCCACTTTATCATGTACGAATGTGAAAAACAAGGGACAAAAACAAGATTTTAATAACATAGGAACGTAAAAACCATGTAACAAAGTTAGAGTTTTGTCACATGATTTTCAGAGACGTGTAACTAGGGCAGTTTTTGGTTAAACGAAATTTCAGCCGGAAAAAAAATGGTTTTGCAAAGTCTAGACTCTGATGAAGACTTAGTGGATCAGACACTCCAAGTATGTCTGCTGCTGACACTGCTAGTGTGTCTGCTGCTGACACTGCTAGTGTGTCTGCTGCTCGACACTCACTGCTAGTGTGTCTGCTGCTCGACACTCACTGCTAGTGTGTCTGCTGCTCGACACTCACTGCTAATGTGTCTGCTGCTCGACACTCACTGCTAGTGTGTCTGCTGCTCGACACTCACTACTAGTGTGTCTGCTGCTCGACACTCACTATTAGTGTGTCTGCTGCTAGACACTGCTAGTGTGTCTGCTGCTAGATACTCACTGCTAGTGTGTCTGCTGCTCATCACTCACTTCTAGTGTGTCTGCTGCTCGACACTGCTAGTGTGTCTGCTGCTCGACGCTCACTGCTAGTGTGTCTGCTGCTCGACACTCACTGCTAGTGTGTCTGCTGCTAGACACTAACTGCTAATGTGTCTGCTGCTCGACACTCACTGCTAGTGTGTCTGCTGCTCGACACTCACTACTAGTGTGTCTGCTGCTCGACACTCACTGTTAGTGTGTCTGCTGCTAGACACTGCTAGTGTGTCTGCTGCTAGATACTCACTGCTAGTGTGTCTGCTGCTCATCACTCACTGCTAGTGTGTCTGCTGCTCGACACTGCTAGTGTGTCTCCTGCTCGACACTGCTAGTGTGTCTCCTGCTCGACACTGCTAGTGTCTGCTGCTCGACACTGCTAGTGTGTCTGTTGCTCGACACTCACTGCTAGTGTCTGCTGTTCGACACTCACTACTAGTGTGTCTGCTGCTCGACACTCACTGCTAGTTTGTCTGCTGCTAGTCACTGCTAGTGTGTCTGCTGCTGTCACTCACTGCTAGTGTGTCTGCTGCTCGACACTCACTGCTAGTGTGCCTGCTGCTCGACAATCACTGCTAGTGTGTCTGCTGCTCGACACTCACTGCTAGTGTGTCTGCTGCTCGACACTCACTGCTAGTGTGTCTGCTGCTCGACACTCATTGTTAGTGTATCTGCTGCTTGACACTCACTGCTAGTGTGTATCTGTTCGACACTCACTGCTAGTGTGTCTGCTGCTAGACACTCACTGCTAGTGTGTCTGCTGCTCGACACTCACTACTAGTGTGTCTGCTGCTGGACACTGCTAGTGTGTCTGCTGCTGGACACTGCTAGTGTGTCTGCTGCTAGACACTCACTGCTAGTGTGTCTGCTGCTAGACACTCACTGCTAGTGTGTCTGCTGCTAGACACTCACTGCTAGTGTGTCTGCTGCTAGACACTCACTGCTAGTGTGTCTGCTGCTAGACACTCACTGCTAGTGTGTCTGCTGCTCATCACTCACTTCTAGTGTGTCTGCTGCTCGACACTGCTAGTGTGTCTCCTGCTCGACACTGCTAGTGTCTGCTGCTCGACACTGCTAGTGTGTCTGCTGCTCGACGCTCACTGCTAGTGTGTCTGCTGCTCGACACTCACTGCTAGTGTGTCTGCTGCTCGACACTCACTGCTAATGTGTCTGCTGCTCGACACTCACTGCTAGTGTGTCTGCTGCTCGACACTCACTACTAGTGTGTCTGCTGCTCGACACTCACTGTTAGTGTGTCTGCTGCTAGACACTGCTAGTGTGTCTGCTGCTAGATACTCACTGCTAGTGTGTCTGCTGCTCATCACTCACTGCTAGTGTGTCTGCTGCTCGACACTGCTAGTGTGTCTCCTGCTCGACACTGCTAGTGTGTCTCCTGCTCGACACTGCTAGTGTCTGCTGCTCGACACTGCTAGTGTGTCTGTTGCTCGACACTCACTGCTAGTGTCTGCTGTTCGACACTCACTACTAGTGTGTCTGCTGCTCGACACTCACTGCTAGTTTGTCTGCTGCTAGTCACTGCTAGTGTGTCTGCTGCTGTCACTCACTGCTAGTGTGTCTGCTGCTCGACACTCACTGCTAGTGTGTCTGCTGCTCGACACTCATTGTTAGTGTATCTGCTGCTTGACACTCACTGCTAGTGTGTATCTGTTCGACACTCACTGCTAGTGTGTCTGCTGCTAGACACTCACTGCTAGTGTGTCTGCTGCTCGACACTCACTACTAGTGTGTCTGCTGCTGGACACTGCTAGTGTGTCTGCTGCTGGACACTGCTAGTGTGTCTGCTGCTAGACACTCACTGCTAGTGTGTCTGCTGCTAGACACTCACTGCTAGTGTGTCTGCTGCTAGACACTCACTGCTAGTGTGTCTGCTGCTAGACACTCACTGCTAGTGTGTCTGCTGCTAGACACTCACTGCTAGTGTGTCTGCTGCTCGACACTGCTAGTGTGTCTGTCCCCCTTCACTTACTGCTCGTGTGTCTGCTGCTCGACACTGCTAGTGTCTGCTGCTCGACACTGCTAGTGTGTCTGCTGCTGACACTCACTGCTAGTGTGTCTGCTGTTCGACACTCCCTGCTAGTGTGTCTACTGCTGGACTCTCACTGCTTTATTGATAAGACCTCTGAGCACTGGTCTGACATGTTTGCTCTGAGCACTGCCCTGACACGTGTGCTCTGATCGCTGTGCTGACATGTCTGCTCTGAATGCTGCGCTGACATGTCTGCTCTGAACATTGCGCTAACATGTCTGCTCTGAGCACTGCGCTGACATGTCTGTCATGAGAACTGCGTTGACAAGTCTGCTCTGAGCACTGCGCTCACATGTCTGCACTGAGCACTGTGCTGACATGTCTACTCTGAGCACTGCACTGACATGTCTGCTCTGAGCACTGCGCTGACATGTCTACTCTGAGCACTGCGCTGACATGTCTGCTCTGAGCGCTGCGCTGACAAGCTATCAGTAAAAGTTTCGATTTTGTTGACATTAGATTGTATTAAGATTATTTTAGGGTTACAAAAATAGTGAGAGAGAATACCAGTGTCTGACTTACTTCACTGGTCGCACACCCGGAGCATCTTGCTTGTTATGAGACGCATAGCGCAGATATACTGGCAGCGCAGACACAGACCGCGTATATATACAGACTGTGCAGATATACAATGGCACAGGCTACGCAGATATACAGACAGCGCAGACACTGAAGACGCAGTCTACAGACACAGGTGATACAAAGACATCGTGGAGACAGGAAACGTTGAGACAAAAAAAAACGAGCTTGAAGACACAGACGGTTTAGATACAGTGAGAAGCCACAGAAAATGGAGACAAGTAGAAAGCGTAGAGACACAAACAACATACACAAGAATAAAACACCCAAAGAAAGGCAATAGTAATATTACTTGATAATGTGAACCAACTAATTAGCAAGCAAACCTAACCTGGTAATTAACACACTAAATCACACTTGAGTCCTTGACACACGTATAGTCACCAGGCTCCTGAAAATGAATCTGACATCACATAAACATCGGGTTTAAATTATTTTAAAGAGCTAGAACCCCAAAAAGAAACAGATAGTCTTCAGCTGACTACTATAAACAGAGGAGACTTTTAAGCTCAGCCAGTCTGTGCCACACTTCCCTCACAGTGTTCCCTCGCAAAACATATATAACTTACTATCACGCAGGCCCATCCCTACTAAGAAAATATAGAAAAAATTATTAATGTATTAGACGATACCAGGTTTGTGGATATTGAAAAACCAAGGTGACGCTCAGAGCACTTCAGACTAAGAGACTATTTTACACAAACAATACTTTACGTCAATAATAAGAGAGGAAATACTACCTGGAGAGAGTTCCGGGGGTCAACGCCCCCGCGGCCCGGTCTGTGACCAAGCCTCATGGTGAATCAGAGCCTGATCAACCAGACTGTTACTGCTGGCCGCACGCAGTCCGACGTACGAACAACAGCCCGGCTGGTCAGGTACTAACTATAGGTGCCTGTCCAGTGCCTGCTTGAAGACAGCCAGGGGTCTATTGGTAATCCCCCTTATGTACGCTGGGAGGCAGTTGAACAGTCTTGGGTCCCTGACACTTATTGTGTTGTCTCTCAACATGCTAGTGGCACCCCTGCTTTTCATTGGGGGGATGTTGCATCGTCTGCCGAGTCTTTTGCTTTCCTAGGGAGTGACTCTCGTGAGCAAGTTTGGTACTAATCCCTCTAGGATTTTCCAAGTGTATATAATAATGTATCTCTCCCGCCTGCGTTCTAGGGAGTACAGGTTTAGGAACTTCAAGCGTTCCCAGTAATTGAGGTGGTTTATCACAGTTATGCGTGCCGTGAAGGTTCTCTGCACATTTTCTAGTTCAGCAATTTCACCTGCCTTGAAAGGTGCAGTGAGTGTGCAGCAATATTTCAGCCTAGATAGAACAAGCGACCTGAAAAGTGTCATCATGGGCTTGGCAGTCCTGGTTTTGAAGGTTCTCATTATCCATCCTGTCATTTTTCTAGCAGATACGATTGCTACAGTGTTATGGGCATTGAAGGTGAGATCCTCTGACATGATCACTCCCAGTCTTTGACATTAGTTTTCGCTCTATTGTGTTGTTGGAATTTGTTTTATACTCCGATGAAATTTTAATTTCCTCACGTTTTCCATATCGGAGTAATTGAAATTTCTCAATGAACTTCATATTGTTTTATGCAGCCCATTTAAAGATTTGGTTTATGTCTGCTTGGAGTCTTGCAGTGTCTTCAATGGTGGACACTGTCATGCAGATTCGGGTGTCATCTGTAAAGGAAGACACGGCACTGTGGTTCATATCCCTGTCTATGTCCGATATGAGGATGAGGAACAAGATGGGAGCGAGTACTGTGCCTTGTGGAACAGAGCTTTTCACCGTAGCCGCCTCAGACTTTACTTTGTTGACTTCTACTATTTGTGTTCTATTTGTTAGGATCCATCTGCCTACTTTTCCTGTTATTTCTTTATCACGCATATTGTGTGCTATTACACCATGGTCACACTTGTCAAAGGCTTTTGTAAAAGTCTGTTTTCTAGAGCATCCAGGACCTTGTCGTAGTGGTTCAGTAGTTCAGTGTACATGCTTCCTCTCCATAGGATGTTAAAAGCACGTGATAGGGGCTTCTTGCAGTTCTTGATGAACACGGAGTTCCATGAGTCTGGGCCTGGGGCGGAGTGCATGGGCATGTCATTTATCGCCTCTTCGAAGTCATTTGGCGTCAGAATAATGTCAGAAAGGTTTGCGTCTATCAAGTTCAGTGGCAGATTTTCAGTCTGGTTAGCGGCTCGCTAAAAACTGAGTCATACTGGGACTTTAGTAGCTCACTCATTTCCTTGCTGTCATCTTTGTAGGACCCATCCCGTTTAAGTAGGGGCATTACTACCGGTATTGGATGTTGTTTTCGACTTTGATTTGGCATAAGAAATGAAATACTTTGGGTTTTTTTTCAATTCCGTTTATGGCTTTTAGTTCTTCTCGCGTTTCTTGTTTCCTGTAAGATTCTTTTAGTTTTAGTACGATGTTTGCTATTTCTCTGACCAGTATCTCCCTACGTATTTCAGGTATATTGGCCTCTTGTAGCCGCTGTTATTCTTTGCCTTCGCCTGTATAGGGAGGGCCTTTTTCTTTTTAGTTTACATCTTCTCCTCCTTTTCCTTAAGGGAATTTGTCTTGATCACTGTTGAAGCACTGTCTTGAGAACTGTTGAAACTACCCATTAAGACAACACAATAGTAAAGTGAGTAAACTAAGTGATCATTAGTGTAGTTATCTCTTAGGATAACACTGGGGTGCATGGGGCCCATGCTAACTTTTCTATGGTGTATAGAAATATACCTAGTTGGATGAATCTTATTAGAACCAGCTGACCCAGTGGTTAACGCACTGGCCTGTAAATTTTACAATTAACTTGCCATGGCTTCAATCCCCACCCGATCCCTGGTTTGTTTCCATGGCACATCAGTGAGTGACAGCACAGCAAGCAAGGTCTCTAAAAATCACCAACTAAATGCTCAGGTTTACTCTGGTGTCAAAGCAGAGTGAAATAAAAGTGATGGAAAGTGAACTGGCAAGAGTAATAGAGAGAACAAAAGACCAGCAGAGTGGAGATACCAGCGCTGACGAAAAAACAACATAGTCGAGTTTCAGTGACCAGTAGAGGATGTAGGAGTGTGTTATGTTTAAGTAAACCTCTCCCATCCTTAATCCACACCCGGGCTGTCACAAACACAATATAAGTCAGAGGACGCTTCAATCCATGTCAGGTCTAAATTTAAAATTTAAAATTTCTGAAAAAAACAAAACAGAAAACGATCTAAATAATTAACCACCTAAAGGCTACGGATAAAAACGTCAGTTTGAGTGCCACTCAGAGTACAGATGATGTGTGGCCCGTCAGGTATGCATAGCAGGGCTTTGTCTCATTTGAAATGTGCTGGTGTGAGTGAGGCTGACAGAAGGGAAGCACTGCAGAAATCACTCTGTTTTCTAGACATGTGTGAAAGACAGAGTCGTATTCGTAAAGATTTTAGATATATTGTCTGCCAGGATAATCAACCACAAACAAAGAGTTATTCATGGCTAGACTGTCTGACCTTAGAGAAAATCTGCCATGAAGACCAAAACCTGCCATGAAGAAAAAAACCTGAAAGACATAACCCTAGAAGATAACCCTGGTAAGAAGACATAAACCTGATAAGAAGACATAAACCTGGTAACAGACATAAACCTGGCAATAAGACATAAATCTAACAGGAGGACAATAATCAAAATGGGAGCTAGCAGCAAGGAGTAACTGGCGCAAAACAACAACAGTGTAAAAGAGATGTTGACAATAGCACAGGTGTCACGTTCAGTAGTGCTGAAGCATGTGTTGCTGCTGGTTTTCACAGCTAGCTCCTGATCCTGTGTTGGTACTGGCGCTGGTGTTGTTTGTAGTGTCATATCTGAAGCTGGTGCTAGTGATGACTGGTGCTGATGCTAGTGATGGCTGGTGCTGATGCTAGTGATGGCAGGTGCTGATGCTAGTGATGACTGGTGCTGATGCTAGTGATGACTGGTGCTGATGCTAGTGATGGCAGGTGCTGATGTTAGTGATGACTGGTGCTGATGCTAGTGATGACTGGTGCTGATGTTAGTGATGACTGGTGCTGATGCTAGTGATGACTGGTGCTGATGCTAGTGATGGCAGGTGCTGATGCTAGTGATGACTGGTGCTGATGCTAGTGATGACTGGTGCTGATGCTAGTGATGGCAGGTGCTGATGTTAGTGATGACTGGTGCTGATGCTAGTGATGACTGGTGCTGATGTTAGTGATGACTGGTGCTGATGTTAGTGATGACTGGTGCTGATGCTAGTGATGACTGGTGCTGATGTTAGTGATGACTGGTGCTGATGCTAGTGATGATTGGTGCTGATGCTAGTGATGGCAGGTGCTGATGCTAGTGATGACTGGTGCTGATGCTAGTGATGACTGGTGCTGATGTTAGTGATGACTGGTGCTGATGCTAGTGATGACTGGTGCTGATGTTAGTGATGACTGGTGCTGATGCTAGTGATGACTGGTGCTGATGTTAGTGATGACTGGTGCTGATGCTAGTGATGGCTGGTGCTGATGTTAGTGATGGCTGGTGCTGATGCTAGTGATGGCTTGTGCTGATGCTAATGATGGCTGGTGCTGATGCTAGTGATGGCTGGTGCTGATGTTAGTGATGACTGGTGCTGATGCTAGTGATGACTGGTGCTGATGCTAATGATGGCTGGTGCTGATGCTAGTGATGGATGGTGCTGATGTTAATGATGGCAGGTGCTGATGCTAGTGATGACTGGTGCTGATGCTAGTGATGGCTGGTGCTGATGCTAGTGATGACTGGTGCTGATGCTAGTGATGACTGGTGCTGATGCTAGTGATGACTGGTGCTGATGCTAGTGATGACTAGTGCTGATGCTAGTGATGGCTGGTGCTGATGCTAGTGATGGCTGGTGCTGATGCTAGTGATGACTGGTGCTGATGCTAGTGATGGCTGGTGCTGATGCTAGTGATGGCTGGTGCTGATGCTAATGATGGCTGGTGCTGATGCTAGTGATGGCTGGTGCTGATGCTAGTGATGGCTGGTGCTGATGCTAGTGATGACTGGTGCTGATGCTAGTGATGGCTGGTGCTGATGCTAGTGATGGCTGGTGCTGATGCTAATGATGGCTGGTGCTGATGCTAGTGATGGCTGGTGCTGATGCTAGTGAGTTCTGGTGCTCCTTCTGGAGCCAGTGCTGGTGACAGTACAAGTGTTCCAACTGATTGTTTTACCATGGCTGGTCGTAAAACTGATTCTGAAGCTGGTGGTCCACGGAGACCTTGGAGACACAGATCGTTTGGGCACCCACAACATGGAGACACAGACAGCTTGAAGACATAGACAACGTTCCGATGAAAATAGCTGCAGACTCAGACGGTGAGGCACAGACAGCGTGGGGACAAGGATGGAACGAAGACACAGACAATCCTGAGACACAGACTTCTTAGAGAGATAACATAGAATCACAGAAAGCATGAAGACACACATAGCAATGGAGACAGAGATTGGGAAAATATAGATATATTAGAGACACAGAAAGCGTATAGACACAGAGCATTTTGATATGGAAACTGTGTGATAAATTAAAGATCGTTGAGACACAGCATTTTAACACGGTGTGGAGAAGCAGTCTATGTGGAGACACATACCACTTGTAAACACAGTGTGGAGACACAAGCAGCCTTGAAAAACAGAGAGCGTGGAGACACAGGCCGCTTAGAGACAGCGTTAGAACATAGATATCCTAGCCATAACCCAGGACTCGACTCCTGCAACCTCATATAGGCGAGTACAGACAGCGTAGAGAGACACTCAGAGTGGGAACATAGACAGCATGGAGACATAGACAGCATGAAAATATAGACAGTGGCAGCACAGTGTGAGCGTGGAGAGAGAGAGAGCATGGAAGCATAGTGGAGACATAGACACAGGCAACGATTAAATACGGATATTATGAAGACAGCATGGAGCCAGAGATGATAGGATACATAGAGCTTGGAGACACTGTGTGGAGACACACATAGAGTGAGAGCACAGACGGCATGAAGACACTCGGGAGATACAGAGTGTGGAGACACAACGTGGAAACATAGCTACGAGACACAGATACCCTCAAACACTGCTTGGATACACAAAGTGCGTGGAAACACAGGCAACGTGGCGATGCAGAGAGCCCTGAGACACGTAGGTCTTGGAGACACACAGCACGGAGACACAGATAACTCTGGCATAAAAGCTTGGAGATCCAGACCGAGTGGACACACAGCTTGGAGACACAGCGACACAGCTTGGAGACACAGCGACACAGCTTGGAGACACAGCGACACAGCTTGGAGACACAGCGACACAGCTTGCCAACTTTCATGCCCCAGCGTCTCTCACAACCAGATATCTTGGCTACTCAGGCTTCACCAGGATATGTGATGGGTGTAAAGTTAGAGACTAATTGTTGAGTGTGTTGCTTGCTAAAACCATGAAGTCCCACAAGGTAACTCTTACCAAAATGCATTTGTCTGATATGCATGGAAATTGCTTGCCAGTGTTCCATGACGTAGTGGGGGTCACTGTACCATGCTGGGTGACGAATGGCCCACCACACAGTGTCATCTTCAACTACATAAACAATTAAAAGGCACAGTACCGTGACTGGAACAAAACACAATAACCCGCACATAGGAAAATGAAACTTATGACATTTCGGTCTGACTTGGACCAATAACTAGTGACTGCGTGGAGCTTCAGCAGTGGCCGCGTGGAACTTCAGCAGTGGCCGCGTGGAACTTCAGCAGTGGCCGCGTGGAACTTCAGCAGTGGCCGCGTGGAGCTTCAGCAGTGGCCGCGTGGAACTTCAAGGAACTTCAACAGGTAGGCATGAATGGTCCCTAGGATACAATAGTATTTTATGCTCTTCTTTGGTACACGAATATTGTATTAATTCTACTTAAAAAAATTATGTCGGCAAAATTTTGGATTATAAATCAAGGACAATAAAGGATCAGCTAATATATTTTGGATATTAATTAAATACATTTGCTTATGCTATCAAAATTTTTATAAGACGAGGGTGCGTAGGTTGGGATAAATTTGCTTTGGTGTACACGAGTTAATGAAGGTTAGGAAACTCTGCTCGTACCACATGAACACTGGATGGAACAATTGGAGTTTAAACCCGGACTGTCGCAATTGAACCCACTCTAACCACATGGATAATACCTACTGAAAGCTCCTATACGCTTAGACGATACCTATTGAACTCACCCATCCCATATAAACAATACCTATTGAACCCACTCTATTCACACATGCACAATACCTACTGAACCTACTCTGCACACATGCACAATACCTACTGAAGTCATTCTACTCACACAGACAATACCTGCTGAACCTCCTCAGCACACATGCACAATACCTACTGAAGTCACTCTACTCACACTGACAATACCCATTATACTCACTCTAGTCGCCCTAACACTTCCCAACAAGTCTAGTGTCAAGCCAGCGAGTCAGGGATACAGGAGAGTAATTCTCCCCAGCACAATGGAATTATATTTGACTAAACAGTCATTCGTGAGATATTCTGAGGAAGTTTTTCTGGATCACTGCAGTACATGATCACTGCAGTACATGATCACTGCAGTACATGATCACTGCAGTACATGATCACTGCAGTACATGATCACTGCAGTACATGATCACTGCAGTACATGATCACTGCAGCACATGATCACTGCAGTGCATGATCACTGCAGCACATGATCACTGCAGTACATGATCACTGCAGTACATGATCACTGCAGTACATGATCACTGCAGTACATAATCAGTCATGATCACTGCAGTACATGATCACTGCAGTACATGATCACTGCAGACATGATCACTGCAGACATGATCACTGCAGACATAATCACTGCAGTATGCATGATCACTGCAGCACATGATCACTGCAGTACATGATCACTGCAGTACATGATCACTGCAGACATGATCACTGCAGTAATGATCACTGCAGTACATGATCACTGCAGTACATGATCACTGCAGCCATGATCACTGCAGTACATGATCACTGCAGTGACATGATCACTGCAGTAATGATCACTGCAGTACATGATCACTGCAGTCATGATCACTGCAGTACATGATCAACTGCAGTACATGATCACTGCAGTACATGATCACTGCGAGTACATGATCACTGCTAGTACATGATCACTGCAGTGCATGATCACTGCAGTACATGATCACTGCAGACATGATCACTGCAGCACATAATCACTGCTAGTGCATGATCACTGCAGTCATGATCCTGCATGACATGTCACTGCAGTACATGATCACTGCAGCACATGATCACTGCAGCACATGATCACTGCAGTGATCACTGCAGTACATGATCACTGCAGCATGATCACTGCAGCACATAATCACTGTAGTGCATGATCACTGCAGTACATGATCACTGCAGTACATGATCACTGCAGTACATGATCACTGCAGCACATGATCACTGCAGCACATAATCACTGCAGCACATAATCACTGCAGTGCATGATCACTGCAGTACATGATCACTGCAGTACATGATCACTGCAGTACATGATCACTGTAGTGCATGATCACTGCAGCACATAATCACTGCGTATTACTGCAGTGCATGATCACTGCAGTACATGATCACTACAGTACATGATCACTGCAGTACATGATCACTGTAGTGCATGATCACTGCAGCACATAATCACTGTAGTGCATGATCACTGCAGTACATGATCACTGCAGTACATGATCACTGCAGCACATGATCACTGCAGTACATGATCACTGCAGTACATGATCACTGCAGTACATGATCACTGCAGTACATGATCACTGCAGTACATGATCACTGCAGTACATGATCACTGCAGTACATGATCACTGCAGTACATGATCACTGCAGTACATGATCACTGCAGCACATGATCACTGCAGTACATGATCCCTGCAGTACATGATCACTCAGTCATGATCATGCAGTACATATCAGTCAGATCACTGCAGTACATGATCACTGCAGTACATGACCACTGCAGTACATGATCACTCCAGTACATGATCACTGCAGCACATAATCACTGCAGTGCATGATCACTGCAGTACATGATCACTGCAGCACATGATCACTGCAGTACATGATCACTGCAGCACATAATCACTGCAGTGCTTGATCACTGCAATACATGATCACTGCAGTACATGATCACTGCAGTACATGATCACTGCAGCACATGATCACTGCAGCACATGATCACTGCAGTGCATGATCACTGCAGTACATGATCAATGCAGCACATGACCACTGCAGTATATGATCACTGCAGTACATGATCACAGTAGTACATGATCACTGCAGTACATGATCACTGCAGTACATGATCACTGCAGTACATAACCATTGCAGTACATGATCACTGCAGTACATGATCACTGCAGTACATGATCACTGCAGTACATAATCATTGCAGTACATGATCACTGCAGTACATGATCACTGCAGTACATGATCACTGCAGTACATGATCACTGCAGTGCATAAACAACTTAAAAGCGGATAGATAATTTCTACTTTTTCAAGTGTAAATACTTGATATATCGCTTGGCAGGATCTTCTAATGTGAAATCAATACTGAATATCGGTTGCAAATTATTTTTTAAGCTCTTGGGCCTAGTAATCGTGGATATGTTATTTAACATTGATGATAATCTAATAGAAAAATACTTTTAGTGTTCAAGAATTATCTCTTATTTTGTAAAGTGAATATTGATTATTGAACGTATGCTCACCTAATTGTACTCACCTAATTGTGGTTACATGGGTCGATTCACAGCTCCTGGCCCCGCCTCTTCACTGCTCGCTACTAGGTCCACTTTCTCCCTGCTCCATGAGCGTTATTGTATCTCTTCTTAAAGCTATGTATGGTACCTGCCTCCACTACCTCACTTTCAAGACTATTTCACTTCTTGACAACTCTATGATTGAAGAAATACTTCCTAATATCCCTGTGACTCATCTGAGTCTTTAAATTTCAATTGTGACCACTTGTTACCGTGACCCATCTCTGGAACATCCTGTCTCTGTCCACCATGTCGATTCCTCTCAGTATTTTATATGTCGATATCATGTTGTCCCTGTCCCTCCTGTCCTCCAGTGTCATCAGGTCGAGTTCTCTTAACCTCTCCTCGTAGGACATGCCCCTTAACTCCGGGACTAGTCTCGCTGCAAACCTTTGCACTTTCTCTAGTTTCCTGATGTACTTGGCCAGGTGTGAGTTCCAAAGTTTAGCTGCATACTCCAGTATGGGCCTGACGGGGTTGTGAGTGAGAGGGGTTGGATTTGAACGGGACTTGCACAATGGTGGGGGGGGGATGTTGTCGGGGCTTGTTGCTTGGATGGGGATGGGTTGGACAAATATTTTTATTGGTTGGTTGGTTTTGACATGGACTTGCCAAGTATGGGCCAGTAGGCCTGTTGCAGTGTTCCTCCTTTCTTATGTTCTTATGTTTACAGGAACGACTCTTTACTGAGATGCCGGAATGCTATTCTTAGGTTCACCCATATGGTGCAGTAGTTATTTGGGTGATGTGCGCCTCAGATGTGCCCGGTGTTATACACCATCCAAAATTCTTTTTCATGAGTGAAAATTGTAGTCTTTGGCCCCGTAAACTGTGCTCTCTCTGCGGTCTTCTTTGCCCTTCCCTGATTTTAACATAAGAACATAAGAAAGGAGGAACACTGCAGCAGGCCTGTTGGCCCATACTAGGCAGGTCCTTCACAATCCATCCCACTAACAGAATAATTGCCCAACCTAATTTCCAATTCTATCCAAGAAATATGCTTTAATGATTCTATTAACTCAAGTGCGAGTCCCACTCAAATCCAACCCCTCTCACTCATGTATTTATCCAACTACCCTATTTCCAAACCAATATTTTCCTATATCTTTTCTAAATCTAAACTTATCCAATTTGAATCCATTATTGCGGGTTCTCTCTTGGAGAGATATCCTCAAGACCTTATTTATATCCCCCTTATTAATACCCATCTTCCACTTATATACCTCGATCATGTCTCCCCTCATTCTTCGTCTTACAAGTGAATGTAATTTAAGGGTCTTCAATCTTTCTTCATACGGAAGATTTCTAATGCTATGAATTAACTTTGTCATTCGTCGCTGAATGTTTTCTAACGAATTTATATCCATTCTGTAAAATGGAGACCAGAACTGAGCTGCGTAATCTAGGTGAGGCCTTACTAATGATGTATAAAGCTGTAATATAACCGCTGGACTTCTGTTGCTTACACTTCTTGATATAAATCCCAGTAATCTATTTGCTTTATTTCTTACGCTTAGGCATTGCTGACTTGGTTTAAGGTTGCTGCTTACCATAACCCCAAATCCTTTTCGCATTCTGTACGGCTGAGTTCAACATTATTAAGCTGGTAGGTGCTAGGGTTATGAACATTCCCGAGCTTTAGAACTTTGCACTTATCTACATTGAACTGCATCTGCCACTTTTCTGACCACGAATTGAGTTTGTCTAAATCCTCCTGAAGTTCCCTGACATCTACGTCTGAATCGATTATCCTACCTATCTTCGTGTCATCAGCGAATTTGCTCATATCACTAGTAATTCCCTCGTCAAGGTCATTTATATATATTATAAACAACAACGGGCCCAAAACCGATCCCTGTGGAACGCCACTTGTTACAGATCCCCACTCAGATTTAACCCCATTAATGCACACCCTCTGCTTCCTATTGGTGAGCCATGACTCGATCCATGAAAACACTTTCCCCCCAATGCCGTGAGCAGCCACTTTCTTTAACAGTCTCTGATGTGGTACTCTATCAAAAGCCTTACTAAAATCCAAATAAACAATATCGAATTCTTTATCATGATCAACTGCCTCAAAAGCCTTACTGAAAAAAAGTTAATAAATTAGTTAGGCAGGAACGGCCCCTGGTGAATCCATGTTGAGTATCATTAATCAAATTATGCCTATCGAGATGGCTTCTTATGTTATCAGCTATAATCGACTCAAATAATTTGCCTACAATTGATGTTAGACTTATTGGGTGGTAATTTGACGGTAGTGACTTGTCCCCTGCTTTAAAAATAGGAATTACATTAGCCATCTTCCACGTATCAGACACTACACCTGTTTGAAGAGATAGGTTAAAAATGTTAGTTAAGGGTTCACAGAGTTCCATTTTGCATTCCTTAAGAACCCTTGAAAAAAGCTCATCAGGACCTGGCGATTTATTTTGCTTCAAACGGTCTATCTGTTTGATAACCATTTCGCTAGTGACTGTGATACTACATAATTTATCTTTTTCACTTGGTGGGGTTGAACTCAATAAGCCAGTTGCTGGACCAAACTTGCAGCCTGTTCAGATCCCTCTGTAGTCCTGCCTTGTCCTCCTCCGACTGAATTCTCCTCGTCTTCACATCGTCTGAAACAGGGACTCTTCTGAGTCTATTCCTTCTGCCATGTCGTTCACATATAAAAGAAACAGCACCGGTCCTAGGACTGACCCCTGTGGAACCCGCTCGTCACAGACGCCCACTCTGACACCTCATCACGTACCATGACTCGCTGATGCCTTCCCGTCAGGTATTCTCTGATCTGTGAGTGTGTGTGTACTCACCTGCTTGTGGTTGCACCTTCCTTGTTCACACCTTCCCTGATCTCACCTTCCTTGTTCACACCTTTCTTTGTCTCACCGGTTCTTATTATCTTCGTTAATTTCACATCTGTGAACAGAAATACTTCATGTTTTGTGGTATGTTACTCGCGTATACCAGAAACAGTACAGATCCCAATACCGGTCCTTGTGGAACTTTTCTTGCAACACTTGGTCATTCTATCACCTCTTCTCAGATGGTCACTCTTTTCCTCCTTCCTGCCAGGTATTCTTTGGTCACTGTGCCGTATCTTCCTTATTAGTGCCTGGTGTTCAAGTTGGTACCCCAGTCTCTTGTGTAACACAAGGTCAAATTCTTTCTTGCAGACCAAGAATATTCAGTTCGCATACTTCTTATCCTCCCGACTCACTTCTCATAATTTGATTGTTGACAATAAAAGTGCTTCTCTCTGAGGTCTCCAGTACTGTCCTGATTATCTTCTCCATTATCACATACAGTAAGGATGTCAGTGACTGCACTAATGTAATGTTTCTTGTCGGACGCTTTTCCTGAGAGGGCAGCCTGGTTGCATGCCTTGGGTGTCTGTCTCGCCCGCAGCGGACCCACACTGCCTTACCTGGAGTCTACCTGGAAGGCATTCCGGGGATCAACGTCCCCGCGGCCAGGTCCACGACCAGGCCTTCCGGTGGATCAGGGCCTGATCAACCAGGCTGTTACTGCTGGCCGCACGTAGTCCAACGTACGAACCACAGCTCGGCTGATCCGGCACCGACTTTAAGTATCTGTCCAGCTCCCTCTTAAAGGCAGTCAGGGGCCTCTTAGTAATTCCCCTTATGCATGGTGGGAGGCTGTTGAACAGTCTTGGGCCCCGGATACTTATGGTGTTTTCTCTTAGTGTGCCAATGGCGCCCCTACTTTTCATTGGGGGTATTTTGCACCACCTGCCCAGTCTTTTACTATCGTAGGGAGAGATTTCTGTGTGCAGATTCAGGACCATTCCTTCTAGGATTTTCCATTTGTACATTATGATATATCTCTCTCGCCTGCGTTCCAACGAGTACAAGTCAAGTGCTTCCAAGCGTTCCCAGTAGTTGAGGTGTTTGATGGAACTTATATGTGCAGTAAAGGTTCTCTGTACATTCTCTAGATCTGTGATTTCACCTGCCTTGAATAGAGATCTTCATGTGCAGCAGTATTCCAACCTAGAGAGAACAAGTAATTTAAAAAGGATCATTGGATTGGCATCTCTTATTTTGAATGTTCTCATCGATCCTATCATTTTTCTTGCAGATGTGATAATGGCACTGTTGTGATCCTTGAAGGTGAGATCCTCAGACATTACCACTCCCAGGTCCTTCACGTTACTATTGTGTAATTAGAGTTTGTTGTATACTCAGTCCTAGCTATTATTTCCTCCAGTTTCCCATAACCGAGTAGTTGGAATTTGTCTGCATTGAATATCATATTGTTCTCCGTTGCCCATTGGAAAACTTGGTTTATATCTTCTTGGAGGTTTACCTTGTCCTCAATGGATGACACTCATGCAGATCCCTGTATCATCTATATCTGATTTGAGGATGAGGAACAGGATGGGGGCGAGTACTATGCCTTGTGGAACAAAGCTTTTCACTATGGCAGCTTCCAATTTAACTATGTTTACCACTACTCTTTGTGTTCCATTGGTTAAAAAAAATGAAGATCCATCTGCCTATTTTGCCAGTTATTCTTTTAGCACATATTTTGTGCGCTATTACACCATGATCGCACTTGACAAAGGCTTTTGCAAAATATGTGTATACGACATCTGCATTCTGTATGTTTTCCAGTGCATCCAAGTCCATATCATAGTGATCCAGTAGTTGCGAGAGACAGGAGCGACCTGTTCTGAACCCATGTTGTACTGGATTGTGCAACTGTTGGGAATGCAAGTGGTTTGCAATCCTGCTTCTTAGAACTCTATCAGAGATTTTTTTCATGATGTGGGACGTTAGAGTTATTGGTCTATAGTTCTTAGTTATTGCTTTACAGTCACCTTTATGGAGTGGGGCTATATCCGTCGTTTTTAGTGACTGTTGAATCTCACCTGTGTCTATGCTCCTTCTACATAGTATACTTAAAGCCCGTGAGAGGGGTTTCTTGCAGTTCTTAATGAACACAGAGTTTCACGAGCCTGGGCCTGGGGCTGAGTGCATGGGTATGTTGTCAATAGCTTTCTCAAAGTCTAGTGGAGTTAGGGTTATGTTAGAAATTTGGCATACATTGACAGATTTTTGAGGCTCATTCATGAAAAAAAAATCGTTTGGATTGTCGATTTCAGTATTTCATTTGGATTGAGATTTCAGTATTTCACTCATTTCTTTGCTGTCGTCTGTGTAGGATCCGTCTTGTCTGAGCAGGGGCCCTATACTAGATGTGTTTTTTTGGCCTTGTTTTTGGCATATGAAATAATTATTTCAAATTTCTTTAAATTTCACTAATCGCTTTTATCTCCTCTTGTCTCTCCTGGATCCTGTATGAGTCCTTTAACTTAAGCTTAATATTTTCCACTTCCCTGGTAAGCGGTTCCTTCCGTGTTTCAGATAATCTAGCATTCTTGAGGAGCTCAGTGATTCTTCGTCTTCTCCTGTAGAGGGAGCGTCTCTCTCCAGTTTACTTCTCTTATTTTGTCTTAGTTGATCTTTTCAAGGCACTGGTTAGGGTTCATGTTATTTAAGATATCTTCTCAACATGTTTTATTTAGGACATGCTTTACCTGGTCCCAGTTGATGTTCTTGTTGTTGAAGTTGAATTTGGTGAAGGTACCCTCATAGCTGTATGCATTTTGCTGGCCAGGACTCCTGTGCATGTAGGTCTGGACTTCGATTAGATTGTGATAAGAATTAGTTGCTTTGCTATTGTTATGTTCCTTACCAGGTCCTCATTATTTGTCAAAATAAGGTCAAGTGTGTTCTCCAGTCTTGTTGGCTCCACTCTACTTGTTTAAGGTGTGTTTATAATAGAAATTCAGCAGCTCATGTATGTCTTTTCATATGAGCTGCCTCCAGGGATTATTTCTCCTACATTATTTGCTACATTCTTCCATTTTGTATCTTAGTCTGAAATCACCAAGCAGCAAGAAATTTTGGGATGGGGCTGGAAGGTTTTCCGGACAGAAGTCAATTTTCAATAGCTGTTTCTCGAACTGTTGGGAAATTGCATCTGGTGGCTTATATACAAGCACAATGACTAAGTTTTGGTTCTCGATCTTTATCGTTAGAACCTCAAACCACATCATTAGTGGGTGTTCAGTATCTCCGTGCAAATGAGCAACTCTTTGACATACAGGCCAACCCCCTCCCTAGTTTCCTATTATTTCTGTCGCATCTGAAAAGGTTGTACCCACGTATCCATATTTCACTGTGAAAGTAATCTTTTGAGTGGGTCTCTGTGAAGGCTGTAAACATCGCATTTGACTCCCCTAGAAGTTCAATGATGAAAGGTATTTTGTTGTTGGTGGATAGCCTAGTCTAATTACCAGTACTACCAGCCTAGTCTGATCACCAGTATCACGTGCCTAGTCTGGTCACCAGTACTACCAGCCTAGTATGGTCACCAGTACAACCACCACACTGACAGGTCACCAGTACAACCACCACGCTGACAGGTCACCAGTTCCTCCACCACCACGCTGACAGGTCACCAGTACCACCACCCTGACAGTTCACCAGTACCACCACCACACTGACAGGTCACCAGTACCACCACCCTGACAGGTTACCAGTACCACCACCACGCTGACAGGTCACCAGTACCACCACCCTGACAGGTTACCAGTACCACCACCACGCTGACAGGCCACCAGTACCACCACCACGCTGACAGGTCACCAGTACCACCACCACGCTGACAGGTCACCAGTACAACCACCCTTACAGGTCACCAGTACCACCATCACGCTGACAGGTCACCAGTACCACCACCCTGACAGGTCACCAGTACCACCACCTTGACAAGTCACCAGTACCATCACCACACTAACAGGTCACCAGTACCACCACGCTGACAGGTCACCACGCTGACAGGTCACCACGCTGACAGGTCACCACGCTGACAGGTCACCAGCACCACCACTCTGACAGGTCACCAGTACCACCACGTTGACAGGTCACCAGCACCACCACTCTGACAGGTCACCAGTACCACCACCACGCTGACAGGTCACCAGCACCACCACTCTGACAGGTCACCAGTACCACCACCACGCTGACAGGTCACCAGTACCACCACCACGCTGACAGGTCACCACCACCACCACCACGCTGACAGGTCACCAGTACCACCACCACGCTGACAGGTCACCACCACCACACCACGCTGACAGGTCACCAGTACCACCACCACGCTGACAGGTCACCAGTACAGCTGCGACAGATTGGTATACAAAGCCGTAAAATCTTCAACTTGTAGCTGGTGAAGCACCGCTAGCGGACAGTGTTTGTGGAATCTGAAGGAGGCCCGCTGTGAGGAAGAGGAGGAGGGGGAGGAGGTGGTGAACGGAGCGTCACAACTGGGGTGGTAGTTACTCGTGGCGTCAGTAAGTCCCGGCCCGCGGTCTTGGTCGGTCGTGGTTGTGACTCCGTAGGTAGTGGTGAAGCTGTGGCAGCGGTGGTGAGGCAGCGTGTGTGTGTGTCTGTGTATGTCTGTGTCATGAAGCAGCCTCTGGCTGTGCCTTAACTGATACAAACTTCGCTTAGTGAATATGACAACTGGTGTTTAGAAAAAAAAAGTTCATGTTTGTGTCCGGAATCGTTCTTGTTTTCTTCCACTGATTCTGTCTAAGATGAAACAGGGTGATGGAACGTCGGGAGTTTGATTAACAACTTGGAACTTAGATCAGTCATCTAGAATTTGATTCACTTCATAATTCATACCATTGGTGGAAAGTCCAAAATATTTTTAATAGTTTAAACTGAACATTGTGAACAAATGTCACACGGCAACAAAGGTGTTTTTTTTCACCATGAACAAAGTCAAACGTGATAAAGTTATAGTGAATTATACATAATTTTTTGATAGAAACTTAGAACAGTTTGAATAGCAAGATGTAGAATTATTGAAAAGTTCTTGCAACACATTGCTTTTGCCAGAAGTTATAAATTGGTTATTTGTAGCGATGGAAAGTTTCTGTAACTAATGTGAAGCAAATATAATTCAATTAAAAGTGAGCGACTAAGTGCGTTAAATGACTGACTCAGAGAGTCCAGTTTTGGGAGAGTTTCTTGAGGCGGTGTGTGAGCGTCTTGTACTCCACACACGTGAAGCTCCCTCACGCTCTCACGCACACGTGAAGCTCCCTCACGCTCTTCTCCCGCACACACGTGAAGCTCCCTCACGCTCTTCTCCCGCACACACGTGAAGCTCCCTCACGCTCTTCTCCCGCACACACGTGAATCTCCCTCACGTTCTTCTCCCGCACACACGTGAAGCTCCCTCACGCTCTCTACCCACTCAAGTATCAAATTCCTCTATTTTTTCCACCTGATTTTTTTATTATTTATATTTGTACATTAATGAGGTTTAGTTGTATATATATATATATATATATATATATATATATATATATATATATATATATATATATATATATATATATATATATATATATATATATATGTATATACACACATACACACACATATAACAAAGTTCGATTCAGTATCTAACTTAATTCTTTCTTGAATATAAAAAGCTGTAATATAGACATTCCATGAGTAGTATATCAAGAAATTTGACTGGTTTAAAATTTCAGAATAATCCCGATATCTTAATTGCATTAACCTGCATACTGCTTAAACTTCAGTCATCATCCTGCTGAAACTTCAAAGTCTTCCTGCAAACACCTCATAGTTTTCTGCTGCAAAGATGTTACTAGACTACTGAGTAACTACGCAAGTACACACTGGTTAGGCTTTATCTTCTTGTGACCTCAATAGCCTCCGCAGCAACTACGGTTAGACTATTGGTGTCAGCTCTGTGGTTAGACTACTGGCGTCAGCGCTACGGTCAGACTACTGACGACGTCAGGTCTGTGGTCAGACTACTGGCGTCAGGTTTGTGGTCATGCTACTGGCGTCAGTGCTGTGGTTAGGCTACTGACATCAGCTCTGTAGTCAGACTACTGGCATCAGCTCTGTAGTCAGACTACTGGCGTCGGCTCTGTGGTCAGACTACTGGCGTCAGCTCTGTGTAGACTACTGGCGTCAGCTTTGCAGTCATACTACTGGAGTCAGCTGTGCGGTTAAGCTCCTGGCATCAGCTCTGTGGTCAGACAACTGGTGTCAGCACTGTGGTCTAAGCACTGACTTTATAAACGTTGTAGACCTACTGGAGGTGTGATGTTAGACTACCAGCGTCACTGATGTTGCAGGTCTACGTCAGTTCTTGTGTTGAAACTATCTGAGTCAGTTTTGTGATCAGACTTTATACGTCGCTAACGTTGTAGGCGTACGTCACTCCTGTGCCAGAATACCGGTGTTGCTGATGCCACAGTCCTGTCAACTCTGCTGTCATACTACCAGCATCAGCTCACAGGTCAGACTACCAGAGTCAGTAGCGGGGCCAGCCTGTCAATGTCAGCTCTGTGGTCAGACTGGCAATGTCAGCTCTGTGGTCAGACTGCCAATGTCAGCAACACTGCAGACGCCGCGTCAGTTCTCTGGTTAGACAACCGACGTTGCTAGAGTAGTAAGACTACTGATAAATTAGACACATGTGCAACACCTGGGTATATTTATTGTGGAAACTTTTCGCCACACGGTGGCTTCTTCAGTCGAATACAAAGAAAAATGGTGAAGATCAGAAGGAGTTTGAGGTAATTAGTTCCCCAGAATACTACACATCCTTGTAGCGAGATTTCTAACAACTCAACAACACCAACACCTGGGCAGTACTGTACACCTGAGCAGCACTATATACCTGGGTAGCACTATATACCTGGGTAGCACTATACACCTGGGTAGCACTATGCACCTGGGCAACACCGTACACCTGAGCAGAATGAGATACACAATACATCCATTAGAATGAGAGGTTTCGTTACACTACGTTTCGCTCAGTTTCAAAACATTCTCACGATTTTGAAGTTTTACAAGAATCTTTTAGGAAATTTAAATGTTTCATCTAAAACTGAGATATACTGAATGAGGTGAAAAATAATCGTCTCTTAAAGAGGTTTCGAAAGGTGTGTTACACACTACTAGTTCCTCTGCAACACATCATTTATCAAGCTGTGTTACACACTGCTAGTTCCTCTGCAACACATCATTTATCAAGCTGTGTTATACACTGCTAGTTCCTCTGCAACACATCATTTATCAAGCTGTGTTACACACTGCTAGTTCCTCTGCAACACATCATTTATCAAGCTGTGTTACACACTGCTAGTTCCTCTGCAACACATCATTTATCAAGCTGTGTTACACACTGCTAGTTCCTCTGCAACACATCATTTATCAAGCTGTGTTACACACTGCTAGTTCCTCTGCAACACATCATTTATCAAGGGTTGTTACACTGCTAGTTCCTCTGCAACACATCATTTATCAAGCTGTGTTACACACTGCTAGTTCCTCTGCAACACATCATTTATCAAGCTGTGTTACACTGCTAGTTCCTCTGCAACACATCATTTATCAAGCTGTGTTACACTGCTAGTTCCTCTGCAACACATCATTTATCAAGCTGTGTTACACCCTGCTAGTTCCTCTGCAACACATCATTTATCAAGCTGTGTTACACACTGCTAGTTCCTCAGCAACACATCATTTATCAAGCTGTGTTACACACTGCTAGTTCTTCTGCAACTCATCATTTATCAAGCTGTGTTGCACACTGCTAGTTCCTCTGCAACACATCATTTATCAAGCTGTGTTGCACACTGCTAGTTCATCTGCAACAAATCATTTATCAAGCTGTGTTACACACTGCTAGTTCCTCTGCAACACATCATTTATCAAGCTGTGTTGCACACTGCTAGTTCCTCTGCAACTCATCATTTACTTCAGGACTTCAGTTGTATTCATAAACGAGTAAGTATAAGAGGAACAAATATGTTTCTCTTCACTCTTCCCTCCTCAGTTAGGTACCGTGTCTGCATCGCATCAGCGGACAGAAGATCGAGCCTCCACAACTCAGTGTGCTAAATGACCCACAAAGGTTTAACACTTCATGCAAACAGGTATATAAATAATATAAAATAATAACACAGTCTGTATATTCTCGCTCTCGTTCTTCTCTTTCTCCAAAACATCAATAACAACAACCTGTTTGTGAATAATTATAGCTGGCCTTTTTTTTCATGTGCGTTAGTGATACATTTCTGCCGCACACAAGCCGCTGCCACCGCCGCTGCCGCCGCTGCCGCCGCCGCCTCGCTTATATAAATAAATGATCAAATATCTTGCCGTTTTATCCAGCTCTGATCTTCTATTTTAACCCATACGTGTTTAGTGGTTTTCGTCAGAGTAATAATTCCTGCTTCGGCGTGGCCCCTGTATGACCCTCAGTGTATCCCCTGTCGTGATCCCTGTATGACCCCTATGTGTCCTCTCATGATCCCTGTTTGACCCATCTGTGTCCTTTGTCGTGACTCCTGTATCACCAATGTGTGTCCTCTGTCGTGACCCCTGTCGTGACCCCTGTGTATCCTAGACCTGGTCCCAGTGTGTCCTTCACCTGGTCCCTGATCTTCCTTCACCTGGTCAATGTGTGTCCTGGACCTGGTACCTGAGTCTCCTAGACCTGGTCCCAAAGTGTCCTGAATCTGGTCGCTGTGTGTCGTAGACCTGGTCCCTGTGTGTCCTGGACCTGGTCCCTGTGTGTCCTGGACATAGTCCCTGTGTGTCCTAGGCCTGGTCCCTGTGTGTCCTGGATCTGGTCCCTGTGTGTCGTAGATCTAGTCCCAGTGTGCCGTAGACCTGGTCTCAGTGTGTCGTAGACCTGGTCCCTGTGTGTCCTTGACCTGGTCCCTGTGTGTCCTGGACGTGGTCTCTGTGTGTCGTAGATCTGGTTCCAGTGTGTCCTGAACGTGGTAGCTGTGTGTCCTAGACCTGGTCCTTGTGTGTCCTGGACCTGGTCCCTGTGTGTCGTAGATCTGGCCCCAGTGTGTCCTAGACCTGGTCCCTGTGCGTCCTAGACCTGGTCCCTGTGCGTCCCAGACCTGGTCCCTGTGCGTCCTATACCTGGTCCCTGTGCGTCCTAGACCTGGTCCCTGTGCGTCCTAGACCTGGTCCCTGTGTCATTGACCTGGTCTCTGTGTCCTGGACCTGGTCCCTGTGTGTCCTGGACATGGTCCCAGTGTGTCCTGGACCTGTTCCCTGTGTGTCATAGACCTGGTCCCAGTGTGTCGTAGACCTGGTCCCAGTGTGTCGTAGACCTGGTCCCAGTATGTCGTAGACCTGGTCCCTGTGTGTCTTAGACCTTTTCCCAGTGTGTCCTGAACCTGGTCCCAGTGTGTCCTAGACCTAGTAACTATGTGTCCTGGACCTGGTCCCTGCGTATCCTGTACCTGGTCCCTGTGAGTCCTGGACCTGGTCCCAGTGTGTCATAGATCTTGTCCCAGTGTGTCCTGGACCTGGTCCTAGTGTATCCTGGACCAGGTCCCTGTGTGTCCTTGACCTGGTCCCAGTGTGTCCTAGACGTGGGCCCAGTGTCCTACACCTGGTTCCTGTGTGTCCTGGACCTGGTCCCTGTGTGTCCTGGACCTGGTCCCTGTGTGTCCTGGGCCTGGTTCCAGTGTCCTGGACCTGGTCCGTGTGTCCTGGACATGGTCCCAGTGTGTCCTGGACATAGTACCAGTGTGTCCTTGACCTGGTCCCAGTGTATCCTGGACCTGGTCCCTGTGTGTTATAGACCTGGTCCCTGTATGTCCTGGACCTGGTCCAAAAGTGTCCTGGACCTGTTCCCTGTTTGTCGTAGACCTAGTCCCAGTGTGTCGTAGACCTGGTTCCAGTGTGTCGTAGACCTGGTCCCAGTGTGTCCTAGACCTGGTCCCTGTGTGTCGTAGACCTTTTCCCAGTGTCCTAGACCTGGTCTCTGTGTTTCCTAGATTTGGTCTCAGTGTGTCTGGACCTGGTCCCTGTGTCCTGGGCCTGGTTCCTGTATGTCCTTGATCTGGTCTCTGTGTGTCCTAGACCTGGTCCCAGTGTGTCCCTGACCTGGTCCCAGTGTCGTAGACCTGGTTCCTGTGTCCTGGACCTGGTTCATGTGTGTCCTGGATATGGCCCCAGTGTGTCCTGGACCTGGTCCCAGTGTGTCCTGGACCTGATCCGTGTGTCCCAGACCTGGTTCCTGTGTGTCCGGGACCTGGTCCCTGTGTGTCCTGGGCCTGGTCCCAGTGTCCTGGACCTGGTCCCTGTGTGTCCAGGACCTGGTCCCAGTGTGTCCTGGACCTGGTCCGTGTGTCCTAGCCTTGGTTCCTGTGTGTCCTGGACCTGGTCCCTGTGTGTCCTGGACCTGGTCCCTGTGTGTCTTAGGCCTGGTCCGTGTGTCCTAAACCTGGTCCCTGTGTGTCCTAGACCTGGTCTCAGTGTGTCCTGGACCTGGTCCCTGTGTCCTGGGCCTGGTTCTTGTGTGTCCTAGATTTGGTCCCTGTGTGTCCTGGACCTTGTCCCAGTGTGTCGTGGACCTGGTCCCTGGGTGTCTTAGACCTGATCCGTGTGTCCTAAACCTGGTCTCTGTGTTTCCTAGATTTGGTCTCAGTGTGTAATGGACCTGGTCCCTGTGTCCTGGGCCTGGTTCCTGTATGTCCTGGATCTGGTCTCTGTCGTAGACCTGGTCCCAGTGTGTCCTGGACCTGGTCCCAGTGTCCTAGACATGGTTCCTGTGTCCTGGACCTGGTTCCTGTGTGTCCTGGACCTGGCCCCAGTGTGTCCTGGACCTGGTCCCAGTGTGTCCTGGACCTGATCCGTGTGTCCCAGACCTGGTTCCTGTGTGTCCTGGACATGGTCCCAGAGTGTCCTGAACCTGGTCCCTGTATGTCTTAGACCTAGTTCGTGTGTCCTAAACCTGGTCCCTGTGTGTCCTAGACTTGGTCTCAGTGTGTCCTGGACCTGGTCCTTGTGTCCTGGGCCTGGTCCTTGTATTTCCTGGATCTGGTCCGTATGTGTCCTGGACCTGGTACCTGAGTGATCTGGACCTGGTCCCTGATTGCCCTAGACCTAATCCTTGTGTGTCCTAGACCTGGTCCCTGTGTGTCGTAGACCTGGTCCCTGTTTGTCCTAGACCTGCTCCCTGTGTCCTGGACCTGGTTCCTGTGTGTCCTGGATCTGGTCTCTTTGTGTCCTAGACCTTTTTCCAGTGTTTTCTAGATATGGTTCCAGTGTTTCTTAGACCTGGTCCCAGTGTGTCCTGGACCTGGTCCCTGTGTGTCCTGGACCTGGTCCCTGTGTGTCCTGGACCTGGTTCCAGTGTGTCGTAGACCTGGTCCCAGTGTGTCCTGGACCTGGTCCCTGTGTGTCCTGGATCTGGTTCCTGTGTGTCGTAGACCTGGTCCCTGTGTGTCCTGGATCAGGTTGCAATGTGTCCTAGAAGTGTTCCCAGTGTGTCCTAGACCCGGTTCCTTGTGTCCTGGATCTGGTCCCAGTGTGTACTAGACCTGGTCCCTATGCGTTCTGGACCTGGTCTCTGTGTGTCCTGGACCTGGTCCCTGTGTGCTGTAGACCTGGTCCCATTGTGTCGTATACCTGGTCCCTGTATGTCGTAGACCTGGTCCTAGTGTGTCTTGGACCTGGTCCCAGTGTCCTAGACCTGGTTCCTGTGTGTCCGGGACCTGGTCCCTGTGTATCCTTGGCCTGGTCCAGGTGTCCTAGACCTGGTCCCTGTGTGTCCAGAACCTGGTCCCAGTGTGTCCTGGACCTGGTCCGTGTGTCCTAGACTTGGTTCCTGTGTGTCTGGACCTGGTCCCAGTGTGTCCTGGACCTGGTCCCTGTGTGTCTTAGGCCTGGTCCGTGTGTCCTAAACCTGGTCCCTGTGTCCTAGAACTGGTCTCAGTGTGTCCTGGACCTGGTGTCTGTGTCCTAGGCCTGGTTCCTGTGTGTCGTAGGCCTGGTCCCAGTGAGCCCTGGACCTGGTCCCAGTGTCCTAGACCTGGTTCCTGTGTGTCCGGGACCTGGTCCCTGTGTGTCCTGGGTCTGGTCTCAGTGTCCTGAATCTGGTCCCTGTGTCCAGGACCTGGTCCCAGTGTGTCCTGGACCTGGTCCGTGTGTCCTAGACTTGGATCCTGTGTGTCCTGGACCTGGTCCCAGTGTGTAATGGACCTGGTCCCTGTGTGTCTTAGGCCTGGTCCGTGTGTCCTAAACCTGGTCCCTGTGTGTCCTAGACGTGGTCTCAGTGTGTCCTGGACCTGGTCCCTGTATCCTGGGCCTGGTCCCTGTATGTCCAGGATCTGGTCCCTGTGTGTCCTAGACCTGGTTCCTGTGTGTCCTAGAAATGGTCCCTGTTTGTCCTGGACCTGGTCCCAGTGTGTCCTGGACGTGGTCCGTGTGTCCTAGACCTGGTTCCTGTGTGTCCTGGACCTGGTTCCAGCGTGTCCTGGACCTGGTCCCTGAGTGTCTTAGACCTGATCCGTGTGTCCTAAACCTGGTCTCTGTGTGTCCTAGATTTGGTCTCAGTGTGTCTTGGACCTGGTTCCTGTGTCCTAGGCCTGGTTTCTATATCTCCTGGTTCTGGTCTCTGTGTGTCCATGACCTGGTCCCAGTGTGTTCTGGACCTGGTCCCAGTGTCCTTGACCTGGTTCCTGTGTGTCCTGGACCTGGTTCCTGTGTGTCCTGGACCTGGTCCCAGTGTGTCCTGGACCTGGTCCCACTGTGTCCTGGACCTGATCCGTGTGTCCCAGACCTGGTTCCTGTGTGTCCTGGACATGGTCCCAGAGTGTCCTGGACCTGGTATCTGTGTGTCTTAGACCTGGTTCGTGTGTCCTAAACCTGGTCCCTGTGTGTCTTAGACCTGGTCTCAGTGTGTCCTGGACCTGGTCCCAGTGTCCTGGGCCTGGTCCCTGTATGTCCTGGATCTGGTCCGTATGTGTCCTGGACCTGGTACCTGTGTGTCCTAGACCTGGTCCTTGTGTGTCCTGGACCTGGTCCCTATGTGTCCTAGACCTGATCCTTGTGTGTCCTGGACCTGGTCCCTGTGTGTCCTAGACCTGGTCCCTGTTTGTCCTAGACCTGCTCCCTGTGTGTCCTGGACCTGGTCCCTGTGTCCTGGATCTGGTCTCTTTGTGTCCTAGACCTGGTTCCAGTGTTTTCTAGATATGGTTCCAGTGTGTCGTAGACCTGGTCCCAGTGTGTCCTGGACCTGGTCCCTGTGTGTCCTGGACCTGGTTCCAGTGTGTCGTATACCTGGTCCCAGTGTGTCCTGGACCTGGTCCCTGTGTGTCCTGGACCTAGTTCCTGTGTGTCGTAGATCTGGTCCCTGTGTGTCCTGGATCTGGTTGCAATGTGTCCTAGAAGTGTTCCCAGTGTGTCCTAGACCCGGTCTCTGTGTGTTCTGGACATGGTCCCAGTGTGTCCTGGACCTGATCACTGTGTGTCCTGGACCTGGTCCCAGTGTGTCCTGGACCTGGTTCCTGTGTGTCCTAGACCTGGTCCTTGTGTGTCCTGGACCTGGCCCCTGTGTGTCCTGGGTCTGGTCCCTGTGTGTCCTGGACCTGGTCCCTGTGTGTCCTGGATCTGGTCTCAGTGTGTCCTAGACCTGGTCCCTGTGTCCTGGACCTTGTCCCTGCGTGTCCTGGACCTGGTCCTTGTGTGTCCTGGATCTGGTCTCAGTGTGTCCTAGACCTGGTCCCTGTGTCCTGGACCTTGTCCCTGCGTGTCCTGGACCTGGTCCTTGTGTGTCCTGGACCTGGTCCTGGGTCTGGGTCTGGCAAGTAACTCTGCGTAAAACACTGCCCCAGACTCCTCTACATCTCTCCTCTTTCCAGGTTATTTACCTTCATTTCCTCTTCTTCCTCTTGCTCTATCTCTCCCTCTCTTCTCCGTATCTTATTCTTTCATTCCCTCTCCAATTCTTCTCGTTCTCTATCTCCTATTCGTCATCTTTTCTGTCTGTGAGGCTTCTCTCCTTTTAGCTCTTGCTTCGTTAGATTTTTTCCCCTCCCCAATTCTCCTAACTTTCTTCATTTCTCAATTTTATTTATCTTATCCTTCTCTATTTACTATTCCTCTCGCTTCATCTTTCCACTTCCTTCCCCCTCCTTTAATTGTTCCACTTCGTCTAACTCCTTCCATCCACCTTTCTTGCTTCCTCCACTCTTTCTCTTCTCCCTATTCCTTTTTTTTTTTCCTGTACCTCTTTATCCAGGAAAGAGTCACATTCCCCTTCCCCCTCCCCCTCCCCTCCCCCCAACTTCCCCCCTGTCGATGAAAATTAAAAAAAAAAAATAAAAGTTTTTCCGTTGTTGCCACATTGTGACACAGGATTTCATAATTAACTTAATTGTTTTAAACAAGAAATTAGCATCTAATCTCAGTAAGCATTTTACAGAAAACTAATTAATTCAACGAACCTCTTTTTTTTTTTTTGGACATGGAAAAAGCTGATTTTTTTTTTTAGGACCACATAAACACCTCTCCTACAACAAGAATTCGTCTGCTTTTTTTTATATAGTACACTCTAGCTACTTTGGACATTATTGAGTAAATAAAATGACATGGAAACGAGAAATTAGCATTGCTAAGTAAAGCTATACTGTGTAACTCGCATACATAAATTAATTTTTAATGGATATAAAATAGTTATTAACTTTTTTTTTCATAACAGCATGCGCAAAAAGTTAATCATAATGGAATTATTGTATTAAAAAATAAATCAGCAAACCTCTACACTGAGTGTGGATTTGCAAGTGAATTTAAGAATTATTGCATTTAGAAAAATAAATCACTAAAACTCTACACTGAGTGTGGATTTACAAGTGAATTTTCGAACATTACAGCCAATCTAATAAACAGAAATCTCTGACGCTGCCAATATTCTGTGGACGCCTCAATGGCACTCTAGCAAGGTAAGTGAGAGTGTATCAGCGACTGTTGTGGGGTTATCTGTTAATGCTTCTGGACACTATCGTTCCATTGCCTCACTAAGGCTACTAAATTTGAACGAAAATACCGCACAAGTAGTAACTTTTAGAAAATACACAGGTAAGTAATGACTAGTACATACTGAATGTAAATAGAAATGCAAGATTAACTCGTAATCTTGCTTGCTCATGAGAAAATATTTAACAAGCTTATGTTGTTAGATTGTAAGCCATGTTAGTAAGCCATGTTGTTAGATAGTAAGCCATGGTGTTAGATAGTAAGCCTAGATATCTAGGCTTACTATCTAACAACATGGGTATCAGCACTTACTGTGGTCCGACTATCGAAAGTTCACAACACACTGAAGTCACCACAGTGGGTATGATAAGGATCGTAGGCACCTGACTGCTTGATGTCATGTACAACTCAATTACACACCTTAACACCTTTTTGTAAGACCTGAAAAATTCCAATTTTTGTTACAAGATCCAATTAGACAATTTTAAATAATGTAATAACGAGTAATTAATTATGCCCAGGTACATACGTACCTGGTGTAAATATTATGCAGAAAATTAGGAATGTGGAAATTAGGAGAAGGTGTGGAGTTACTAAAAGTATTTGTCAGAGGGCTGAAGAGGGATTGTTGAGGTGGTTTGGTCATTTAGAGAGAATGGATCAAAGTAGAATGACTTGGAGAGCGTATAAATCTGTAGGGGAAGGAAGGCGGGGTAGGGGTCGTCCTAGAAAAGGTTGGAGGGAGCGGATAAAGGAGGTTTTGTGGGAAAGGGGCTTGGACTTCCAGCAAGCATGTGTGAGCGTGTTAGATAGGAGTGAATGGAGACGAATGGTTTTTGGGACATGACGATCTGTTGGAGTGTGAGCAGGGTAACATTTTGTGAAGGGATTCAGGGAAACCAGTTAATTGATTTAGTTGGACTTGAGTTCTGGAAATGGGAAGTGCAATGCCTGCACTTTAAAGAAGGGGTCTGGGATAGTGACAGCTGGGAGGGAATATTCTCAGCTGTCGTATCTGAGCTCCTCTGCAAAGACAGTGATTATGTATGTGTATGGTGAAAGTGTTGAATGATGATGAAAGTATTTTCTTTTTGGGGATTTTCTTTCTTTTTGGGTCACCCTGCCTCGGTGGGAGACGGCCGACTTGTTAAAAAAAAAAAAACATACGTAAGTACAAGAGCAGGTACATGAGTATGTACAGAAGCAAGTGCGTGTGTACACGATTAGGTACATATGCAAGTACAGAAGAACGTACATGTAAACGTTCAGATATCAGTGCACTTACATGTAAAGTTTGAGGCACAAGTAGAGCCACATAATTGGGTTCATATACAAGTGAAGGTATATAAGTGGATACAAATACAAGTACGGACACATATATACGTAGTAAAGACGTAAGTGCATACACAGCATATGCAAAGGTACGAGAACACGGGTATGGGCTCAGATGTAATGTCAGATGTGAGGACATGTAAAGATGGAAGCGCTGGCACAGAGACAGACACAGCAACTCCGGTCGAGTGTCTTAACACACCAGGAAACAGCTTATATGCTTGACTTCACTCCCAAGCTTTTTCCTCCCCGTAATTAAACAGATTCTGTTGCTTAATCAGACAGATTGTGTCTCTTTTTTAATCAGACAGATTTTGTCGCTTTTTTAATCAGACAGATTTTGTCGCTTTCTTAATTAGACAGTTTCTGTCGCTTTCTTAATTAGACAGATTATGTCGCTTTCTTAATTAGACAGATTATGTCGCTTTCTTAATTAGACAGTTTCTGTCGCTTTCTTAATTAGACAGATTCTGTCGCTTTCTTAATTAGACAGATTTTGTTGCTTCCTTAATCAGACACATTCTGTCGCTTTCTTAATTAGACAGATTCTGTCGCTTTCTTAATTAGACAAATTTTGTCGCTTTCTTAATCTCACAGATTCTGTCGCTTCCTCAATTACAGATTCTGTCGCAATTTTAATTAGATTCTGTCGCTTTACTAATTACACCGATTCTGTCGCTTTATTAATTACACAGATTCTGTCGCTTTATTAATTACACAGATTCTGTCGCTTCCACAATGAGACAGACTGTTGCTTTCGTAATGAGACAGTCTATCACTTGCGTCGATTCATTGTTCAGGTTTTGTCTTGGGTTTACAGCGAGTGCCCGACCGACCCTCGTCCGATAACCTCACCAAAGAGGTTTTGACACATGAAATTGCTTTCCAAACTCGACCGCCCGAAGAAAGACGCAAACAATGGCAAGTTATTGTCTGTTGAAGTTAATCTGGAAATAGCATTTCCGATTACTAAGTTCTTCTGGAGGAGCCGACTCGGTGAAGTCTCGAATACACGACTAGGAAAATGTAAACAGTGTGAGATAAGTGTTCATCTCTTCACCTTACTCGTTTATAATTGAATTATTCAGGTAATCGTGGGATTTGAGTGGGTCTTGCACATGGGTAAATTGAATTTTCAGAGTTTATTGATTGGGTGGCATTGTGAGTTGGGTTGGGCAAGTGTCCTGTTAGTGGGATGGATTGTGAAGGACCTGCCTAGTATGGGCCAACAGGCCTGCTGCAGTGTTCCTCCTTTCTTATGTTCTTATGCAAACATAATGGAAGAAATGATAAATTAGACATATATGCAACACTTGGGTATCTTTATTGAGGAAACGTTTCGCCACACAGTGGCTTCATCAGTCCATACAAAAGAGAATCATGAAGATCAGGAGACGTTTGAGGTAATCAGTCCCTCGGCCTTGAGTCGATATAGTCAGTCCATCAATCTTGAACAGAATACAGCGAAGGAGAAGCTTATATACCGTAGGCAGGAGAGGTGCAGCAGTCGTAGGTTGTCACATTTGTCCAATGTGGAAGTAGGTCGTGCCCAAGGGTTAGGCAAGTGAAGAATTCCCTGTATTAAGATACCAAGATGTCGCTGTGTCAGACAGGATGTAAATGAATGGTTCAGAGAACCGACAAGTTGATAAATTAGACACATTCTTCACTTGCCTAACCCTTGGGCACGACCTACTTCCACATTGGACAAATGTGACACCACCTACGACTGCTGCACCTCTCCTGCCTACGGTATATAAGCTTCTTCGCTGTATTCTGTTCAAGATTGATGGACTGACTACATCGATTCAAGGCCGAGGGACTGATTACCTCAAACTTCTCCTGATCTTCATGATTCTCCTTTGTATGGACTGATGAAGCCACTGTGTGGCGAAACGTTTCCTCAATAAAGATAACCAAGTGTTGCATATGTGTCTAATTTATCAACTTGTCAGTTCTCTGAACCATTCATTTACATAATGGAAGAAATAACAAAAAAACGCGTGAAAATAGGAAATAAAACCTGAGCGCTTTCACGTGCTTATTCACATATCTTCAGAGGAATAGCTTAATATTAAACTGATGGTTGGGGGGGGGGGGGGGCTGGTCTTCTGCAGGTGTGACTCTGAATACACGGAAAAAAAGTAGAAATAAATTCAAAATTGAAAAGAATAGATGCGGAAATTTTGGCATAAATGTGTTATTTTGTGCTAGTTTACGCCGCCGTATTATGACTAATGACCACTGACCTTAACGCACCATTATTATGCATCCGATTGGCAAACTAATATTTTTTTATTGTTACCGCTAAGGTAGGTGTATGTGTGTGCGTGTGTGTGTGTGTGTGTGTGTGTGTGTGTGCTCACCTAATTGTGGTTGCAGGGGTCGAGACTCAGCTCCTGGCCCCACCTCTGCGCTGTGTGTGTGCGTGTGCGTGTTTGTGTGTGTGCGTGTGCGTGTGCGTGTGCATGTGCGTGTGTGTGTGTGTGCGCCCGTGCGTGCACGTGCCTGCGTGTTTGTGCGCGCACGCTATCTCTGTTTTACAAGTATGTATTCAAATACTCTTGGAGTGTTGTTGTTTCATTCGGATTAGCTAGTCTGTGTGTCTGTCTGCCTGTTCTATCTCCTTTACCGCTTGTCTGGCGTGTATATGTTAATGAAGTTAGCGGTGGATCTTGCTTCCCTAGCGGGCCAGGACAGCACACTCTAGCGACACTGGCTGCTACATTCCCCACATCACCTCAAACAACGATAAAAGGCAATTGTGCTGCTGAAACAGCATGAAACAAAGGACGATGTGAAGAGGTGATTTTCATGGTGTCTGTGATGCGTGTGCTACCTCCTCTCACTACGTCAAGTTGATATTAATGATGATATACGCTACGTAGCTGACACAAGGCCGCTACACACCTACCTAAAAATATTAAACTCACTTCAATCACAAATTTAGAAAAACAAAAAAAATCACTCGGGTATGCTTGTTGCGTGTGGTCTGCTGGTGTAGAGGGACACACCCTTCCTGAGAAAATGAAATTAAGTTTCTTAAGACGTTATGAATAAAGTGACAATACTGAGGCTTAAATCAATCACAGCCAACCCACAAGATGACTGTTCGGATCCCCGTGGATCGTTATCAAATCACAATACGAATCGAAACGCCGTCTTTATATATATTTCTCATTTTTTAGTTAATTTAGAATTCTCAAAACGTGCTTATAAATAATAACTAACACACATTAGAGATAAATCTTAAGACATTTAACATAATCAGCCGTCTTAAGATTTCTCCCTAATTTTGAGGTTGGTTAAGAGTTCTTAAGACATCTATTTAATTGGTGTTGAAGGTGTTAGTCGTGGAGGTTGAAGGTCGTCTTCCTCGCTACTGCATCTTGTAATTGTTTCTATATCACCTCTCGTGGGGCTTTTGCATATCCTAATTAGTTACCATGACTGCATCAGTAAACTGCACCTACTGAACTGGCCTCCTGCCTGCCTCCAGTTGTTATTAAATGCATCGACTGAGCAATCCTCCTGAGTGAACACTTTAAAAGAGCGAGCCTGCTGAGTGAGTTCATGACTGAGCCATCTGAGTGTATATAGACTGAGTGAGCCAGCTGAGTACATGGACTGAGGTAGCCCGCTGTGTGTATAAAGCAATTTACACCAGTGCTTAATGAGGTTCAGAGAGGGTTGCTTAAGTGTATTGGTAGATTAGAGTAGATTACGGTAGACTGAATGAGTAGGTAACAAGTATCACTTAAAAATATAATTGAGTATCGCTTAGTGTTGATGTAGCGCATCGCTTAGAGTGCGTTGATGTAGCGCATCGCTTAGAGTGCGTTGATGTAGAGCATCGCTTAGAGTGCGTTGATGTAGCGCATCGCTTAGAGTGCGTTGATGTAGAGCATCGCTTAGAGTGCGTTGATGTAGCGCATCGCTTAGAGTGCGTTGATGTAGATCATCGCTTAGAGTGCGTTGATGCATCATTTGTGCTTAAAGACACAAGTGATAACACCGTGGCAGCAACACTGACACAGACTCACTGTGGTAACAACACTGACACAGACTCACTGTGGTAACAACACTGACACAGACTCACTGTGGTAACAACACTGACACAGACTCACCGTGGTAACAACACTGACACAGACTCACCGTGGTAACAACACTGACACAGACTCACTGTGGTAACAACACTGACACAGACTCACTGTGGTAACAACACTGACACAGACTCACTGTGGTAACAACACTGACACATGTGACAAATGGTTTTGAAAACCGACAAGTTTAAGATTAAGACACTAAAGCAACATATGGGAATCTTTATTGAAGAAACGTTTCGCCACACAGTGGCTTCATCAGTCCAATACAAAGCAGGAAGTTGTAAGGAGAGGAGGAGTTTGAGGTAATCAGTCCCTCAGCCTGCAGTGACACAGACTCACCGTAGCAACAGCACTGATGCAGACTCACCGTGGCAACAACACTGACACAGACTCACCGTGGCAACAACACTGACACAGACTCACATTGCAGTGCAAGTGAAAATTGGATGTCACGAGTTTTTCATTTGCAATTTGTGATCAACCCATCCTTCAACCACCTGCACTATCTATCCCCAGCCATGTGGTCCACCAATCCCCCAGCCATGTGGCCTTCCTATTCCCCAGCCATGTGATCTGCCTATCCACCAGCCATGTGATCTGCCTATCCACCAGCCATGTGGTCTGCCTATCCACCAGCCATATGGTCTGCCTATCACCCAGCCATGTGGTCTGCCTATCACCCAGCCATGTGGTCTGCCTATCCACCAGCCATATGGTCTGCCTATCACCCAGCCATGTGGTCTGCCTATCACCCAGCCATATGGTCTGCCTATCCACCATCCATGTGGTCTGCCTATCCACCAGCCATGTGGTCTGCCTATCCACCATCCATGTGGTCTGCCTATCCACCAGCTATGTGGTCTGCCTATCCACCAGCCATGTGGTCTGCCTATCCACCAGCCATGTGATCTGCCTATCCTCGAGCCATGTTGACAGTAGGTGTAAGGTGACTAACACCCAAGTACCTACTACTGCTAGGTGAACAGAGACAGCAGGCATAAGGGGACTAACACCTTCTTACTGCTGGGTGAACAAGGACAGCAGGTGTAAGGTGACTGACACCCAGGTACCTACCTACTGCTAAGTGAACAAGGACAGCAGCTGGAAGGAAACATGCTCAACGTTTCCAGCCGTGCCGGGGATTTAACCAAAGACACTCAGTGTGTGAGGCAAGTGCCTTGTCAACCGACCTTCCTTTTTCCCCAACACACCCGTGGGTTACCTGTGACCAGGAACCTGCACCACGACACACAACTGGGTTACTTGTGACCAGGGAATCTGCATCACCACATACACCCGTGCGTTACCTGTGACCAGGGACCTACACCACCCCACACACCTTTGCTACCTGTGACCAGGGACCTGTTCCACCACACACACCTGAGTTACCTGTGACCAGGGACCTACACCACCACACACACCTTTGATACCTGTGACCAGGGACCTGCACCACCACACACCTGAGTTACCTGTGCCCAGGCACCTACACCACCACACACACCTGGGTTACCTGTGACCAGGGACCTGCTCCACCACACACACCTGGGTTACCTGTGACAAGGGACTACACCACACACCTGGGTTACCTGTGACCAGGGACCTATACCACCACACATACCTGGGTTACCTGTGACCAGGGACCTGCACCACCACCACACACCTGGGTTACCTGTGACCAGGGATTTTTTCCACCACACACCTGTGTTACCTGTGACCAAGGACCTACACCACTACACACACCTGGGTTACCTGTGACCAGGGACCTACACCACCACCACACTTGGGTTACCTGTGACAAGGGGACCTGCACTAGCACACACACTTGGGTTACCTGTGACAAGGGGACCTGCACTAGCACACACACACTTGGGTTACCTGTGACTAGGGGACCTGCTCCACCACACACACCTGAGTTACCTGTGACCAGGGGACCTGCTCCACCCCACACACCTGGGTTACCTGTGACCTGCACCACCACCACCACACAAACACACCTGGGTTACCTGTGATCTACACCACCTCACACACACCTGGGTTACCTGTGACCAGGGACCTGCACCACCACCACACACCTGGGTTACCTGTGACCAGGGGACCTGCACTAGCACACACCTGGGTTACCTGTAACCAGGGACCTGCACCAACACGCACACACCTGGGTTACCTGTGACCAGGGGACCTGCACCAGCACACACACACCTGGGTTACCTGTGACTAGGGGACCTGCTCCACCACACACACCTGAGTTACCTGTCACCAATGACCTGCACCACCACACACACCTGGCTTACCTGTGACTTGGGACCTGTACCACCACACACACACACACCTGGCTTACCTGTGACCAGGGACCTGCACCACACATACACACACACCTGGGTTACCTGTGATCTGGGACATGTACCACCCCACACACACCTGGGTTACCTGTGACCTGGGTTACCTGCCCTTCAGTAATTACTTTAATTCTAATTCTTTTCCTGTCATCTTCGTAACTTTTATTTTTCTTCGTTGGGCGACTTTAAACTTTGTCCTCAGTAAAAATCAAACATTTTCTCTAGTCTTTTCAGACTTGTCTTTTGTAATTTCTTCCGAAGACCCAATTTCTGCCTTTAAAATTTCAAGTCTTTATGTCTTAAAGAATTCTTCCTAATCTCTTTCAAAATTTTCTTTTTTTGGCTGAATTTGAAATTTATATGTTCATTATCTGAAATTCTTTCTGGTTAATAATTTTGTTTTTATTATTAATAGTTTAATAACTTATTATTTGTTTATTCATTTATCTGTATTTATTCGCATCCGCATTTTACTGTAAACAGATATCCGCATCCAAAATCCGCGGAACATCCGCACAATTTCTTACATCCGCATCCGAAAAATAAGTATGACATCCGTATACACATCCGCATCCGCGGATATCTAAATTTTCACATCCGATACATCCCTTCTCTAAACTTCAGTCTATCCATTCTCGACTTTATCGACTTAGTTGAAACATGTGTCAGGTTTAGCTTTGCTTGGAGACAGATGGAGCAAAGCCGATAAGTGGTGAAAAAGACACAGTTTCAGATAGAAACTAAGTATATAATATTCACTGTGATGGTTATAGCATTTCATTGTAAAGACATTCCGTCCAACAGGGACTTTATCAATTCACATACAGGACAACACATGGATATTTACATCATGTGGTTTGGTGGGAAAACCTGAGGTGAACCTGACTTAACTCAGTGGTGGATCTGACTTAACTCAGTGAAGACGTGTCTTGTGTGCTCTCTGTGAATCTGAAGATGTCCTCTCTTGAGCTACTCTACCAGCAGCTGAAGGAAGAACTGAGGGTAGCTAAGCTTGAGATACAGCGACTGACTGAGGAAAACAAGAGAATTCGTAGTAATCCTCCTGTTGAGAATCCTCAAGTCAAGAAAGGAACCTGGACAGTGGCTGGAATGCATGGGACAAAGTTAAGGATCAAGAGGACGGGTGGAGAGGTAGAAACAACGAAGACCCAGGAGAATGTTGTGGAAACATCGAACCCATTCTCTGTGCTACCCGATGAATGTGAGTCGACTTCTGGGAGCGTCACGACAAACGACACCAAGGAAGGTAAAAACATTGTTGTTGTTGGAGACAGCCAGGTTAGGTACATGGATAGGGCCTTCTGTTTGAAGGATAGGAGTAGGAGATAGAGGGTTTGCTTTCCTGGGGCTGGGATGGAGGATATTGTTAGCCGTCTGGACGACATCATGAGAGGTAATGGGAACAATCCTATTATCTGTCTCAGTGCTGGAGGCAACGATGTTGGCAGATGTAGGAGTGAGGACCTGACTAGCAGGTTTAGGCCAGCAATAGAAAGAATTAGGAAGAAGGGTGGGAACTCTGTCATATGTGGTATTTTGCCAAGGAGAGGAGTTGGAAATGAATGCCTGTCCAGGGCAATTGGTGTCAATTGCTGGCTGGACAAATACTGTAAGGAAAATGCAGTAACATTCATTGACAACTGGGACCTCTTCTATGGCAGAAATGACATGTATGCCAGGGATGGGGTTCACTTATCCAGGTCTGGGGTGGGGGCACTGGCAACTGCAGTGGAGGGAGCTGTTAGGGCTTTAAACTATAAATAGTTATTGGTATGGGTTTTTTGGGGAAACCAGTGAAGTTCCAGTGTAGTAATATTATAAGTTCTAGGAGAACTAGTAATAGGCAGAATAAGGTGAATACTGGAAAGTCAGTGGCACTAGATGACAAGGACAGTAATAGGTATAGTGGAAAAACAGAAATGAGCAGGAAGGGTAAAGAGAAAGGAGGATCTTTAATTGTATGGAAAAATAAACACATAAGCAGTATAATGTGATCCTTTATTGACAACGTTTCGCCCACGCAGTGGGCTTTATCGAGTCACAAACAGATCTACCTGGATAAAATAAACAAGGGTATTTATAGGATTTAGTCAGGTGGAGAATGCTGTATGTGACAGTCTTCAAAGGAATAGGCAAGCACGACCTACTTCCACATTGGACAAATGTGACACCTCCTACAAATGCTGCACCTCTCCTGTCTACAGTATATAAGCTTCCTCTACGCAGATATGCTGTATTCTATTCAAGATTGATGGACTGACAACATCGACTCAAGATTGAGGGACTGACCACCTCAAACTCCTCCTGTTCTTCACGATTCTCCTTTGTATGGACTGATGAAGCCTCTGTGTGGCGAAACGTTTCCTCAATAAAGATACCCAAGTGTTGCATATGTGTCTAATTTACCAACTCGTCGGTTCTCTGAACCATTCATTTACATGTTCTTATGTTAACCAAGGTACTGGTATAACGATGGGGCCCGCAATAACAGCCTGGTTGATCAGACTCTGATCCACCAGGTAGCCTGGTCATAGATCGGGCCGCGGAGGCGTTGATCCCCGAACCCTCTCCAGGTATGGGTGTGTGACATACGCCGAATAAAGTGTAACATAATCTGAGCATGCCACTTAATTTTTGATTCGTGTGCATCTTTGTATATTGACTAAAAAAACCTTTCTGTAGTCTAAGTGTCTAAGGAAGTTTCTGCATTAATACCCTTTTCGGCAGAAATTTTGCACAAATGTTTTAACCAACATCTACTTTGAACCCTTAGAGAAAGACCACCTCAACACTCACATTCTCAACACATTTGTTTGATCAGGAACGTTGACGATATCTTAGTCACCATATCTAAGCGCTAACAGCTAAACCACATAGCGCCATCACAGAATTTCAACTAGGAGGAACCTGATAACACACTGCCTTTCTTGGATGTTTGGCTAACTAGACAAGGGAACCAGTTGAAACGTATTCTATACCGAAGACGCATAAATGAGGAAGACCCTAGGGACTGACAGTTAAAGGGACTAAGGGACTGATCATCTCCTATCAAGGCTGAGGGAGTGATCACGTTAAAATTACTAATAATATCTCAAGCAAACCATACCACGGGTGGGGTTTGAACCCGCGGTCAGAAAGTCTCAGAACTCAGACACGTGCCCTGGCCAGCTGGCTCAATGTAAATTTCATTTTTGTTCCTCTAGATTTCTACGACCTAAACTCTTTGTACGTGGCTTCGACGGTCTGAGTTCTGAGACTCTCTGACCGCGGGTTCGAACCCCATCCGTGGTATGGTTTGTTTGCAATCGTGTCATTACGACTTCGTGAGTAATATCTCAAGCATTATGCTCTGCTGTACTCAACTGAAGAAGCCTTCTGTGCAGACGAAACATTTCGACAATATATTCAAATGTGCCTTATTCATCATCAATCTCTAATTCACTTCTACTGAAAATTTAATGGACAAGATACATATAAGTGCTACGAGCCGCAGCAACACTGAGCAAAAATAAACTTTACCTATCACAGCTAACATGGTAGCGCCTATGTCATGCAAATATAACATCGATAGTATAGCAGTTATCACATAAAATATCCGAGGTATCGCAAGGACCTCCACACTTTGCCTTAGACTCAAGGACACTGGAGTCTATAGCATGCAATATATTGGATGTGATCGAATTTAAATTGGTGAAATTGCTTAAAAGTCTTTCTATATGCCCACAAGAACATAAATACTACTGTAGAATGGACAACATTAAAATCGTTAGTGTACAACACTGCAACACTTAAGAAAAGCGAATATTAGCTTTCTTACTGTTTCTGTCATAAGAACATAAGAAAGGAGGAACACTGCAACAGGCCTACTGGCCCATACTAGGCAGGTCCATGTCAAAACCAACCCACCAACAAAAATATTTGCCCATCCCATCCCCAGCGGCACCCAAGCAACCTTCACAACCCTCAAGCCTTCACAACCCTCCAAGTCCCGCTCAAATCTAACCCCTCTCTCATAAGATTACAGAAGGAAGTAACACTGCAGCAAGCCAACCGGCCCACACTAGGCAGGTCCCCCTCAAACCCTAAACCAATCCCACAAACAAAAACACCTTTCCAACCCAACTTCTACTCCATCCATGGAACAAGCTCCGATAATCAGGGCACTACCAAAGAGCGAACTGAAGGAGCTGAAGCACCCGGTCCATCACCAGGGCACTGAAGGAGCCGAAGCACCCGGTCCATCACCAGGGCACTGAAGGAGCCGAAACACCTGGTCCATCACCAGGGCACTGAAGGAGCCGAAGCACCTGGTCCATCACCAGGGACCTGAAGGAGCTGTTTAAGTCATGATAAGCGCTAAACCCATGTGGGTCATTCAGGCTCGATCCTCCGTCTGCTGAACGAAAGACAGATGAGTTTCCTATTTGTATTAACTTCAATTGTTGTCCTAATAAACAAATAACTCTCAAAGATAATTTTTCCGCTATAAATTCATATTGAGATGAGTTATGTTTGTCATGTTTCTTCCATAGAATCAGCAATTTGTCATCTCAAAGCAAATATGAAGATTGTTATGATGTGGGATGTTAAGGATGCTGATCTGTAAATTTTTCCATTGCTCTTTGTTGCCTCTGAGATTTCTTCACCTAGACCTATACTCTTTGTACAAGAAAACTGAGAACTCGTTCATGAGGAATTTTTCACCTGAATAAGGAGGTGAGAAATTGCACGAGTCCCAGAAATCAGGTGTAGTTGCTGGTGCAGGTGTGAGCTTGCATGGTGTGACTTGTAGTATAGGTAGAGGTTTTGAAGAAGCTGTCTGGAGCCTTCACTCTCACGTCGCTAAGCAGAATGCTCCGTATTGATTCATTCTGTTCTTTTAGGATCCCGCATTTCTTTTTCGCCATTGATGTATGAACCTCCTGTGATTAGTGAGGAAATTCTACATTTTTTTTTGTTTTCATTTTGTGTATTTGAAAAATATATATAGGATTTTTTTCTAATTTGGTGAATAGCTCTTAGTTCTTTGTGCGTTTTCTTCCATCTGCCGTTATAAAAACATTTTAGTTTCTCTTTTATATCAGTAATGACTCTGTATATTTTATATTTCTGTTCATTCATCTATGTTTTTTACATATATGATCTCCTTGTAGACTGCGTCAGCTTTACCTTGCGGTGGTTTGTATGGGTCTAGGATGATAAACAATGTTTGCTAGGAAGGTCTTATAGCTCTTTAATTTATCCTCGTCATTTCTCTGATTGCTGAAGCTATATTTTCTGTACATTATAGTTCGCCGAATTAAAACAGTGGTTTTAAATAGTTTAAACCTTAGTTTAAACAGTACAACAGCTTTTCTTTTATCCATGCCTTTTGCATTGGCTTTTCGCCTGCCTTGAAAAGGCAGACGAAGGTGCTGACCTGGAGAGTGTATAGAGAACTTTCACAGCATACATAAGTACGATAAAGCACCTAAATTACTGGGAACGGTTGAAGTTCCATGATATGTATTCCCTGGAACGCAGGCGAGAAAGATACTTGATAATATACTTGGAAAATCCAAGAGGGATTAGTACCAGATTTGTACACGAGAATCACTCCCTATGAAAGCAAAAGACTCGGCAGGAGATGCAACATTTCCCCAATAAAAAAGCAGGGGCGCCACGAGTACACTAAGAGACAACACAATAAGTGTCAGGGGCCCAAGACTGTTCAACCGCCTCCCGGCATACGTAAGGGGAATTACCAATAGACCCCTGACTGTCTTCAAGAAGGTGCTGGACAAGCACCTAAAGTCAGTACTTGATCAGGCGGGCTGTGGTTCTTACGTCGGTTTATGTGCGGCCAGCAGTAACAGCCTGGGTAATCAAACCCTGATCCACCACGAAACGTTTCGCCTACTGTGTAGGCGAAACTATTATCATATGTCCTATTGTACTGATAAAGCCACTGGATGGCGAAACGTCTACAAATAAAGATACCCAGATGTTGCTCATGTGTTTACAAATCTCTTCAGCCTAAGATTTTTTTCCAACATTTTTTTTTTTACTTGACCTGAAAGTCAAGTAACTCTGATAAAGAAATCAAAGCAGCAGTTCTTTTCAGGTTCCTGTTTGAAGTGGGAGCAACAACTAACAAAGTGGGATCAACATTTGCTTGTTGGCTGATGCAAGGCGCTGAAACACTTCTCAGATTGAAGGTGGAACTAAAATTCTTGTCTGAGGCAACACTGTTGTTAGCAGAACCAGACTTAATAATGGATAAAGATGCATATATGTGGTATAATGCGATGTTTTATTCACAAAGTTTCTCCCACATGTTGTATATATTGAGCGTAGTGAAGCTGGCTTCTGGGACACACTAATGACAGTCTACCTGGAAAGAAAGTTCAACATAAATCACCTGAGTTTTCACGTTAATAAACTTACTACATTCAACATTTGAAATATTAATTAATTACCTGAATTTGTATTAAATTTTAGACACCACTGGTAATAATTAAAAAGATGTGATCGTAGTTAGTAATACATGCATTTCTTTTTTTTTCACCGTATTTGTTTGCAGTGCATAGTGCTCAGCTTCTCACTGTAGTGCAGTGCATACTGCTCAGCTTCTCACTGTAGTGCAGTGCATAGTGCTCAGCTTCTCACTGTAGTGCAGTGCATAGTGCTCAGCTTCTCACTGTAGTGCAGTGCATAGTGCTCAGCTGCTCACTGTAGTGCAGTGCATAGTGCTCAGCTTCTCACTGTAGTGCAGTGCATAGTGCTCAGCTTCTCACTGTAGTGCAGTGCATAGTGCTCAGCTCTCACTGTAGTGCAGTGCTAGTGCAGTGCTAGCTGCTCACCTCTTAGTGCAGTGCATAGTGCTCAGCTTCTCACTGTAGTGCAGTGCATAGTGCTCAGCTGCTCACTGTAGTGCAGTGCATAGTGCTCAGCTTCTCACTGTAGTGCAGTGCATAGTGCTCAGCTGCTCACTGTAGTGCAGTGCATAGTGCTCAGCTGCTCACTGTAGTGCAGTGCATAGTGCTCAGCTGCTCACTGTAGTGCAGTGCATAGTGCTCAGCTGCTCACTGTAGTGCAGTGCATAGTGCTCAGCTGCTCACTGTAGTGCAGTGCATAGTGCTCAGCTGCTCACTGTAGTGCAGTGCATCACTGAGCTGTTTGGGGTCAATACAGCAATGTTTGCACCTCATATTGACTCAGCTGCTCACTGAAGTTTAGTGCATCTTGGCTGTTTCAGTAATACATGCTAATGTTTTGCACTCATATTGACGATCAGCTTTCAAAAGTCTGATTGTTTAATTTCTTGTTTTCTAGATGGTAGCAAGTGATAGACGTTTTATGCTCACTAATCTTAGATCCTAATCATGTGGAGAATATAATGATAGTCATTGTTTCTAGACTGGTGAGTGAATTAACGCTTTCTTTGGAGTGTTAGATCTTAGATCCTGATCCAGGGAGACAATTACCATCCAAGATATCAGACAACTTTACGTCTTTCTATTGCTAGTGATCAGGATCAATGGTCTAGTAAGGGTGTGAGTGCCAGTCAAGAACGCTTCTCTTCTTCTCTTCTGTATCTATCTCTTTCTCTTTCTCTCTCTCTCTCTCTCTCTCTCTCTCTCTCTCTCTCTCTCTCTCTCTCTCTCTCTCTCTCTCTCTCTCTCTCTCTCTTTCTCTCTCTCACTCTGTCTAATTAAATTTCTTTAAATTTCCAACTGCAAAGGAAAAGAAATATTTTCCCTGAAGTCAGATTGACTTTCGTTTAGGTCCTTGAAGCAAGTGGATGTTTGCATATAGCAAGAACAGAAGTGATTACTAAGTCATCCTGAACGTAATATGAATACTTAATGACATATTTAAAAGTTTTAAAGATGGCTAGAAATGTTTAAAAGCTGTTAAAGTCGACATATTAGCACTAAAGCCAGGAGGGAAATATACCGTTTTCAAACTGATTATTCTTGCTTATAAAAAAGGTTATTTCAACCCTTCGCATTGGCTGTTTCTTGGGTTCCTTAACCACCGATTTCTGTTCTTCTCTGTACTTCAGTGAGCTGCAGAACAAAGTATATTAGCTTCTCATTATTCGTGAAGATCAAGTCGAGGTGTATTTTCATTTCTAGCAAGTTGAGCCACCTGTAGATTCAAAGCAAACGTCCCTTAGGTGCTGTAGATTCAGAGCAAACGTTTGTTAGGTGCTGTAGTTTCAGAGCAAACGTTCCTTAGGTGCTGTAGATTCAGAGCAAACGTTCCTTAGGTGCTATTTCTTAGGCAGGGTTCTTCTCTGTCATCATCCATTTTACGTTTGGGAGAATGAAATCTCCAAGGATTTTCTACCATATCATTTAGTTCTCACATAAAGGCCAATTCCTCCCTCAGACATAAGAACATAAGAAAGAAGGAACACTGCAGCAGGCCTACTGGCCCATGCGAGGCAAGTCCAAGTCTCCTACCGGCTTAAGCCAATGACCCAACCTAGTCACGTCAGGTCACTTCCACTTAAGGAAGGAGCACGGTATCAGACCTATTAGCACAAGCTAGTCAGCTCCAACTCACACCCACCCACCCACTCATGAATTTATCTAACCTATTTTTAAAACTACACAACGTTTCAGCTTCTATGACGGTACTCGGGAGTTTGTTACACTCATCCACAACTCTATTACCATACCAGTGCTTTCCTATATCCTTCCTGAATCTGAATTTTTCCAACTTAAAACCATTGCTGTGAGTCCTGTCTTGGCTAGATATTTGTAGCACGCTATTTATATCTCCTTTATTTTTTTCATATTTTCCATTTATAAACCTCAATCATATCCCCCCTAATTATACTCCATTCTAGAGAGTGCAGATTCAGGGCCCTCAGTCTATCCTTATAGGGAAGATTTCTGATACATGGGATCAACTTTGTCATTCTCATTTGTACGTTTTCCATTGGATTTATATCCATTCTATAATACGGTGACCAAAACTGTGTAGCATAATCTAAATGAGGCCTAACCAAAGATATATAGAGTTGAAGAACAACCTGAGGACTTCTATTATTTATACTTCTTAATAAGAAGCCAAGGATTATCTTCGCTTTATTGTGAACACTTATGCACTGTTGTCTTGGTTTTAGATTACTGCTAACTAGAACTCCCAAATCCTTTCGCAATCGGTAATATTAAGATCTACATTATTTAGTTTATATGTGGCAGGGTTATTTTCTTATCCTATGTTTAGAACTTTGCATTTGTCTATATTAAACTGCATCTGCCACTTCTCCGACCACTGCATCAGACTATTCAAATCTTCCTGGAGTGCTCTAATGTCCTCGTCAGAATGAGTTCGTCGGCCTATTTTGGTGTCATCGGCAAACTTGCTCATGTTGCTATTTATTCCCTCAGGGGTCAGTGCCCAACACTGACCCCTGTGGAACACCGCTCGTGACGCTTCCCCACACGGATTTCTCCCCATTTATGCAAACTCTGTGCTGCCTATCTGTCAACCATGCCTCTATCCAGGAAAAAAATTCTCCTCTTCTGTGAACCTTAATTTTCCTCAATAGTCTCTGATGTGGGACTCTATCAAGAGCCTTACTGAAATCCATATACACAATATCATAGTCATTACCATGATCTACCTCCTTAAATACCTTAGTGAAAAAAAATTAATAAATTCGTAAGGCAGGAACGCCCTTTTTGTAAAACCCTGCTGAGATTCATTAATAAATTTATGCTTTTCAAGATGGCTACGAATTGCTTCGCCAATTATTGATTCCATAAATTTTCCCACTATGGAGGTTAGGCTTATTGGTCTATAGTTCGAAGCTAAGGATCTGTCACATTTGCCATTTTCCACTTATTTGGCACTATGCCAGTTTGTAGTGACTTGTTGAAAAGATTAGCAAAAGGTTTGCTAAGCTCCTCTTTACATTCCTTTAGAACCTTTGCGTACAGCTCGTCAGGGCCTGGGGATTTGTTAGGTTTTAATTTATCGATTTGTCCAAGACCATGTCACTTGTGACCCTAATCATGTATATAGTTTATCGTCCTGTTCTACATAATTAATTATTTCTGGAATAATCGCTAGTATCTTCATGTGTAAAAACTGAGAGGAAGTAAGTGTTAAACATTCTACACATTTCCTTATCACTGTCGGTGAGCTGACCCAAGTAACTTTTGAGTGGACCTATTTTGTCCCTAATCTTACTTCTGTATACCTGAAAGAATCCTTTGGGTTAGCCTTCGATTCCCTTGCGACTTTAACCTCATAATCTCTTTGCTTTTCTTATTTTCTTTTTTATTTCTCTCTTTAACTGAATATATTGATTTCTGAACTGCTCCTCTCCTCTTTTGATTCGCCTATATATGTCTCTCTTTTGAGCAATGAGATGTTTTAATCTATTATTTATCCATTTAGGATCATTTTTATTTGATCTGATTTCCCTATTATGAACATAAGTTGTTTGATCAGGTAGAACTATGCTCTGGAAAACGTCTTATCGGCAACTCTCACCACCTACCTGACCCATAGTCAGGTCATTCCAGTTCAACCCTCCCAGGTAATTTTTCAGTCCTATGAAATCTGTCAAGCGGAAGTCAGGGACAGAGACTTGGTTACCATTATTAGGGTAATTCCATGATATATTAAAACTGAGTGATTTGTGATAACTTTCCCCAAGCTCATCATTAACCTCAAGATTATTAATTAGTGATTCCATGCTGGCAAGAACTAAGTCAAGCAGGCTATTTTCTTTAGTTGGTTCTGTCACAATCTGTTTTAAAAAACAATTCTGAACCATATCAAGAAAGTCGCTTGACTCTAAATTTCCTATAACCAAACAGATTCAGTGGCTGACGCTTCTAATCATATATCTTGTCTAACACAACAATTTTAATTATCTGTGACATACATTGCTACTCCACCACCCTTCCTGTTGACAATATATTCATTAAAATAATGTACCTATACTTCAGTGTCCAAAAAACATCTCTTGCGTGTATTTAAGTAAATGCTTAAAATATTGCATTTGATCCCGCTAGAAACCCATTTCTATATTTAACTATTTTCCGTTTTTCAAACTCTGAATAATAGCCAGAAGGAAGCAGGATTTACCATTCGTGATGATTTGGTTAATGGGTGTTATTAACACCTCTTATAGTGTATTACCGTATAATATGACACCTGGTGCTATGTAGCACTATCAGTACGCCGACTGCAGCACCTGTGCTCGTACATACGTCGCCTGTAACACCTGCAGTTACGTCGGCTGTAGCACGTGTATATACATAGTCTATAGCACGTGTATATACCCCGCCTGTGCACCTGCAGATACCCGAGGTATCCTTGTTAACAATAACCAGAAGCTTCCTTGTTAACAATAACCTAAGGCTTTTTTGTTAACAATAACCTGAGGCTTCCTTGTTAACGATAACCTGAGGTTTCCTTGTTAACAATAACCTGAGGCTTCCATGTTAACAATAACCCGAGGTTTCTTTGTTAACAATAACCTGAGGTTTCCTTGTTAACAATAACCTGAGGCTTCCTTGTTAACAGTAACCCGAGGCTTCCTTGTTCACAATAACCCGAGGCTTCCTTGTTAACAATAACCCGAGGCTTCCTTGTTAACAATAACCTGAGTTTTTTTTGTTAACAATAACCTGAGGCGTTTTTGTTAACAATAACCTGAGGCTTCCTTGTTAACAATAAAATGAGGTTTCCTTGTTAACAATAACCTGAGGCTGCCTTGTTACAAATAACATGAGGCTTCCTTGTTAACAATAACCTGAGGTTTCCTTGTTAACAATAACCTGAGGCTTCCTTGTTAACAATAACCCTAGGTTTCCTTGTTAACAATAACCCGAGGTTTCCTTGTTAACAATAACCCGAGGCTTCCTTGTTAACAATAACCCGAGGCTTCCTTGTTAACAATAACCTGAGGCTTTTTTGTTAACAATAACCTGAGGCTTCCTTGTTAACAACAATCTGAGGTTTCCTTGTTAACAATAACCTGAGGTTTCCTTGTAAACAATAACCTGAGGCTGCCTTGTTAGCAATAACCTGAGGCTTTCTTGTTAACAATAACCTGAGGTTTCCTTGTTAACAATAACCTGAGGTTTCCTTGTTAACAATAACCTGAGGTTTCCTTGTTAACAATAACCTGAGGTTTCCTTGTTAACAATAACCTGAGGTTTCCTTGTTAACAATAACCTGAGGTTTCCTTGTTAACAATAACCCGAGGTTTCCTTGTTAACAATAACCCGAGGTTTCCTTGTTAACAACCTGAAGCTTCCTTGTTAACAATAACCTGAGGCTTCTTGGTTAACAAAAACCTGATGCTTCCTTGTTAACAATAACCTGAAGCTTCCTTGTTAACATTAACCTGAGGCTTCCTTGTTAACAATAACCTGAGGCTTCCTTGTTAGCAATAACTTGAGACTTAGTGGTAAACAAAAACCTGAGGCTTCCAGGTTAACAAAGACTTGAAGCTTCCTTGTTAACAATAACCTGAGGCTTCCTTGTTAACAATAACCTGAAGCTTCCTAGTTAACAAAAACCTGAGGCTTCTTGGTTAACAAAAACCTGAGGCTTCCTGGCTAATAATAATCTGAGGCTTCCTGGTTAACAATAATCTGAGGCTTCCTGGTTAACAATAATCTGAGGCTTCCTGGTTAACAACTTTATCCTCTCACAACAGACCTCGAGATACTTACCAATACCAACATTAATTATGCTCATGTTCTCAGGCACTAAGATGAACAGTGCCAACCATCATGCTGCCAACATTGTCCTCAGGCACTAAGTTGCTGTCAAAATGTCCTCAGACACTAAGTTCAACAGTGCCAATCATCATGTTGTCAACATGTCCTCAGGCACTAAGTTGAACAATGCCAACCATCATGCTGTCAATATGTCCTCAGGCACTTAGGACATCTTGGCAGCACGACTCAAGGCACTGATCAACTCTCACATTTCATATCTACGCATTTTGACTTTGGTGAACTTGGCAGTAAATTTTGTGTTAAGTAGTTGGCGGGTGAGTGCCAAGTCACCTGTTGATTAAAGAGAGTCACGTGTCTAGACTCAGGAACATAGTGGAGCCAGGCACTGGAATTTGCAACACAAATGATGCCTTGTAAAAGTAATTTTTCTTCCTAGAAATCTTTCTGTAAATGACATTTCCATTTTTTCAGAGCTAACCTCACAGGTCACAGATCTTTTCCTCTTCATTATGCAACAAGCACCTTCCCATATCTTCCCGAAAAATTACAGCAGCAAAAATTTTGAGACAAACCATGAATGAAACGTGAGATTTACTCTTCATCTTGAGTGGACCGGAGCTTTGTGAAGAGACTCAAACAACAACGAGTTTCTCATGTTTACATTCCTGCTATCTCCAAATAAAAGTATTACTTTTGTTCATAATTAACGTCTTGGAAAATTGCAGGTAATAAGTACTGCTTCAAAAAAAAGAAGAGAGTAGCATCAGGTCCGTGGATCATGTGCCGTCAACATAGAATCAGAACCAGCAGTCAAAAAGTGATACTCGTGTTTAAATACATTTTTTTTTTAAACAAATTTTAAAAGACAATAAGCAATGAGAAGCCAAAACATGAGACTGCTGAAGTGTGTGATACCGGGAGACCACAATACCACCTGGAGTGTGATGCCAGGAGAACACAGCACCACCTTGAGTGTGCAGTGTCAGGAGACTGCAGCACCACCTGGAGTGTGTAGTGTCAGTAGACTACAGCATCACCTTGAGTGTGTAGTGTCAGGAGACTACAGCACCACCTGGAGAGTGTGGCGCCATTAGACTACAGCACCACCTTGAGTGTGTAGTGGCAGGAGATTGCAGCATCACTTTGAGAGTGCAGTGTCAAGAGAATACAGCACCACCTTGAGTGTGCAGTGGCAGGGGTTGAGCATTATACTCCATCCCTCACGCTGCTGTCTGGTCGAGTTGCAGGTATTGCAGCGGAATTGGGAACATATTCGAGTGATTTGACACGCGGTGGGTTTAATTGGGGTCGAGCGAGGCTCAATAAAGTGGGCAGTTGCTGATATGTGAGAAGGGCTGGCACTGGGTTCCTGTGGAATGGGGAAGGGGAAACGGGAGGTGGTAGGGGCAGGGGGAACGGCAAAGGGGAAGGGTGGAGATGAGGGTAAAGGAGGTGAGCGAGAGCAATGGTAGGAGGATGAATGAGTATTTTTGGCGAAGAAAGGAGACAGGAGGAAAATAGTAGGGAAGAGCGAGGAAAGAGTGGATGGACTGAAGGAAAAGGAAAGTAAGGCCAGAGAGGGAATGGAAGGCGAAGGAAAATAACTAACAGGAAGAGGGCTGAGGAAAGGAGGAAAAGAAAGGGAATATATAGATGAGAATTGGGGGTAAGAGAAGGGATGAGGGAATAGAGAGACTTGATGGGGAGGAGAAGCAAGGAGAGAGGATGGAGGAGGAAATGGGAAAACAGAGGCAGGAGGAGAAGAAAGGAAAATAAGGTAATGATAATAAGGGAAACAAAGTATAAGACATGAGAGAGAGGAGGTGCCGACAGCACTGAGGTGACAGAAGGCACTGCTGTATCCTGGTGAAGTGAGCACCTGAGGTGAGCGACAGAAGGCACTGCTGTATCCTGGTGAACTCTTCCACCAACCAACTTAATAAATCATTAAGAACACAAAGGCACAATACCGTGACTGGAACAATACACAAATAACCCGCACATACAAGAAAAAACTTTTTACAACGTTTCGGTCCGACTTAATTGTCCAAGTTGGACCGAAACGTCGCCTTTTGTTTCTTTCTCCTTTGTGCGGGTTATTTGTGTAATAAATCATTTCATCAATGATATACATCACAGGTTGATGACCAAGACACATGTGCAACACCTGGGTGTCTTTAATGATGAGATGATTAGCTAACCAGTGGCTTTTTGAATAAAATTGTCTTTGAACACACCGTCCGTCTCCCACGAGTGACCCGAAAAAGAAGAAACGCTTTCACCATAACTCACACTATGACTCTAACCAGAGGCGTTCCGATACTACACTTCAGATGCCCCTCCAAACTGCAAATATCCCCATCCCACCTTCAGAGTGTAAGGCATTGTACTTCCCACCTCCAGGACTCAGGTCCGGCTAACCGGTTTCCCTGAATCCCTTCATAAATATTACCTTGTTCACACTCCAGTACACAGAGTAATTACTGGAGACGGTGAAAGAGGTGGAGAGGTAGCAGGTTTCTTATTCAATTACATTATTCAACTTTTTCTCACTCTAGTACTTAAATTTTCTTACGATTTGCCCCACATTAATTTCTTAAATCTTTCAGCACACCAACAAACGCTATTTACTTTATTTGAATTAAGGTAAAGCTGAGTTTGGTTAGTTTAAGTGAGGTTAAAAGTGAAGAAGCCTGGCAAGTGATAATAGTTTAGTCTCACACTGGAACTTTATTACCACACTAGTGCATTATTAGCCACAGTGAGGCTTTATTATCATAGCGGTGCATTAGACTCGGTGGGACTCTATCAAGCAGTTGATAAAATCTCACTGTGAGTGAAACGTCGTGTAATATAGATATTTTCGCTGAAGTGTCTTTGAAACTACTGGGTTGGATTAGAACGTAAAAACCTTTTAAAGAGATTATTTAACCATAAATAAATGAAAAGTTGCTATGACATGTTTGGCAAGGTGTGAGTGCTTTAGTAGGAAACGTCAGAAACATCACGAATATCACTGGTGATACGAGAATGGCTTGCAATTTCCTTCGGCTACTTTTTTCTCTTCCTCACTTTCTTCAAGAGAAGAATTATAGTATAGTATTTGCTCCATTTACAGACATTGGCAGTTAGGTGATACCCACAACATCGAAATATTGATCGTTAATTGACATATATGCCCCAAGGACAATGACTTTCCATTTACGCTAAATTTTAGGATAATGATCTTCTCGCGCCCGTATAATAATCATCTCCGGTCTGTTCAATATAGAAAGGAGATTACGCTGAGAATCCAGACTAACGTCACAAAGGGTTGACTGCCTCTTGAGCTGTGCCAGACAACAGCTCGGCGCAGGGCCAGCTCACACCCCCAGCAAGAATCTTAGAATCCCATGTTAATCCATTTTCCAATTCATGTTCACTGAGGCAGCATTGCGTTCAGAATTGTGCGTTTTACGGAAATAAAATCATGTAACTTATGCAACATTATGCCCCAAAGAAAATCTGTTTAAACGACTTGCATAACGTAAGAAAATCTTGTAAGTAGCATAAACAAGTTTTCCACTACAACTGGTTGTTGGATCGTAATCTATACGATCGAACAAACATATAGGTTATGAAAAACATACCTGGAAAATATCATCCACAAACTTTTGAGTTTCATAGCCTTTATGAATACTCTAGTTTTAACATCAATGAGAAAGTAATAAATTTTATCAGTGTGACGTATCGCAAGCTGGAACCAACACCCCACTGTGTATACTCGCCATGCCTGGCTTACTACACCCTTACACATACACACACACACACACACATCTATGGCCTGAAGGAAGTCGAAGGAGACACCCACGACAGAAGGAAACAGGAGGAGACAGAACAGATCGATGGTATCATGCTAGCAATAGGGGGAGACTCATCTCAAGTGACAAATTTTCGGAGAATCGGGTGGTACACAAAGGGAAGAAGTCGACCCCTCAAGGTAATATTCAAGGCAGAATCAGCACGCACCATGATCCTGCATGAGAAAGCTCGGCTGAGGACGAACCAGGGGTACCGGAATGTATATCTAGATCGAGACAGAACACAGGAAGAAAGGGAGGCCCGGAGGGAGAGGTTAAGAAGGAGGAGAGAGGGGGGAGGGGAGACAGCGAGATACGGAGGACACCAAGCCCAAGCAGGACAAACACACACACTGGAAATACCCTCAGCGGGCCTCATATCACAAACAACCCACGACACCCATACACTCTAGCACCACACCCACATATCAGGCCCCCTGTCCCCACCCTAGCAAATGAAAACCCACCGTCACAGTTACCCCCCACCCCCCCCTCAAGCTGCACCCCACCTGCCCATACCCCAACCATACAATCACCCCCACCCATGCTCCAACCCCCTGCGGGCACCCTGCCCACACCCCCATCCCACCAAGATCTCCCCAGGGCCACAGTATTGGAAACAAGGTTGAAGGTTTGGTACACAAATGCGGATAAGTATGAAGTATGAAGTATGAAGTATGAAGAGTGGAATGAAAGAATAGATGAGGCATCTCCAGACATCATAGCGGTCACAGAAACTAAATTAAATGAGACAGTAACAGATGCAATCTTCCGCAGGGATATCAGATCCTGAGGAAAGATAGGAGGAGCAGGGGGGGTGGAGGGGTTGTACTGCTTGTAAGGCACCGTTGGAGATTCGAGGAAATGGTAGGAGTGGAGGGGGGTAGAGAACGGGAATTCATAGTAGGTACCATCCAGTCTGGGGAGCATAAGATAATCATTGCAGTGATGTACAACCCACCACAGAACTGCAGGAGGCCAGGAGAAGAATACGATGAGAACAACAGAGCGATGGTGGACACCCTGGCAGAGGTGGCAAGAAAAGCACACATGAGCAGAGCGAAGCTACTGGTCATGGGAGATTTCAACCACAGGGAGATCGACTGGGAGAATCATGAACCACGTGGGGGTCCAGAAACTTGGAGAGCCAAGATGATGGACGTGGTACTGGAAAACCTGATGCACCAACATGTCAGGGACACGACCAGAGAGATGGGAGTAGATGAACCAGCAAGACTGGACCTTGTATTCACCCTGAACAGCTCAGATATTGAAGACATAAAGCACGAGAGCCCCCTGGGAGCCAGTGAACATATGGTGCTTAGCTTTGAGTACATTGTAGAGCTACAGGTGGAGAGGGGGAAAAAGTACCGATAGAGACAAACCAGACTTTAAAAGAGGAAACTACACGGGCTTGAGGAATTTCCTGCAGGACATCCAGTGGGAAAGGGAAATGGAAGGACTGACAATAAATGAAATGATGGAATACGTAGGGGCAAAGTGCAAGGAGGCAGAAGAACGGTTTATACCCAGAGGCAAATGTTTAAATGGGAAGGCCAGAAAGAGCCCCTGGTTTACCCAAAGGTGCAGGGAGGCAAAGAATCAGAGTATCAGAGAATGGAAACGGTACAGAAGGCAAAGAACCCAAGTAAACAAAGAGATTAGTAGAAGAGCTAGAAACGAGTATGCACAAGTGCGGAGGGAGGCCCAGAAACAGTACTTTCGAAAACGACATAGCATCGAAAGTTAAGTCCGACCCGAAACTGATGTTCAGTCACATCAGAAGGAAGACAACAGTCAAGGACCAGGTGATAAGGCTGAGGAGAGAAGATGGGGAACTCACAAGTAATGATCAAGAGGTATGTGAGGAGCTCAACTTGAGGTTTAAGGAAGTATTCACAATGGAGGAAGGAAGGCAGCTGGGTAGACAGGACATGGTTCGTCACCAACAAGGGATGTACCAAGTGCTAGAGGGCTTACACACAACTGAGGAGGAAGTGAAGCAGTTACTCAGTGACCTCGATACCTCAAAGGGTTCTTCGGGAAGGAGCTGAGGTACTGAGTGTGCCACTTACCACAATATTCAACACATCCCTTGAAACTGGGCAGCTACCTGAGGTATGGAAGAAGGCCAACGTAGTCCCCATTTTTAAAAGGAGACAGAAAAGAGGCACTAAACTATAGACCGGTGTCACTTACATGTATAGTGTGCAAAGTCCTGGAGAAAATCATCAGGAAAAGAATGGTGGAACACCTTGAGCGGAACAGGATAATAAACGCCAGACAGCATGGATTCCGGGAAGGCAAATCCTGTGTAACAAACCTCCTAGAGTTCTATGATAAAGTAACAGAGGTAAGGCAGGAGAGAGAAGGGTGGGTTGATTGCATTTTCCTGGACTGCAGGAAGGCCTTCGACACAGTTCCTCACATGAGATTAGTAAAGAAGTTGGAAGAACAAGCAGGTATAACAGGAAGGGCACTGGAATGGATCAGGAATACCTCAAAGGGAGGCAACAACGGGTCATGGTGCGTGGTGAGGTATCACAGTGGGCGCCTGTGACGAGTGGTGTACCGCAGGGGTCAGTCCTAGGACCAGTGTTATTCCTGGTTTATGTAAATGACATGACGGTTGGGATAGACTCAGAAGTGTCTCTATTCGCGGATGATGTGAAAATAATGAGGAGAATCACATCAGAAGAGGACCAGGCAGGGCTGCAAACAGACCTGGACAAGCTCGACATCTGGTCTAGCAGTTGGCTTCTCGAATTCAATCCCTCCAAATGCAAAGTCATGAGGATCGGAGAAGGGCAAAGAAGACCGCTGACAGAGTACAAGCTAGGCGGACAAAGGCTACAAACCTCGGCAAAGGAGAAAGACCTTGGAGTGAGTATAACGCCTAGCACGTCTCCGGAGGCACACATCAACCAGATAACTGCGGCAGCATATGGGCGTCTGGCAAACCTTAGATTAGTGTTCCGTTACCTTAACAAGGAATCGTTCAAGACACTGTATACCGTGTACGTCAGGCCCATACTAGAATATGCAGCACCAGTCTGGAACCCACACCTGGTCAAGCACGTAAGGAAACTAGAGAAAGTGCAAAGGTTTGCGACAAGGTTAGTTCCACAACTCAGGGGTCTGTCTTATGAAGAAAGGTTGAGGGAAATAGGACTAACAACACTGGAGGAAAGAAGGGTCAGAGGAGACATGATAACGACATACAAAATACTGCGGGGAATTGACAAGGTAGATAGTGACAGGTTGTTTCAGAGAGGGAACACAGATACAAGGGGACACAACTGGAAGCTGAAGACTCAGATGAGTCAAAGGGATGTCAGGAAACACTTCTTCAGCCACAGAGTAGTCAGGAAGTGGAATGGACTAGAGAAAGATATAGTGGAGGCAGGAACCATACATAGTTTTAAGACAAGGTATGATAAAGCTCATGGAGCAGGGAGAGCAGAGACCCAGTAGCAGACAGCGAAGAGGCGGGGCCAGGAGCTGAGACTCGACCCCTGCAACCACAATTAGGTGAATTAGGTGAGTACACACACACACACACACACACACACACACACACACACACCATCACGACACCTTTCCAACTGGACATCAGATCCTGAGGAAAGACAGAGGGAATACAAGGGGTGGAGGAGTTGCACTCCTCATTAGAAGCCAGTGGAATTTTGAGGAGTTGGAAAGAGGAGACAAAGGAGAAATATTGAACTACGTATTAGGAACACTTTAGGCTGGAGGTCCCAAGGTGGTGATTGCAGTGGTGTATAACCCACCACAGAATAGCAGGAGGCCAAGACAAAAATATGAAGAGAGTAACAAGGCAATGTGACACACTGGCTGAAGTGCCCAGAAGGGCCAATGTGGGCACGGCAAAGCTACTAGTTGTGGATGATTTCAACCACAAGGAAAATGACTGGGAAAATTTGGAGCCACACTGGGGGCCCAGAAATGTGGAGGACTAAGATGATGGAGGTGGAACTGGAAAACCTCATGCATCATTGGGTTAGGGAAACTACCAGAGCTGAAACAAAGAACCAGCAAGACTGTACCTAGTATTCACCTCGAGCAGTTCAGACATTGAGAACATCACATATGAAAGGCCCGTCGGTGCTAGTGATCACATGGTCCTAAGCTTCGAATACATAGTAGAGTTACAGTGGAGAGGGAAGCAAAAAGTGCAAGAAGAGTAAATGTATGCCCAGTTGGGTTCATATTCTGCGGCACGATGGTGCTGACACCTAGTGGAATAGGCCTACTTCCCAGGCCCTGAGAGCCATGCCCGCGAGAGAGGGACGGAATAACCCTTGTTGACTGAGTCACGTCGGCTGCCAGAGTGAGACAGGTGCGGGCTGAGCTTAGTAGGCCTATGCCACTAGGTGTCAGCACCATAGTGCCATGAAATATGAACCCAACTGGGCATACATGAAGCCAAACTAGAAAAGAGGGGACTACACAGACATGAGGAACTTCCTGCACGAGGTTCAGTGGGAAAGAGAACTGGCGGGAAAGTCAGTAACTGCACTGATGGAATATGTGACAACAAAATGCAAGGAAGCGGAGGAGAGGTTTATACCCAAGGGCAACATAAGTAATGGGAAGGCCAGGACTAGCCCTTGGTTCACCCAAAGGTGTAGAGAGGCCAAAGCTAAATGTGCTAGAGATTGGAAGATGTATAGAAGGCAAAGGACCCAGGAAAATAAGGTGATTAGTCAAAAAGCCAGGAATGAATATGCACAGATATGGAGGGAGGCCCAGCGGCAATACGAAAATGACACAGCAGCGAAAGCCAAGGGTGACCCGAAGCTGTTGTACAGTCACATAAGGAGGAAAACAACAGTCAAAGACCAGGTAATTAGGCTGAGGTAGGAAGGAGGGAATACCACAAGAAACGACCGAGACGTATGTGAAGAGCTCAACATGAGATTTAGAGAAGTATTTACAGTGAAGACAAAGGACACCAGAAAGCCGGAGTGGTGGGGTACACCATCAAGTGCTGAACACAATACATACAACCGAGGAAGTGAAGAGGCTGCAAAGCGAACTAGATACCTCGAAGGCAATATGGCCGAATATCTCTCCGTGGGTCCTAAGAGAGGGAACAGAGGCGCTCTGTGTGCCACTAACAATAATCTTCAACACATCTATCGAAACAGGGCGACTACCTGAGGTATGGAAGACAGCAAATGTAGTCCCAATTTTTAAGAAAGGAGACAGACATGCAGCAGTGTCACTGACATATATAGTATGCAAAGCCATGGAGAAGATTATAAGGAAGAGCGGTGGAGAACCTAGAAAGGAATGAGATTATTCAGGACACAGAACGGTTTCAGGGAAGGGAAATCCTGTGTCACAAACCTACTGGATTTTTACGACAAGGTGACGGCAGTAAGACAAGAGAGGGAGGGGTGGGTAGAAGGCGTTTTCTTGGATTGTAAGAAGACTTTTGACAGAGTTCCCCCACAAGATATTAGTGCAAAAGCTGGAGGATCAGGCAGATATAACAGGGAAGGCACTGCAATAGATCAGAAAATACCTGACAGGAAGGCAACAACGAGTCAAAGTACGTGATGAGGTGTCAGAGTGGGCGCATCTGACGAGTGGGGTTCTACAGCGGTCAGTCTTAGAACAGGTGCTGTTTTTGGTATATGTGAATGACATGACGGAAGGGATAGACTCAGAAGTGTCCCTGTTTGCAGACGATGAGGAGAATTCAATCAGATGAGGATATGGCAGGACTACAAAGGGATCTGGACAAGCTATTAACCTGGTCCAGCAACTGGCTTCTGAAGTTTAACCCCACCAAGTGCAAAGTCATGAAGATCGGGGAAGGGCAAAGTAGTCCGCAGACAGAGTACAGTCTAGGGAGTCAAAGACTGCAAACCTCACTCAAGGACAAGAGACTTGGGGTGAGTATAATACCAAACACATCTCCTGAGGCGAACATCAACCAAATAACTGCTGCAGCATATGGGCGCCTGGCAAACCTAAGAATACTATTCTGACACATCAGTAAGGAATCGTTCAAAATTCTGTACACTGCGTACGTCAGGCCCACACCTGGTCAAGCACGTCAAAAAATTAGAGAAAGTGCAAAAGTTTGCAACAAGACTAGTCCCAGAGCTAAGGGGTGTGTCCTACGAGGAGAGATTAAGGAAAATTAACCTGACAACACTGGAAGACAGGAGGAATAGGGGACATAATAACATAAAAAAAAATCTGAGAGAAATCAACAAGGTGGACAGAGACAGGATGTTCCAGAGATGGGACACAGCAACAAGGAGTCCCAGTTGGAAGCTGAAGACTCAGATGAGTCACAGGGATGTTAGGAAGTTTTTCATCAGTCATAGAGGTGTCAGAAAGTGGAGTAGTCTGAAACGAGATGTAGTGAAGGCAGGATCCATACATAGCTTTAAGGAAAAGTATGATGAAACCCACTAGCGACCAGTGAAGAGGCGGGCCAGGAGCTGTGAATCGACCCCTGCCACCATAATTAGGTGAGTACACACACACACACACGCACACCCCTCACACACACACACAAACACCCCCCCACACACCATACCTGCCTTACAACACCAGGAAAAAAAAACCAAAAACACAAAGCAGCTCTTTGTAATCCCTACATTACCCGGATATCATTAGTTAATTGGCACTGGGCTACACAAACAATAAGAGCAGCAAACAAAAAGCGCAAAACTCATAGGGACGTCAGTCACTTACCAGAGCTCTACTTTGATCTCTCGCTCTTTAATTCATCTCTCCTCTTTACGTCTTTCCTTGACTTTGATTAATTCCCTTTTCCTCGAATTTGATCATTAATTGTTTCTTTGACTTTGATTATTAGCTGTTTCCTCGTACTTATATATTAGTTGTTTATTTGACTGTAATCATTAACTAATTCCTTGAACTTACATATTATGCTGAGTCTTGAGTCTCTGCTCTCAACTTTAACACAAACTTTGAGTTTCATGTGTTGCCTCTACCTCTGATCTGAGGCTTCTATATTAGTACAGGAAATGAATGGATACGAAGGTGTGCTTCTCTAAATCACTGGCCACTCACCTGTGAAGGCCATAACAAGGCCGCTCTTCCCAGGCCATGGGTTCAGCTTTCTTTCCTGCCTTCTTACACACTCTAATTTTCATCTTTCAGTGAACTATACGTTAGCCTAAGGGAGTTAATTGGTTTTGCTTAAACACCCTTTTCAGTCCAGAAGAGAGTCTTTACACACAGCGAAATTATTTGCGAAATCTCTTACTTTAAGTTGTCTCTCAGGTCTCACGAAAAAGGGACCGGTAAATGACTCCCTAATCTTTGTACATCTTCAGAACGTTGGTTTAGAGAAAGAAATTCTTCATCACTGGCTCAGTGCAGCAGGGGATGTGTCCATGTATCTAGTGTAGTGGGTCCATGTATCCAGTAGCAGGGGATGTCTCCATGTATCTAATGTAGCAGGTCCATGTATCTAGTAGCAGGGGATGGGTCCTTGTATACAGTGTAGCAGGGGATGGGTCCATGTATCCAGTGTATCAGGGGATGGGTCCATGTATCCAGTGTAGCAGGGGATGGGTCCATGTATCCAGTGTAGCAGGGGATGGGTCCATGTATCCAGTGTAGCAGGGGATGGGTCCATGTATCCAGTGTAGCAGGGGATGGGTCCATGTATCCAGTGTAGCACGGGATGGGCCCATGTATCCAGTGTAACAAGGGATGGGTCAATGTATCCAGTGTAGCAGGGGATGGGTCCATGTATCCAGTGTAGCAAGGGATGGGTCCATGTATCCAGTGTAACAAGGGATGGGTCAATGTATCCAGTGTAGCAGGGGATGGGTCCATGTATCCAGTGTAGCACGGGATAGGTCCATGTATCCAGTGTAACAAGGGATGGGTCAATGTATCCAGTGTAGCAAGGGATGGGTCCATGTATCCAGTGTAGCAGGGGATGGGTCCATGTATCCAGTGTAGCAGGGGATGGGTCCATGTATCCAGTGTAACAAGGGATGGGTCCATGTATCCAGTGTAGCAAGGGGACTGGTCCACGAAACCAGTGCCAGTACAGGTACTCTATCAACAGTGTCATAGAGCCGATTCCAAGTTTCCTGGTGTGGATTCAATTGCTTTCAGAATCCTCTTCTATTTCGCTTCAATCACTAAAAAAAAAGATGTATCCTAATTCGAGGTGTGAGCCGAGTGAGGTGTGTAGCCCAACATTTGCCAGTTTTATGTTTAAAATAGCGTGGAATTTTTATCTTGTAAAATCAGGTTACATATAATTGAGTCTACCTTTTAAAAAAAGTCGAACAGTTTCAATATTTGATGCCTGAGGCAAACTACAGACAGAATGCTACTCCATAAGTTTATTTTGTGTAGACACAAATTTGTCAAAATACTAAAATTGTTAAAAAAATAACTCGTCACTGAAGCAGTGTGTGTAATAACTGGAGAAGCGTCATGTTATTGGCTTCCAACTTTTAGCGCTAGTTTGTTTTGCTGAAGGCAGGATTTACCTTCCTAGTGGGCTCTTTTGCTCTTAAATTCCCGTTTTATTTAAATAAATTGTGAAATTGATTTCCATTCAATAACTAAACGATGCCTCTTCTCATCGGCTTCAAAATATTAGTGCAGATGTATTCCTGAAGAGGAATGATTCCCCGGTGGTTTAGTATGCATAGGCCTAATTTTAAATATAATTAACATTATTAAAAAAACTTGGAATCGTTGAATTCAGAGCAATTACGAGAAATGCCTTTTCCGATAGGCTTGAAACCTTCAGTGCTAATGGATCTTACTAAAAGCAGCTTGGCATTCACTTTGAGCTGTGTAAATTATAATTGTTCAACTTTATTAATTTAGATCTCATGCAACAGCTAGACGCAAAAATATTATCTTGTTGGACAATATTTTTGTTTTGAATGTGGGCGGTGCGGGAGCCAATTTGTCATTTTTATAGAAAAAAAATATAACAAATTAGATTTTCTTAAAAAAATAAATAATTTTTCTCGTAGCTGTGCAGAAATTCGTAAACAGAATACAACTGAGAAATATTGAAAACTCGGGTTTTTATAGCTTAAAAAAAAAAATCACGAATTTACTGAGCTCCCATATGCTCTATTTTCGTACGATTTTATGTCGGCACATTCTTACGTACGTTGTTCTTGTCTTCTTATAATGCCTCATCCACTTGGCTTCAAATTTTCAGGCTTCGTGAACTATGACTAAGGGAAGGGTTTGTGGAACAACTGACGAGTTCAAAGGAACTCTGAGTAATTTTTATAGACCAGAAATTTTAGTTTGCGTGAGAAAATTTTATAAAAACCTGTTCTTATCAGCTTCGACCTTCAACACTGGTGTATCCTACTGAGAATATGGTTGATGTAAGTGAAATGGGCAATTTACATTTTGCCAATAAATTAATATCGAAGTGGTATTCAATTATTTTTCTTTCAATAACTGAAGTTTAGGAGCTGACACATGTGCAACATCTGGGTATCAAGATTGTAGACGTTTCGCCCTCCAGTGGCTTTATCAATACAAATTAATGAACATAACTGGAAGACAGTAGAACTATATACAATATAGATGAGGTAATCAGCCATGAAGTATCGTGAGACACAACATCTCTGGTCCCAAGTTCAACTCTGGATCTACATTGTTGTGGCATCTACGTACTGTCGTAGTTGGGAATTTGGAATTGCTGTACCCAGTTTCAATAATAAAGAAGTTTAGCCTTTTCAGGGAGGATTTGCTGATGGTCCCCCAGTTAGGGTCGTTTTTGGTCTCCTTAATTCCTTGTCTGACGCTGTCTGTGCTGTTCGCTGCTGCTTCCAGCGGTACTGCTGTTTGCTGCTGCTTCCAGCGGTACTGCTGTTTGGCGAATGGGTTGTCAGTTTGTTCAATCAAGCTGTTTGATTGCTCTGATGGTCAAGAAGTTAGCTTATCAATGGGATTGTTGTTGTCAGGGCCCCATTGTTACAAAATGCGACTTCTATTAAGTAAAGATATCTCCAGTATCTAGTATCTATCCTGTTTCTGGTTCTGTAACACTTTGTCAAAGTGTATTCTAGTCCAGTTATCCTGTAAAATTAGGTGACTTCTCAGTAGCGCTTGTATACAAACCAACCAAAGTTGAGATCTTAAATAACAAAGGTGTCTAGGTGGTAATATTTACAGTTAATGTAACTTGAATAATTAAGGCGATAAAGTCCTACACAGTTCTTGGAGTATAGCTTATTATACTTATATATCATACTTATATATCATACTTATATATCATAACATATATAGCGCTATGGGCACTTCAGATAATATACAGTAAGCTATAATACTCTATGAATATGTACCATCTGGTACGTTGCTATAATGAAATGTACTCATAAGTACAAGATTAATATAGATGTGTAAGTGTATGTGTTTGAGTGTTCTTAGTATGTGCTCGGATTGACTGGATTTAGACTTAGAATATAACTGACAACAAGCTCCTAGATAAGCTAACTTCTGGACCATTGAAGCAGTCACACAGCTTGCTTGAACACTATGACGACCCATTCATCAAACAGCAGTAATGCTTGAAACAGCAGTGAACAGCACAGCATCAGACCAGGAATCATGGAGACCAAAATGACCCTAACTGTGGACCTTGGAAGATCCTACACAAAAGGCATAAAAACTGAGTTCAGCAATTCCAATTTCCCGACTACGACAGTGCGTAGATGCCAAAACTATGTAGGCCGAGAGCTGAACTTGGGACCAGAGATATAGCGTCTCACGACATACAACCTCTGAAAATGTCAAATATCACTAACTCTAAATAATGCTCTGTGAACTGAGTTGCACAGAATTACGAGTTGTATGTCATGGTTCGCCAACGGAGACATACTCTACCAGAGTCTAAAACACGAGCTGAGGAGAACAGCGTTCTCACAGAGCACAGATGGAGGTGTTTCTTCCACCGGGAACAGCCAGAGAGAGAGAGGGGAAGAAGCAGGGTCTCCTAATCCAACGTTTGGTAGCTCGTCCCAGCTTAACGCTGGCATGAACTTCGAAACATGTGTATATGTAGTTTATATAATGATGGAAGCCAATCACAACTATCTTTCATCAGCACAATGAGAGGTGTTGTTGTTATATCCTATCTACGTACATAGGCTAATATAACTTAAATAATAATAAAAAGCATGAAATTTTCGTTTAAGCTATTAAGGATAAACCTCAGCAATATATTACAATAATCATGGAGTCATTTAGTCTGAGGTCGAGACAGCACCAAACATGTACAGCTGTGTAGGCGCAAAACTCTCAATTTACTGACCCAGTAAACTTGTAATTGTTGGATTCTATGAAGTAATTACAGAATGCATCTTCTGGTCGTCTTCAGACTTTCACTGCTGATGTGCTGTTGTCGAAAGAAGCTTTGCCTTGATTTTAGGCTGTGTAACTTTTATTTTGCCACTTTATTAAGTAAATTGGTTTCTTTGAAATAATTAGAGAAAATTTGTAATGATCTGCTTTAACACAAATACTGGTGAATCTTTCTTGTAGGTGACAATTTTGTCATTTTTGTTCAAGATATTAGGAAAGTGGACGAACTTCAAGACTTCAAAGCCGATAATTTGCTGTTGGAACTTCTGTCAGGCTTTATACCTCAGGTGCTTTGCTATTTTCCTTATGATTTCTGTAGGATAACATCTTATCAGACTGGTTAAAAACTTTCATAGCTAGTGTTTCTTAGTACATGGTTTGAATTTGTTTTGGGCGTGCCAGTTCCTGATTTGCCATTTTCATTGAATATATCGAATACATTTTTCTTGCGTTTACTCATGAATGCCTTTTCACTAAAATTTAACTGCAATGGAAACTTATGCCTTACTCTGCACTCTGCACTATACATATCGCATTCACTGGTGCACAGGGTACTGGGGTACTGCAGTACCTCGACATATTTCTCGGATCACACAGCAGCCGAAATGTGTTCAGCTTCAGGAGTTTTCAGGTCCTACCGCCTGAGAATTATTCAATTTTAGGGCGAGATTTTCATCACAAAACTGGTTTCTTCTTTGGATATATAATCTCTTCACCACACAGCTGAGATGTTTGTTCATCGGCTTCATTTTTCGTCACACAGCCAAAGTTGTTGTCCAGAGGTTACTAAATGACGAGTATGCTGCCCCTTATACCTAACAGTTTTCTTGATCACAGATTAATCTAGCAAGCTGACAGGGTATTAAAGTCGTTTTGGGCCTGTTTTAACGCGGGAATATTTAGGAACTCTTTGTGAAATGTATCTCTATTTCTGAAATATTTTTTTTGTACTTTCTATTGAAAGTACTATCTAGTTTATCTCAGATAATTAGGCATGTAAATATTTAGCTATCTGTAGGATGTTAAGTAAAAGGACACAAATGCCACTAATGAGGCATTTTATTGTGGCAACGTTTCGCTCTCCAGGAGCTTTTTCAAGCTAGGAGCTAGTCACTCGTTGCCCTCTACTATCTCTCTTTATTTGTTGATAAATTGCTTTTTCTTTAAAGCAACTTTATTTTGAATATTGTCTTTTAAACATATCCCTGAGGCATCCTGGTAATATCTTCTGTTTCCAACCCTAATACTACAGCCTGATTGTTTCCCACAAACACCCATACCTCTATAATCTATCAGTTTAAAGTCCTAGACAAGTCTCCAATGATCCCCTCAATCGAATCGGCTAATGCAACCACTCCAGCCCCAGAGAGATGAACCCCATCCCTTGCATACATATCACGTTTGTCATAGAATTTGTCCCAGTTATCAATGAATGGAATTGCAAGTTCCTTGCAATACCTGTCTAGCCAGCAATTTATACCAATTGCCCTAGACATCCATTCATTGCCCACTTCCCTTCTAGGCAAGATGCTACATATGATTGGGATCCCCCCCTTAGACCTAACTACTTCTATGGCTGACCTATACTTATCTTGTAGCTCCTGTCTTCTGCCCTTCCCAATGTCATTACTACCAGCAAGAACTTGAATCCAACTAACAAGTGATGTATGGAGACGTCAGCCAGAGACCTGGGACTAAAGAACACATGGAGATGTGAGTTACCCAGTGGTGGTGGTGGCGGCGGTAGTGGCGGCGGCAGTGGTGGCGGCGGTGGTGGCAGCGATGGTGGTGGTGGTGGCGCTAGTGGTGGCAGTGGTGGGAGCGGTGGTGGTGGTGGCAGTGAAGGTGGTGGCAATGATAGTGGCAGTGGTAGCAGTGGGAGTGATGGTGGTGGCACTGATGATGATGGTGGTAGTGGTGGTGATGGTGGCGGTGGTGGTGGCAGTGATGGTCCTGGTGGCGGTGGTGGTGGCAGTGATGGTCGTGGTGGCGGTGGTGGCAGTGGTGGCAGTGGTGGCAGTGATGGTTGTGGTGGCTTTGGTGGTAGTGGTTGCAGTGATGATAGTGGCATTGATGGTGGATGCAGTGATGATGGTGGTATTGATGGTGGTGGCAGTGATGGTGGTGGTGGCGGCAGTGATGATGGTGGCAGTGGTGGTGGTGGTGGCAGTGGTGATGGTGGCTGCAGTGATGGTGGTGGCAGTGATGGTGGTGGCAGTGATGGTGGTAGTGGTGATGGTTGTAGATGTGGCAATGGTGGTGGTGGCAGTGACGGTGGGGGCAGTGGTGGTGGCAGTCATGGTGGCAGGGGCAGTGGTGGTAGTGGTGGAGATAGTGGTGGTGGCTGTGACGGTGATGATGGTGGCAGTTTTGGTGGTGGCAGTGGTGGTGGTTGTGGTATAGATGGTGATGGTGGTAGTGGTGGTGGTGGCGGTGGTAGTGTTTGTGGCTGCAGTGGTGGTGATATTGGTTGTTGTGGTGGCAGTAGTAGTGGTGGTGGTGGCAGTGGTGGCAGTGGTGGTGATGGTTTCATTGATGGTGGTGGTGGTTGTGGTAATGGTGGTGGTTGTGGTAATGGTGGTGGTTGTGGTAATGGTGGTGGTTGTGGTAATGGTGGTGGTTGTGGTAATGGTGGTGGTTGTGGTAATAGTGGTGGTGGATATGGTGGCAGTGGTGGTGGTGGTGTTGGCGGCAATGGTGGTGGTTGTGGGGGCGGCAATGGTGGTGGTGGTGGTTTTGGGGGCGGCAGTGGTGGTGGTGATGGTGGTTTGTGGCAATGGTGGTGGTGGTAGTGATGGTGTGGTGGCAGCGATGGTGGTTGTGGTAGTTGTAGTGGTGAGATAAGAAGGTCGATTGAGATGATGGCTGTTTAACGTGAGTGCCAAAGTCTATGACAGGTGGAGTGCCTCACCCAAAGTCTATGACAGGTGGAGTGCCTCACCCAAAGTCTATGACAGGTGGAGTGCCTCACCAAAAGTCTATGACAGGTGGAATGCCTCACCAAAAGTCTATGACAGGTGGAGTGCCTCACCCAGTGTAAGGCACTTTTGGGAAAATCAAAAGGTTACTCAGGTGAATAAAGATCAATGGGAGATATTACAACGTCAGGTTCTCAAGGCCTGTTATCCTGAGTGTATAGGAAGCTTGGAGCAAAGTAAACACAGTAGAAAAAACTTTGAATTGTATTTTCCTTCACCAAGTATATATAGATTTATACAACTATATACACTATATTCAGCAGAATAAGTATTAGTGCACGCCACGGTAGTCAAGGCAAAACAGCAGCCAAGAGACAAGAGACAACCATGCAGTAACCAAGACAGAATGGAAATGACAAGGGTAAAACTGTGCGTGGTAACCAAGTCACCTTTACAATTGCCAGATCCACATTATGATTGGCTGAACTTAGGTGCTGATCTGATGATGGGACCCCGATCGTCAGATCCTTAGCGACCTGGTTTGCTGGTTGGTGAGGCAGCCTAAATGGGTGTGTTAACATACTCCGAATAAGGTGACGTACTCTTTGCATGCTACAGGAGACGTCACGGTGAAGTCTCCTTTCTTATTTTCATTCATCAGGTGACAAGGTAGAGTTCTTTCACTCTTTTAAAAGAGCTCATCTTTATCAATTAATGAACCAGTAATGATGTACTACTTATGTCTCTGTGAAGCCTCACCTGGTATTAACTAGGTAAGGGATGCTCAACAGTATTTCATACTCAAGAGTGGATCACATACCTGAAATTTATTATATTTTCAACATATTTTTGTCTAGGTCCTGAACGATGCTGTTATATATGTAAGCTCAGCCTGTGATCTTTACATGACACTTTGAGTCATTTTTATTCCAAAGTCTTCTTATTCAACTAATGGTACTTTATTTAAGGACTTATTTTCTTGAATCAGTTGAAGTAAGGTGATTCTGATTCTCATCAGCTCTGTACATATGGAGTTTGTTTCCCTCTCACCTTATTTCACATATACACAACACTTACATAGTTAAGGTGCTTTCATTTTACACTGTGGCTTATCTCAGTGTTCAGTTTTAGTTTAACCTCTTGTGTTGTGCTCTCTCTCATACCAACAGTGTATTTGTCTCAATGACCTTAAGTACCTTCTATGTCATGAGCGTGTCTTCCCTGACTTTTAGCTCTTCCCTGGAATTAAGGACAATTTCTGTGACGAATCTCGAGCTCCTTTATGCGCTTTACTAGGTGCGGGTTCCACACTGGTGCTGTATACTAGAGGAGTGGTCAGACATTCTTGGTACCACTGTTACAAGAGCACTTACTACTGTCACTACCCACCACTAAAGCCACCACCATAAAACCATTACCACTCTCCCGCAACACCTCCAACACAATTGTGTTGGAGGTGTTGCGATCGTCATAAGCCATACCCCCACCACCAACACTGACATGACCACCACAACTTACTACCATCACCAACAATAACCACCATTTTCACTGCACCCACTACCCTACCTCCCATCCCTTCATCATTAAAACGCAAATTCGCACCACCACCACCACCAACCACCACCACCACCAACCACTACCACCACCACCACCACCAACCACTACCACCACCACCACCACCACCAACCACCACCACCACCAACCACCACCACCACCAACCACCACCACCACCAACCACTACAAATTGTTTCTATCGAACAATGAAACATACATGTTGGCTCACATCAAAGAATCTCATTCGCCTTGGTAAACATAATTATCAGTCATATATTATTGTTGAAAACTACAGAGGAAATCCCGAAGAGTTGAATAAAGTCATTGGAATTACAAGAGGTCTCCATCAACCTTTTGATCACATTGTAGTAGAAAAAATAACTTTGTTTATGATGAAGAACAACTTGGCAATAATGAAAGATCAACTTTACTCGACAATAATGAAATAAGAATTCAGTGCAGCCTCAGCCCGTTAGAGTAGTCGCTAAGAGGTGTATTACAATGTATGCTAAGATGCTTACTAAGATATATATCAAGACGTGTCGAAATCTGCTTGTGTAGACTGACCAAAACGTCTCATAAATCTTCCTCTTCCATAGCCCACATGGTGTGTTATTACATAGTGTGTTTATATGTTACCATAGAGTTATGGAGGTCCACACTTCCTCTCTCCCCTGTGGGATTGTATTGGATGATTCCACCTACAGAACTGTCACTTATATTCCTCAACAGATATTGTGGGTTTGTCTTTGAAGGTTAACTAAAGAATTGTGATTTGCATTCCTCAGCAGGTATTGTGGATTGGTCGTAGATGGTTCTAAATATTTAGAGCGAAACGTCGTCCAAGCAATGATTAGTTCTGTATATTTGTGACTTTGTCCACAAGTGCAGGATTATGAAGCATTTATGGACATTTCGCCCATTAATGTCAGTTTTATCAAATCATAAAGCCAAGTGAATTCCGTAATTCTGAATATGTTTTTTTATTTACCCTATCTCTCCAGCTTATTTGTCCCTATCTCTCCAGCTTATTTGTCCTTATTTCTCCAGCTTATTTGTCTCTATCTCTCCAGCTTATTTGTCCCTATCTCTCCAGCTTATTTGTCTCTATCTCTCCAGCTTATTTGTCCCTATCTCTCCAGCTTATTTGTCCTTATCTCTCCAGCTTATTTGTCTCTATCTCTCCAGCTTATTTGTCTCTATCTCTCCAGCTTTTGTCTCTATCTCAGCATTGTCTCTATTCAGCTTATGTTGCATCTGGTCCAGCTTATTTGTTTATCTCTACAGCTGCCACAAGTCGAAGACTGAGATGTGATGTGGTACAAGTATGTGAAACTAACAAAGGCCTGAAGACTGAGATGTGATGTGGTACAAGGCCTGACACTGTAATCCTGCCCCTTCAGTCATATCACACAAAAATGGTTATATAATTATAGCCAAAATATTTGGTTTTCTTCAAGAAATGTCTTGAATGCGTTGCCTTAATTAAGAAGTAGCTGAGATAATATACCCTCAGAAAAGGTTGGGTAAAGGCAACAACAGCAACATCAACAACAGAAATAATATTAGCAGCAGCAACCGCAGCAACAAAATCTGCAGCAGCAATAGTAACAGTATCAACAACAGTAGCATCAACAGAGCCGAAATGCAGGTGCAGTCACAGCAGTCACTACCATCCACCACAGTCATTCCCCAATGCAATCACCACTACCTACTACCAATACCACCAGCACCATAACCCCCACCACCATCAACAACACACAACAAATAATGATAACAACAACTACAGCAGTACCACCACGACCAGCAGTAACAACAGCAGCAACAACAGCCACTACCATCTGAAGGATACCCAAAAGGTGCCTTAAAGGGTCAGCGCCCACACGCCCCGGTCCCAGATCAAGCCTCTCGGTGGATCAAGGCCTGATCCAGGAGGCTGTTACTGCCGGCCGCTCTGAGTTCAACGTTTAACACACCTCACACAAATGCACCGAAGCTCTCTCTCTCTCTCTCTCTCTCTCTCTCTCTCTCTCTCTCTCTCTCTCTCTCTCTCTCTCTCTCTCTCTCTCTCTCTCTCTTCGAGTTTGCATCATCTCCTTCCTGCCATAGAGAAATGTGTCTGACCCTAAATTCCCGGGTAATATAATCTTATCAGCGTATTACATTCAGCTCATGATTTATTTGGTCCTAGATGTTCTTCTTGAAAAAAAGTCTTGAATTCACTCTCATGACTGATTGTGTTTCTCTGTCCCTGGCCACTGTGCACTGGACACTGTTATGGTCCCGACCAAGTCATCATTGTTTATAAATAAGGTCTAGAGTGTTTCCCAGGCTTGGTGATTCAGCAGACTGCTGGCTTAAGGCGAATTTTTTGCAGAGTTTTAATAATTCTGTTGTGTGAGACTTCTCTTCCGAACAAGTTCAAGGGCACTCTCTCTACAGTTACAGTCCTTGTTATATTCTTCAATTTAAAATTTCTCCAATTGAAGTCCCTAATCAACAAAATATTTGGTGCCATGTTTAATAAAACCTGTTAGTAAAGACTGTCCTCTGATATTGGTTCTTGATGTTTTGTAAGGACGGTGACCAAAGCTAAAGAGGTCTCCATTACTTGATGAGGATAAAATGTACATGTGATCTACAAATTCTCTTTATTATCTTTAATAATGATCGATCTCCAATAACTGGTTCGTGAACTGCTGTGAAGATTTATAATTTCACAAAAGTTCAAGAACTAGTTACTGGTTTGTATACAAGTCCAACATTTGGGTTCTATGTTGTGTTCAGTAAGTCATTTCATATAAAAGCTGATACATTGCATACAAAAGCTGATACATTGCTAGTAGCTGTGCTGGGGAATGAGCATGTTGGTCGGACTTAATATCTGTGGCTTTGTTGATCCCGCCACTAGCTATAAATCAGTCCAGCAAGGCCCCTAAGTGGTGATGCAATCTTAACATTTCTCACTATTCTTTTCCACTGTCTGCCACTAAACAATTCTGTTGGCTTTACGATTACAGTTGCTTGTTCAGACTGGTGTTTATAAGGTTTTATTTTCCTCGTATCCTTCTTATGGATAGTTGGACAGTTTAGTCACAACATTGTCCCTCATTTACTAAAATACGGCAATTTTTTTAGTGCAAGAACTTGCAGGACCTGGAGCGGCATACTCTTTTCTTTAGGAAATTTAGATATTTCTTCAGATAGCTGTATATGCCAATAGTGTTGTATATTCCAGTAGTGCCTTATATGCAGATGCGCCAAATGTAGAATTTGAACATATGAGGTTCACCTTGTCTGTGGCTTCGTGCCTCGATTTTCTAACTGGCGAAACTTCTGTATTTGTAGCAAGGCTAGAACCAACATTGCTATCGTCAGCACCGGCTCCAGAGTTACCACTAACTTCACTAGAACGATCACGTTCACTAATCAGGGTTTCCAACACTAGAATCACTAGGACTGGTGACAGGACTAGTAATATAAAGTGCACCAATATCGGCTCCAGAATCACCAGTATCACAGGTATCAGAACCAGTTTCTGTACTGGGAGCCAGAAAGTGAGCGCTGTCAACAACGGTTAGTCATGTGGTGTCATATCTATTATCTGTATCCGTCTGGTGGCATTTTATCAAACCACGGAACCGGTGCGGCTTGAACCTATGACAAATGAGGCCTACAACTCGGCGCTGACAGCTCGTTAACCACTCCGCCAGCTGTTTGCAATCGTGCTATTGCAGTACCGTGAGTCATAGTGGCCCATACCAGATTAATCTTAGTCTTTGTGATAAGACTTTGCAAAGTCAAGCAGGCCACACATAAACGTCTCGTTATTTGATGCAGGAAGGTTGGGCAGTGCCACTGTGATGGCACAGAATAAACCCAACACACTAGGCCAACACACTTTAAGTCTAAGTGTTACGCACATGGAACACTTTCTTAATATCAGCGATATTCAGTGTCACTCCCACTTCGCTGGTGATCACCAACCTGGAATTTCTTAGTTCTTAAGGGGTTAATGAGGGATTCAGAGGTTAGTGTTAGTGGTAGGCAATCACCTCCACAACCACCACCACCTCCACAACCACCACCAACAACACAACCACCACCACCACTATCTCCACCACCACAAACACCACCAACTCAGCCACCACCACCACCCCACCACCTGCACCACCACCAACACAAACATCACCACCCCACCACCTGCACCACCATCAAAACCACCACCACCACCTCCACAACCACCACCATCACAACCACCACAACCTCCACAACCACCACAACCTCCATAACCACCACCAACACCACAACCACCACCACTATCTCCACAACCACCACCAACTCAGCCACCACCACAACACCACCACCTGCACCATCACCTCCACAACCACCACCACCACCACTACAACCACCACCACCTGCACCAACATCAACAACACCACCAAAACCACAACCACCACCACCACCACCACCACCACCACCTCCACAACCACCATCAACACTACCACCAACACCACAACCTCGACCACCACGACGACGACCACCACCACAACCACCACCCTCACCACCACCCTCACCACCACCTTCACCACCACTCTCACCACCACCCTCATCACAACCCTCACCACCACCCTCACCACCACCCTCACCACCATCACCACCACATCTCCCGCCAGGCAAAGCACCTCCACCACCACGACCACACCTTCGCCTGGCTGAACACCACCCCCACCACCATCATCACCACCACCACCACGTCTCAGCCTGGCTGAGCACCACAACCACCATCCCCCACCTGGCTAAGCACCACCACCACCACCATCATCACAACCACTATATCCCCTGCCTGGTTGAGCACCACTACCACCACATCTCCTGCCTGGTTGATCACCACCCCCAGTACTACCATATCAAAACCTGGCTAAGCACCACCACCACCACATTCCCCGCCTGGTTGAGCACCACCACCACATCCCCCGCCTGGATGAGCACCACCAACACCATCACCATCACCACAACCACCACATCCCCGCCTGGCTGAGCACCACCACAACAACCACCACCACATCCCCGCCTGGCTGAGCACCACTATCACCACCACCACATCCCTGCCTGGCTGAGCACCACAACTACCACTACATTCCCGCCTGGCTGAGCATCACCACCACCACCACATCCCTCGCCTGGCTAAGCACCACCACCACCACCACATCCCCGCCTGGCTGAGCAGCGCCACCACCACATCCCTCGCCTGGCTAAGCACCACCACCACCATAACCACCAGCACATCCCAGCCTGGCTGAGCACCACCACCATCATCATCACTACCACCAAATCCCCGCCTGGCTGAGTACCACCACCATCATCACCACCACCACCACCACCACCACCAAATCCCCGCCTGGCTGAGCACCACCACTATCATCACCACCACCACCAAATCCCCGCCTGACTGAGCACCACCACTATCATCACCACCACCACCAAATCCCCGCCTGGCTGAGCACCACCACCATCATCACCACCACTACCAAATCCTCACCTGGCTGAGCACCACCACCAAATCCCCGCCTGGCTGAGCACCACCACCTGGGCCACACAAAAACGGAGAGAGCAAAGCCGCAAATTACCAAACTAATTAATGATTGTGTCACAGCTAAGACGTATGAGCCTTACAAGATGTTTTTGGCCTTCTTCATCTCAGGAGATTTTATACATCTTTCCTTTCTCTCTCTCTCTCTCTCTCTCTCTCTCTCTCTCTCTCTCTCTCTCTCTCTCTCTCTCTCTCTCTCTCTCTCTCTCTCTCTCCCTCTCGCTCTATTTCTCTCTAAAATAAATGCGTTATTAGATAATGATGATGAGTTATGAATTATTCAAATACATATTATTAAAGCTTCTAAATATTATTGCTCTATGCGATTCTTGCTCTATTTTAAACAGTTATTTGGAAGCAAAAATAATTCTGCTTGGATATAATATTTTTAGTAATACTGGCTGGCACTAAAAGGACAGTAATGTTCACTGAATATTACAATGAACTTCATGCTATTGAAGTCTAAAAAAACATAATGAAAAAGTATTGGACTCTGTTATTACAGTTATTCCCTACAATAAGAATGACAAAATATATGCTCGGCTTAGTATATTGTATCCACAAAGATAATATGATCAAATTAAATACTTTCTAACACTGTGGTTGTATCAGTAGATGACGTAAAGTCCTTTAATGTAAACTGGGACCAACTATTAGGGTACCAAGATGGTGGTGGACCTCCCATCATTGTAGACAGATTTATGATGCAAGTTTTTCACCTCTGTCACTCTTGAGAAGATACTGGATCTTGTTCTGACCATGTACTGATATTGTCCTCTCATGTGATTCAAAATTATATTACTGTTCATGATTACGAAGAAGTAAATTTCGATTGAGATATTAGTAACAAAGTTAATAGAATTAATTGATGCAAATATCGTTAAGGAGTTGTGGAAAAATGAATATAAAATTGTATATACCGAAATCTATAATATTCTGATGAGTTCTGCAGAGCACTTCTCCAGGCTGAGGGACTGACCACCTCAAACCTACATCTTCAAGAGTGATGGATTGATAACATCTTATTTACATCTCTACTGCTTCCACTGCCTCCTCCATATTGGACTGAAGAAGCCAACTATGTAGGCGAAACGTTTCAGAATAAAGATGCCTAACTGTTGCACATGTGTCTTACTTATCAAGTTCTCGGTATTGTATATCATTATAATATTCATACAAGAAAGGTTAAACCAGATAACTAAAAAAAAATCATATTAGATGACTAAACATCTAGTTGGGATCAAAGGTCAAAAATATACCGGTAATGCATTCAAGAAATTTAAATTGGCTGGTACATCCGAAAGCCGTACTAGAGAGAAAGCAAGAGAAAGTCAAGAAGAGGAAAGCAAGAGAAAGTCAAGAAGAGGAAAGCAATAGAAAGTCAAGAAGAGGAAAGCAAGAGAAAGTCAAGAAGAGGAAAGCAAGAGAAAGTCAAGAAGAGGAAAGCAAGAATCTGAATACATTGATACACCCAACACAAAAGCTGATCCCAAAACAAACTTTACAAGGACAAAAAAAAAGTAGAGACAATGCTAAAAAATATAACTGGAAACAATAGTATAATAATAATAATAATAATAATCATAATAAATAATCTTTATTTCTAAAAAGCGCATTATACAACTGATATAGGATTAAATGACATTACTGACACACTACATTGAAAGCCCCTGGTTATGCAGAGCATTTCGGACAGCCTTAAAAATTAGCTTAATCTAATGGACGTTCATATAATTAAGTTGGTTAACATGAAACATTGACATTAAGACCAACAATTTGATTGATGATTATGACATTTTTGGAATATTTTATAAGAGGGCTTGATTTAATGTTTGGAATGATTATTACATAGGTTGAAATAATTGTTGACAATGAGGACTACAATGTAAATGTTAATATGATATGGATAAAAATGGTTAATGTTGATAAATCGAGATTTAAGATGATAAGTCTATGCAAAATTCAGGTCAGATAAATAGGTGTTTTTTAACTATTTTTTTTTTGAAGCAAGTTGCAGATTAGGAACTTTCTGCATTTGTTTTTGAAGGCAGATTTTAGGGCTCTATATTCTCACTGAGTTCTTAAATAAACCAAACCACGGGTGGGGTTCGAACCCGCGGTCAGAAGTCTCAAAACTCCAGACCGTCGCGTAAGCTAGCTGGCCCAGTGGCTTACGCGACGGTCTGGAGTTTTGAGACTCTCTGACCGCGGGTTCGAACCCCACCCGTGGTATGGTTTGTTTGCAATCGTGTCATTACGAGTTCTTAAATAGGTTGAGTCGATCACGTGGTATGTCAAAGAGGTACTTGTTTCTTGTTCTGTGTCCATGTTAACTGTCGCTGCTTTTCAGGTAGAATCGGACAACTGGGTTGTAGTTCGTACTAAGTGTCCTTAATATATACATAGACTGCAAAGTAATATATGTAAATGTTTTGAAACGTGAGTAAGTTAAGACTTGAATAGTGGAGGTGCGCAATGTCTGAAACATGATTGGGTGAATATTCTAATGACTGATTTGTGCTGAGTAACAATGTGGTTTAATTGGTTTGCTGTCGTAGATCCTCTAACACAGATAATATAAATGTATTAGGGATAAATTAGTGAATAGTATGGAGTGGGTAATTTGTCTAATGAACACAGAAGCGTAATTTTCATGTGAGTGTGGAATTTTAGGTTGCACTCAAGGTGTATTCCTAGGAATTCTTGTCATGCTATGGAATAATTATTTATTTTTACGCTAAAATGAGTATTTATATCTTTATTCCAACCCCCATCCCCCACCACCCAAACACAAAAGGCTCACCCTCTTCAAGAAAGTGTCAATACTGAGAATAAGATTATTGGTATCCATCCAGGTAGAAGTCTTTACAAGTTCGTCGTTGACTGTAGCGTTGATGGCAACTGGAACAGGACTGGAAATAACGAATATTGTGCAGATGACACAATATTCGTTATTTCCAAGATCAAGTGAGAGCTTAGCCGTAGCTTAACCAGGAGCTAACACTGGCCAACTGACAACCAGTGGTGAAGTGCTGTCAGGCAACACCACGAGTGCTGTCAGGCAACACCACGAGTGCTGTCAGGCAACACCACGAGTGCTGTCAGGCAACACCACGAGTGCTGTCAGGCAACACCACGAGTGCTGTCAGGCAACACCACGAGTGCTGTCAGGCAACACCACGAGTGCTGTCAGGCAACACCACGAGTGCTGTCAGGCAACACCACGAGTGCTGTCAGGCAACACCACGAGTGCTGTCAGGCAACACACGAGTGCTGTCAGGCAACACCACGAGTGCTGTCAGGCAACACCACGAGTGCTGTCAGGCAACACCACGAGTGGTGTCAGGCAACACCACGAGTGCTGTCAGGCAACACCACGAGTGCTGTCAGGCAACACCACGAGTGCTGTCAGGCAACACCACGAGTGCTGTCAGGCAACACCACGAGTGCTGTCAGGCAACACCACGAGTGCTGTCAGGCAACACCACGAGTGCTGTCAGGCAACACCACGAGTGCTGTCAGGCAACACCACGAGTGCTGTCAGGCAACACCACGAGTGCTGTCAGGCAACACCACGAGTGCTGTCAGGCAACACCACGAGTGCTGTCAGGCAACACCACGAGTGCTGTCAGGCAACACCAAGAGTGCTGTCAGGCAACACCAAGAGTGCTGTCAGGCAACACCACGAGTGCTGTCAGGCAACACCACGAGTGCTGTCAGGCAACACCACGAGTGCTGTCAGGCAACACCACGAGTGCTGTCAGGCAACACCACGAGTGCTGTCAGGCAACACCACGAGTGCTGTCAGGCAACACCACGAGTGCTGTCAGGCAACACCACGAGTGCTGTCAGGCAACACCAAGAGTGCTTGACTACGTCAACCATACTGAGATATTTCTCTTCCTTAATATTACTATGCTACCTACCGAGAATATAATAAAAATAAGGTGAATTAGTAATATAGTTTGCCAGTGGTAGACACACACGTTATGTAATGTATATAAAAATATTCCTATATATTACTGACTACGTACACAATTAAACACTTTTTACTTTAATTCTGTGCTTCACAAGAGTGAAAAAAAAATACTGTGGCAAAAATTTATTGTGCTGATATACGTAACACTTACATTTACTCTACCAGCCGGAAAAAAATTGGTGAAATGATTCATTACGTGTGTGTGTGTGTGTGTGTGTGTGTGTGTGTGTGTGTGTGTGTGTGTGTGTGTGTGTGTGTGTGTGTGTGTGTGTGTGTGTGTGTGTGTGTGTGTGTGTGTGTGTGTGTGTGTGTGTGTGTGTGTGTGTGTGTGTGTGTGTGTGTGTGTGTGTGTGTGTGTGTGTGTGAAAATTAAAATTTTCTCTTATACATTTAAAGATATATTTTTCTTCATTTATGTAATATAAAAATTAATAATTTTGTACTAAAAAGACCTTAGGAAACTTACCTAACCTTATTATAACAAGCGCAATTTAATTTATAATCCAACTAAACATATTTTAGATAAGTTTACAATAATTTAATAATAAACAAACACGCTGAAATCGATTTTTTCGTTAGATTCAGAATGATTTTTTGCGAAATTATTCCATACACATATTTTCGCTTGCCCTATTCGGCAAGAAGTGAGTTGCTATTTCAGCCAAAATCGCAAGTTTTACTTATTCGGCACGACGTATATATATATATATATATATATATATATATATATATATATATATATATATATATATATATATATATATATATATATATATATATATATATATATATATATATATATATATATATATATATATATATATATATATATATATATATATATATATATATATATATATATATATATATATATATATATATATCGATTGGGAGAACTTAGAGCCACATGGGGGCCAAGAAACGTGGAGGGCTAAGATGATGGAGGTGGTACTGGAAAATCTCATGTACCAACACGTAAGGGACACTACCAGAGAGAGAGGAGAGAACGAACCAGCGAGACTGGACCTAGTATTCACCCTGAGTAGTGCAGATATTGAGGACATCACACATGAAAGCCCCCTTGGGGCCAGTGATCATATGGTTCTAAGTTTCGAATACATAGTAGAGTTACAAGTGGAGGGGGAAGCAGGAAGGGCTGCACGAATGAAGCCAAATTACAAGAAAGGTCACTACGTGGGCATGAAGAACTTCCTGCATGGAGTTCAGTGGGACAGAGAGCTGGCAGGGAAGTCAGTAAACGAGATCATGGAATATATGACAACAATTTGCAAGGAAGCTGAGGAGAGGTTTATACCCAAGGGTAACAGGAAAAGCGAAAAAGCCAGGATGAGCCCATGGTTCACCCAAAGGTGCAGGAAGCCAAAACCAAGTGTGCCAGGGAATGGAAGAAGTACAGAAGGCAAAGAACCCAGGAGAATTAGGAGAGCAGTCGTAGAGCCAGAAATGAATATGCACAGGTAAGCAGTAAGGCCCAAAGACAATACGAGAATGACAGCAGCAAAAGCCAAATCTGGCCCAAAACTGTTGTACAGCAACATCAGGAGGAGAACAACAGTCAAGGACCAGGTGATCAGGCTGTGGAAGGAAGGAGGGGAGGTCACAAGAAATGACCGCGAAGTGTGTGAGGACCTCAACTTGAGATTCAGAGATGTTCACAGAGGAGATAGAAGGGCCTCCAGAAAGGAGGAGAGGTAGGGTACACCATCAGGTGCTGGACACAATACACACAACTGAGTAGGAAGTGAAGAGGCTACTAGCGAGCTAGATACCTCAAAGGCGATGGGGCCGGATAACATCTCTCCATGGGTCCTGAGAGAGGAAGCAGAGGAGCTATGTGTACCCCTAACAACAATCTTCAACACGTCTATCGAAACTACCTGAGGTATGGAAGATAGCAAATTTAGTTCCAATTTTTAAAAAATGAGACAGGAACGTAGCACTAAACTACAGACCAGTGTCACTGACATGTATAGTATGCAAGGTCGTGGAGAAGATTATAAAAAGAAGAGTGGTGGAGCACCTAGAAAGGAAAGAGCTTATCAACGACGGCCAACACGGTTTCAGGGACGGGAAATCCTGTGTCACAAACCTACTGGAGTTCTATGACAGGGTGACAGCAGTAAGACAAGAGAGAGAGAGAGGGGTGGGTAGATTGCATATTCTTGGACTGTAAGAAGGCGTTTGACACAACCAGGCTTGCAGCCTGTCCAGATCCCTTTGTAGTTCTGCCTGGTCCTAGTCCGATTGAATTCTTCTCATCAACTTCACATCATCAGCAAACAGGGACACTTCCGAGTCTATTCCTTCATGGTACGTGGCGAGGTGTCAGAGTGGGCGCCGGTGACGAGTGGGGTTCCACAGGGGTCGGTCCTAGGACCGGTGCTGTTTCTGGTATTTGTGAACGACATGACGGAAGGAATAGACTCGGAAGTGTCCCTGTTTGCTGATGATGTGAAGTTGATGAGAAGAATTCAATCGGACTAGGACCAGGCAGAACTACAAAGGGATCTGGACAGGCTGCAAGCCTGGTCCAGCAATTGGCTCCTGGAGTTCAACCCCACCAAGTGCAAAGTCATGAAGATTGGGGAAGGGCAAAGAAGACCACAGACGGAGTACAGTCTAGGGGGGCCAGAGACTACAAACCTCAATCAAGGAAAAAGATCTTGGGGTGAGTATAACACCAGGCACATCTCCTGAGGCGCACATCAACCAAATAACTGCTGCAGCATACGGGCGCCTGGCTAACCTAAGAACAGCATTCCGATATCTTAATAAAGAATCGTTCAGGACCCTGTACACTGTGTACGTTAGGCCCATACTGGAGTATGCAGCACCAGTTTGGAACCCTCACCTAGCCAAGCACGTAAAGAAGCTAGAGAAAGTGCAAAGGTTTGCAACAAGACTAGTCCCGGAGCTAAGGGGTATGTCCTACGAGGAGAGGTTAAGGAAAATCGACTTGACGACACTGGAGGACAGGAGAGATAGGGGGGACATGATAACGACATATAAGATACTGAGAGGAATTGACAAGGTGGACAAAGACAGAATGTTCCAGAGATGGGACACAGCAACAAGGGGACACAGTTGGAAGTTGAAGACTCAGATGAATCACAAAGATGTTAGGAAGTATTTCTTCAGTCACAGAGTGGTCGGATAGTGGAATAGTTTGAGAAGCGTTGTAGTGGAGACAGGTTCCATACATAGCTTTAAGAAGAGGTATTATAAAACTCATGGCGCAGGGAGAGTGACCCAGTAGCGGCCAGTGAAGGGGCGGGGCCAGGAGCTATGAATCGACCCCTACAACCACAACTAGGTGAGTACAACTAGGTGAGTACACACACACACATTGTCCGGCTGGTCTTCTCTCTGTGGAAGTTTTGATATCTTTTGCCCCTGACATACTGTAAGTCAGTCCCTGAGCAGAGGTGTCAGCAGAAGCATGTATGCTTGCAGTCTCTGTTCATCATGCTCCACACTTAATCTACACTGGGTCATGAATGTCTGAAGCCCTTGATAATTGAGCTTCTGACCGCTAGTTATTCAACCAGTGTTGTTTTGTAATGAGGTTCTGAATGTCTCAATCCTAAGAGATGCCATCTTCAGATCCAGCCTGGCACTGTAACGGTAATGTATATCTAGACAGTTGAAAATATTACTATATCATTAGATTCTCTTGTACATGAATGCAAGTAAGATTTTATTAAAATAAAGTTCCAGGTCTCCTTTTATTTCTTCCCTGACTTAGATTAATGGTAATAAGCTCAAGTGACTGTCTCAGGAGATACGCTTTACTTTCTTGCTACACAAACCATTAACAGGTCCCCTGTCGGGCCAGGAGATGGTGCCCCTGACCTGACAGGGAAAGGGTTTGTATGCAGCAGAAAGGAAAGGAGGTCAGGGAAATAGTCTTATGATATTAAATGCTATTATCAACTATCGAGACAGAATTAGAGACAGCTAGACTGTGGCTTCCACTCCCATGTAATCTGGCTCACACGCTAACATTCGTACACATGCGCACACACGCACTGTACACAACAAGTCAAGTGTCTCTAGAAAGGGGAACCTTTTACGACTGGTAACTCTGTCTCTCTCTCTCTCTCTCTCTCTCTCTCTCTCTCTCTCTCTCTCTCTCTCTCTCTCTCTCTCTCTCTCTCTCTTCCTCCCTCTTTCCTGGCTCTGAGTTCTTCTAGAACGACGACAAATTATGATTCTGCGAGAGATCTGGAAATGAGAGACCATAAGAAAGTAGGATCCTGATGAGTGTATACCTCACCTTCATGTTGATGTTGATCCTTCTTGCTTCCCACTGGGATCCACCTCCTTCTTTTATGTTATGAGCATCTTTATCTCGGCTTTTATTACGAACTTTCTTCTATTTTATACTTCATAAGGCACTTTCTCCCGTATTATAAGACACTTTCTCCCATCTTATAGATTACAAGACACTTTCTTTCGTCTTTCCACACGCAAGCCGGAGTTTGTTAAACTATTGATGGAGGTTATATTTTTTTATTATTAATTTAGAAATATAAAGTAAAACAATATTACTTTTCTTGAACTATAACGTAAAATATTTTTAGACGATCGAGCAGGTTCTGTAAGTGTGGGTTGTGCATGTGAACACTGCTTTTGTTCATTTCCAGGTTCTGTAAGTGTGGGTTGTGCATGTGAACACTGCTTTTGTTTACTTCCAGGTTCTGTAAGTGTGGGTTGTGGATGTGAACACTGCTTTTGTTTACTTCCGGGTTCTTTAAGTGTGGGTTGCGCATGTGAACACTGCTTTTGTTCATTTCCAGGTTCTGTAAGTGTGGGTTGTGCATGTGAACACTGCTTTTGTTTACTTCCAGGTTCTGTAAGTGTGGGTTGTGCATGTGAACACTGCTTTTGTTCACTTCCAGGTTCTTTAAGTGTGGGTTGTGGATGTGAACACTGCTTTTGTTCACTTCCAGGTTCTGTAAGTGTGGGTTGTGCATGTGAACACTGCTTTTGTTTACTTCCAGGTTCTGTAAGTGTGGGTTGTGCATGTGAACACTGCTTTTGTTCACTTCCAGGTTCTGTAAGTGTGAGGTGTGCATGTGAACACTGCTTTTGTTCACTTCCAGGTTCTGTAAGTGTGAGGTGTGCATGTGAACACTGCTTTTGTTCACTTCCAGGTTCTGTAAGTGTGGGTTGTGCATGTGAACACTGCTTTTGTTTACTTCCAGGTTCTGTAAGTGTGGGTTGTGCATGTGAACACTGCTTTTGTTCACTTCCAGGTTCTGTAAGTGTGGGTTGTGCATGTGAACACTGCTTTTGTTCACTTCCAGATAATGCCAAATTTATTTATTGCACAGATCCCTACATCATGTTAGTAAACTCCTACAAGCGTAGGAAACCTCTACATCATAGTTCTTTAATTTTAATATTTAAATACTAAATAGCCTTTATTATTCCATATTTTTATTGCGTTTCCAATACAAATTAACTTAAGTATTTATTTATGTAAAATTTGATTTCAAATAAAAAGAAGAATGCAAGTGTTTATTGCAAAACTATATTTTTAATGTGTTTTCGGTCTTAATACACAATAAACATTGGGAATGATTTTCAAACTATATTATTTGGTAGGTCGGGTAGCGCCTCTTTTAAGTGAACTCGTGCCCCATGAAGTCAGAACCTGTCTGTAACTCTCAGCGCCAGTTCTGTGTTTAGTCAGGACGGCCTCCTATCTTACATTGTGGAGGTCTGAAGATTGTGAGCCATAGTTCTGTACTTTAAGTCAGGTCAGTGTCTTACATTGTGGAGATATATAGTGAGTCACAGTTTTGTACTGTCAGGTCGGCCTCATGTGTTGCTCCACTTGTATTTGTACCCAAGACTCAGTCTGCCAAGGCTTTTTTAATTACTTCATTATTCAACAACGAAACTCGTTTTTAATAAGGTATTCAAGGGGATAGTGACTAAGTAGGGAGAGAAATCACCTTGATAATGACATTATCATGGCGACTGCCGCGCTGCTTTGTGCAAGATGTTAGAGATAGCATCTCGGTGTTATGAAAATATTTCCTTTGTAAAGAGAATGTTCTTGTTTATGTTGTTGCATTGACAGAGTGAGAGCTATATGGGCATCTCTTTGTTTGGTCAACTTCTCTTCAATATGTTTGTTAAGTAGAAGTCTTTAATGTGAAGGCATCAATATATATATTTATTATTGCGTCATTTGCTTTATACAGTATTAATTGCAGACAAAATATATCTCGTATTTAAAATTGAAATCAAAACAAGTTTAGGACTTATTAGGTATTATTGGCTACGATGTCATTTTTATGCAAGATGTTAAAATTATATTTATCACTACAGAAAATTCCTATTAAATATTGTGGGCATTGACTTTCCACTTGTTATTCCACTAAGTAATTTTTATTTTATGTAAATCTGTAAGACGTTATTTAAATATTATTTTTAAGAAATATCAAAGTAAATTTGTTAAGTATTCTTTTTCTCGTATCTTGTAAACGGAATAAATTCACGCATAAAACCATTTCTTGGAAATATCTAAAATAACAAGAATTTTTCTTAGGCTGAGGCATGTCTATCACAAGTTTTCTAACTTATATTATAGAAAATAGATCACAGTATTTGGTATCAATAACTTTAATGTTCCGTTGTTCTCAAGGAGGGAAATATAAGACTGCATTATAGTCTAGTTGGACCCCAAATATATGTGTAGGTATTTTTGGGTAAATTAAGTTAATATCGTCATGTGTAGATGTGAGGTGTCCGATATCAGAGGTATTGGATCCAAGTTGTGTGTATCTGTGTGTTTATCGCTGAGGTCTCCAACTAGTAGAGTGGAAGTGGTTGTGATATATGAAAGGGCCAGATGGGCAACAATATTACCATGATAATATTGAGAGATATCCACTTTAATGCTACATTGATTGCGTCAGTCTTGTTGCAAATGTTAAATTGGATGTTACAGAATGGGATGTAGGATATTTGTGTTATACCCCATTAACTCAGTTTCCCACAGTTTAGCAAGGCATCATTGCTCTTACAATGATACCTCAGTTGCAAACGGAGCAATACACTTGAAACTACGTACAATACTATATTGGACTATAGGATTTTTTTTGTAGTTTTTAATACTAGGTAATCGTTACTGTACGTTTTATGTACACGTGGTTAAAGACCAGCGTTACTAAGTTTTGCCTCCACAGAACAATAATCTCTGAAGATTGTCATCAGCTGCTGTAGTTGGGTGGGTGAGTACACTCCAGGTTCTCATCATGATGTTCGGGGTTCAGTCCCTGAAGGGAGTAGAGCAAGAGAGGGAAGGATGGAGAGAGGATAGAGGAAATATCAATATTTTCTGTAATTATAAGCTTGCTTCGATTGCTGTTATTTAATTTTGCTATTAGACAGAGAATGGAGCCGCCTCTACTAGTGCGGTATGACCAACATGGATCAGCTTAGTTATTCTCTCACGAGAAAACCTGCAATTTTTCTGAGTAAAATAATCCATTTCACAAACATTATCTGGTAAGCTAATCTTAACACCAAGAGCACATAATTAAAATTTTGGATCAAGCCTCACTACATTTACGAAATAACATACATGTGTCGCTGACTGAACGATCAGTGAATTCTCGGTGCTAGGTCAGTTATAGACTAGTCAGTAACTAACAGGAACGATACTTGAGCAAAGGCACTCATCACGTCATCTATAACCAACACTGATCCCCATAATGAAACAATTGACAAGTTTATGTAAATGCCACATAACTGATATGTGGTAACTTCCCGTCTTCATGGCATCTCCCACCTACCTAACACTAGATAACTGGTACCCTCCCGTCCTCATGGTCTTTCTCACTTACCTAACACCAGATAACTGGTACCCTCCTGTCCTCATGGCCTCTTCCATCTAACACCAGATAACTGGTAACCTCCCGTCCTCATGGTCTTTTTCACTTACCTAACACCAGATATCGGGTAATCTCCCGCCCACATGGTGTCTCTCATCAACCTATCTTGAAAGTGTGTTCTAGAAATAGCCTACAGAGGAGCATCCCGGCGCTTGGATGCTGCAGTTTCCGAGATCTAGGATGGCATAGAGGTGTTTGAGAACTATTCTTCACTGATAACCCGCCAGCTGACATGCTCGCCTTGTGTTCACGGTCTCCCCAGCTGCTAGAAGATTGGTCTTAGACAAAGGAACCGCAGCGGCAAATCACATTACTATTGTTCTCGAGGTGTTGGCTTGTTATGTTCTAAATGGAATTGCCGCTGAGGCGTACTTCCGCACATCGGTGTAGGAAGACCCTGACAATATAGATATCAGGACTTAGGTTATAATAACAAGTTTAAATTCAATCATGATATTTTCAGTAGAATGCAAGTATCATGTGTTTACTCAGTATGACATACGATGAATTTGCAGCTTACCTTATATAGCACATTATGCATAGACTGTTTACCTTGCTATAACACCTGATGTACAGGCTGTTCGCCCTGTATAGCACATGATGTACAGGTTGTTTATCCTCGATACGTGTCGTATTGGCTCTCTCTACCTGGTATAGTACGTGACATATAGGCCGTGACGTTTACGCTGTACTCACTTAATTGTGGTTGCAGGGGTCGATACTTAGCTCCTGGCTGCTCCTCTTCACTGACCGCTACTAGGTCCTCACTCTCCCTGCTCCATGAGCTTTATCATACCTCGTATTAAAGCTATGTATGGTTCCTGCCTCCACTACATCACTTGCTAGACTATTCCACTTCCTGACAACTCTATGACTGAAGAAATACTTCCTAACATCTCTTTGACTCATAGGAGTCTTCAACTTCCAATTGTGACCCCTTGTTTCTGTGTCCCCTCTCTGGAACATCCTCTCTCTGTCCACCTTATCTATTCCACGCTGTGTTTACCTAGTATAGAATGTGACGTACAGTCTGTCTTTACCTAGTATAATAAGTGATGTATACACTGTGTTTATATTGTATGTGACGTACAGGCTGTTTACCTAGTGACGTAAAGGTTTACCAGAAGACGTAAATGCTGTGTTTAAAATGTATTGCACATGACGTGTTAACTGTGTTGACCATTACAGCACAAGATGTAGAGAATGTGTTCATCATCACAAACATATTCATGGTGCTGAGGTCACCAGTACAACTCGTGAACTCTGAGTAAAATGTGACGGGAGATTTTTAGACCGAGAACTTCAGAGATATGTTAGCAATGAACACGCTACTAGTACAGCCCCTCAGAACGATGTTAACAACACATTAATACAACAACACTTCAGAATGATGTTGACAAGGAACACACTACTACTACTACCGCAACATAGCAGCGTGGATGATCCTAGAGCAGGAGCAGAATTAACCAGGTGTAAGGAAAGGTAATTTTTTTTTCAGGAGTAAACCTCAGGTATATCTGTAGGTAGAATTATTATATTATTTAAAGCAATTAGCCTTGATAACTGACGTGTTTCTATACAATATAACATCATGTTTGTTATTTAATTGGCTATTGTGACTAAAAATAATACATGTAGCCGTGGCAGCAACAATCTAGCTGATCAGGCAGGCAACAAGGGAGTCAGGCTCAGAGGACAGGATGACTCTCGAAACCTGTTTTAGGTTACCCACACTTCACCTGTTGCTTGAAACACTGACACTCTGACGTCGACACACTGATAGTAACGCTGACACACTAATACTTGGAGGGGGTTCTGTGGGTCAACGCCCCTGCTGCCCGGTCCGTGACCAGGCCTCGCGGTGGATCAGGGTCCGATCAACTAGGCTGTTACTGCTGGCCGCACATAAGCTGACGTACGAATCAGCCCAGCTGGTCAGGTACTGATTTTAGATGCCTGTCCAGCTCCTTGAAGACAGCCAAGGGTCAGTTGATAATCCCCATGATTTATGCTGGGATGCAGTTGAATAGTCTTGGGCTTCTCACATATATTGTGTTGTCTTTTAGCGTAGTCATGGCTCCCCTGCTTTTCACTGGTGGGGGGGGGGATATGGCACCGTCTGCTGAGTCTTTCGCTTTCGTAAGGATTGATTTCCGTGTGCAGATTTGGGACTAGTCCCTTTATATTTATGTATCTTTCTCGCCTGCGTTCCAGGGAGTACAAATCAAGGGACTTCAACAGTTCCCAGTAATTTAGGTGCCTTGAAAGTTCTCTGTTTATTCTCAATATCTGCAATTTCGCCTGCCACGAAAGGGGCCGTTAGTGTACAGCAATATTCCAACCTAGAGAGAACAAGTGATTTGAGAGAACAATCATGGGCTTGGCATCCCTAGTTTTGAAGGTTCTTATTATCCATCCAATCATTTTTCTAGCACATGTTGTAGATACATTGTTGTGATCTTTGAAAGTGAAACTCTCTGACATTATCACTCCTAGATCCTTCACATTAGTTTTTTCGCTCTATTGTGTAATTGGAATTTATTTTATACTCCGATCCACTTTTTATTTCCTCGAGTTTTCCATAGCGGAGTAATTAAAATTTGTCTTCACTGAACTTCATATTGTTTTCTGCGGCCCATTTAAAGACTTGGTTAATGTTCACTTGGAGATTTGTAGTATCTTCGAGGGAGGACACAGTTATGCAAATTATGTTATAGTGGCACTGACACACTGAAGGTTGCACTGACATCCTAAGAGTTACACTGACAGTGACACACTGACAGACAGTTACACTGACAGACTGACAGACAGTTACACTGACAGACAGTTACACTGACAGTTACACTGACAGACTGACAGACAGTTACACTGACAGACTGACAGACAGTTACACTGACAGACTGACAGACAGTTACACTGACAGACTGACAACAGTTACACTGACAGACTGACAGACAGTTACACTGACAGACAGTTACACTGACAGACTGACAGACAGTTACACTGACAGACTGACAGACAGTTACACTGACAGACTGACAGACAGTTACACTGACAGACTGACAGACAGTTACACTGACAGACCGACACACTGACAGACAGTTAAACTGACAGACTGACACACTGACAGACAGCTACACTGACAGACACACTGACAGACAGCTACACTGACAGACACACTGACAGACAGCTACACTGACAGACACACTGACAGACAGTTAAACTGACAGACTAACATAATTTTGCACTAATTATTATTATTATAATCACGGAGAGCGCTAAACCTGTAGGATTATGCAGCGCACGTGGGGGAACTAGAGCACAGATCCAATTCCATAGTTCAAGAGCCTCTCACCAGCGTCAAAGAATCTCCTTTGATGGATTTTCCACTAATATATTTTCACCGCTACACTGACACTCAGGATTCTCTACTAGGCAGTATAGGAGGGTAAGCAGCACACTGGCTGAACCTCGTAACTAGGAACTATAGAAGGGTAAGCAGCACACTGGATGAACCTCGTAACTAGGAACTATAGAAGGGTAAGCAGCACACTGGATGAACCTCGTAACTAGGCACTATAGGAGGGTAAGCAGCAGACTGGATGAACCTCGTAATTAGTAAGAATACACGGACGTCCCCTCGAGCCACCTGGGAAAGACAAATTAAAAACACTAGGATGAAGGAGCGTGAGAGGTCAGAGAGTGGGCAGGGTCAGGAAGTGGACGGGATCAGGGAGTGTGTGGGGTTAGAAACTGATCGGGTTCGGGAAGTGGGTGTGATCATAGAATGGGAGGTTAGAGATTGAAGTGGGTCAGAGAGTGGGCGGGGTCAGGGAGTGGGAGGGGTTAGAGGTGTCAGAGTGGGTGGGGTCAGAGTAGGCGTGGGTCAGGAAGTGGGAGGGGTTAGAGTGGGTGAGGTCAGAGAGTGGATGGAGTCAGAGGGCGAGGTTGAAAGAGAATGGGTAGAGTTCAAGGAACAGAGTGGGCGAGGGTCAAGGAAGTGATTGGATGAAGGTTAAGGAAGAGAGAGGGTGGGGCCAAGAGAGTGGGTGGGGGTCAAGGAAGAGTGGGGGTTGGTCAAGGAAGAATGGCGGGGGTCAAGGAAGAGTAAGAGGGGTCAAGTAAAAGTGGGCGAGGGTCAAGGAGGAGTGAGCGGGAGTAAGGAAGAGTTGCGGGGGGTCAAAGAAGAGTGGGCGGGGATCAATGAAGAGTGGCGGGGTTCAAGGAAGAGTGGGCGGGGGTGAAAGAAGAGTGGCGGGGGGTCAAGGAAAAGTGGCGGGGGGTCAAGAAAGAGTGGGCGGGGGATCAAGGAAGAGTGGGCGGGGGATCAAGGAAGAGTGGCGGGGGGTCAAAGAATAGTGGCGGGGGGTCAAGGAAAAGAGTGGATAGGTGTATACAAAATGCGACATCTATTAAGTGAGGTTATCTCCAGAGACTACCAGGTCATCTTATTGATCCCCCTCGATCATCTAACCCGTTTCTGGTTTCGTAACAATTTGTCAGATTGTATCCTAGTCCAGTTATCCTGTAAAATTAGGTCGCTTCTCAGTAACACTTAGGGATTACGACTGGATGAATAGATACCAAGTAAATACAAGTTAAGATCTTAAATCACAGATGTGTCTAGGTGGTACTGTTTACAGTTAATGTAAATTGGATAATAAAGAAGAGAAGCACCAACACAAATATTGTAGTATATCTTATTATATTGTGGAATACTTATTCTTAATCTGTTCATACAAGTAAATGGTGCAATGTCCACATTAATATACTGTACACTTTAATACTCTTAATATGTACCAGCAGGTACGTTGCTGTGATATTTACTTATAAATAAGAAAGCAATATAATTAAGTATGTGTGTTTATATGTATGTGTACGTGTGGATGTTCAGTAATGCTCGCCATGTGCTCAGTAATGCTCGCCATGTGCTCAGTAATGCTCGCCATGTGCTCAGTAAGACTAGACTCAACTGTGATTGATAACATCAAGTCCCTAAATAAGCTAACTTCTCAGCAATCTGGGCAATCAGAAAGTGTGTTTGAATATTATGACGACACATTAGCCAAACAGTAGTATTGTTGGAAGCAGCAGTGAAGAGCAGAGCGTCAGGCAAGAAATCAAGGAAATAAAAACGACCCTTGACTCGGGGACCATCAGGAAATCCTCCCTGAAGGCATAGCACTCCCTTATTACTGAAACTGAGTACAGGAATTAAAAATTACGAAAGTGCTTAGATTCCAGAACTAGGGCGAGAGTTGACTTCGGGAGCAGAGACATAGTGTGTCTCACAACACAACCTCTGGAAACGTTAAATATCACTAAGTCTAAATAATGCTCTGTGAACAGAGTTGCACAGACTTATGACGTATATGTGCCAGCTCACCAGTGCAGACATACTCTACCAAAACCAGTCTAAATAACAGGAGGTGAAGAGAATAACATTGTAACAGCAAGAGTCGAGATGTTTCCTGAACGAGGAACAGCCAGAGAGAGAGCGAGAGAGAGAGAGAGAGAGAGAGAGAGAGAGAGAGAGAGAGACAGAGAGACAGAAGAAGAGACAGAGAGAGAGAGAGAGAGAGAGAGAGAGAGAGAGAGAAGAGAGAGAGAGAGAGAGAGAGACAGAGAGAGAGACAGAGAGACGAGAGCAAGAGAGGAGAGAGAAGAAGACAGACAGACAGAGAGACAGAGCAGAAGAGGAGAAGCAAAGAAGAGAGAGAGAGAGAGAGAGAGAAGGAGAGAGAAGAGAAGAGAGAGAAAAGAACAGAGACAGAGAGAGCGAGAGCGAGGGGAGGGTAGAAACATTATTATTATTAAGTATGGGGGAGCACTAAACCCGTAGGATTATACAGCGCATGTGGGGGGGAGGGGTGGAAGGTATTCAGGCTCAATTCAGGGAACTGGAGCACAGATCCAATTCCCTAGATCAAGAACCCGTCACCAGCATCAAGGAACCTCCGCTGAGGGGAAGAGGGGGTAGAAACAAGACCAGATACAGTGTCGGATGAGTCAGCTTGAGTCTGGAATGACAGTAAACAAGCTGTCGATAGTTTGCAAGGTGCTGTCAGCCAATCAAAACTCTCCAACAGCGAGCACAATGAGAGGTGTTGTTGTTACATCCTGTCTACGTACATAAACTAATAAGTCAAATAATATAAAACATGACATTTGTATTTTAGCTCTTAAAGAAATTATCAGCAATATAAAATTATATGAAAAAGCCAAATATACAAAATATTTATTGCGTTCTTTTCATAGGGCGAATCAGCATGGGTCAAGGAAGAGAGTGGGTGGGGGTCAAGGAAGAGAGTGGGTGGGGGTCAAGGAAGAGAGTGGGTGGGGGTCAAGGAAGAGAGTGGGTAGGGATCAAGGAAGAGAGTGGGTGGGGGTCAAGGAAGAGAGTGGGTGGGGATCAAGGAAGAGAGTGGGTGGGGTCAAGGAAGAGAGTAGGTGGAGGTCAAGGAAGAGAGTAAGTGGGGGTCAAGGAAGATATTAGTGGGGGTCAAGAAAGAGAGTAGGTGGGGTCAAGGAAGAGAGTGGGTGGGGATCAAGGAAGAGAGTGGGTGGGGGTCAAGGAAGAGAGTGGGTGGGGTCAAAGAAAGAGTGGGTGGGGGTCAAGGAAGATAATAGGTGGGATACAAGGAAAAGAGTGGGTGGGGTCAAGGAAGATAGTGTGTGGGGGTCAAGGAAGAGAGTGGGTGGGGATCAAGGAATAGAGTGGGTGGGGGTCAAGGAAGAGAGTGGGTGGGGATCAAGGAATAGAGTGGGTGGGGGTCAAGGAAGAGAGTGGGTGGGGATCAAGGAAGAGAGTGGGTGGGGATCAAGGAATAGAGTGGGTGGGGGTCAAGGAAGAGAGTGGGTGGGGGTCATTGAAGAGAGTGGGTGGGGTCAAGGAAGAGAGTGGGTGGGGGTCAAGGAAGAGAGTAGGTGGGGTCAAGGAAAAGAGTGGGTGGGGTCAAGGAAGATAGTGGGTGGGGTCAAGGAAGAGAGTAGGTGGGGTCAAGGAAGAGAGTGGGTGGGGATCAAGGAAGAGAGTGGGTGGGGTCAAGGAAGAGAGTGGGTAGGGGTCAAGGAAGAGAGTGGGTGGGGGTCAAGGAAAAGAGTGGGTGGGGGACAAGGAAGAGAGTAGGTGAGGGTCAAGGAAGAGAGTGGGTGGGGTCAAGGAATATAGTGGGTGGGGGTCAAAGAAGAGAGTGGGTGGGGTCAAGGAAGAGAGTAGGTGGGGGTCAAGGAAGAGAGTGGATGAGGTCAAGGAAGATAGTGGGTGGGGGTCAAGGAAGAGAGTAGGTGGGGTCAAGAGAGTGGGTGGGGTCAAGGAAGAGAGTGGGTGAGGGTCAAGGAAGAGAGTGGATGGGGATCAAGGAAGAGAGTGGGTGGGGATCAAGGAAGATAGTGGGTGGGGTCAAGGAAGAGAGTGGGTGGGGGTCAAGGAAGAGAATGGGTGTGGGGTCAAGGAAGAGAGTGGGGGTCAAGGAAGAGAGTGGGTGGGGGTCAAGGAAGAGAGTAGGTGGGGGTCAAGGAAGAGAGTAGGTGGGGGTCAAGGAAGAGAGTGGGTGGGGTCAAGGATGAGAGTGGGTGGGGGTCAAGGAAGAGAGTGGATGGGGTCAAGGAAGATAGTGAGTGGGGTCAAGGAAGAGAGTAGGTGGGGGTCAAGAGAGTGGGTGGGGTCAAGGAAGAGAATGGGTGTGGGGTCAAGGAAGAGAGTGGGGGTCAAGGAAGAGAGGGGGTGGGGTCAAGGAAGAGAGTAGGTGGGGGTCAAGGAAGACAGCGGGCGGAGATCAAGAGTGGGCAGGGGTCAAGGAATAGAGTGCGTGGGAATCAGGAAATAAAGTGGCCGGGTTTTAAGGAAGAGAGTGAGAGTGGGTCAAGGAAGAGAGTGGGCGTAGGTCAAAGAAGAGAGAGGGCGGGGTCAAGGAAGAGAGTGGACGGGGTAGAGGAAGAGAGTGGGCGGAGATCAAGAGAGTAGGAGGAGGTCAAGGGAGAGAGTGGGCGGAGGTCAAGGAGTAGAGTGGGAGGGGATCAAAGAAGTGGGCGGAGATCAAGGTAGTGGGCGGGATTAAAAAAATAATGGGCTTGGGTCAAAAAATGGAGTGGGAGGGGGGTCAATGAAGAGAGGGGACGGGGTCAAAAAGAGAGTGGGCGGGGGTCAGGAAGAGAGTGGGCGGGGATCAGGAAGAGAGTGGGAGCGGGTCAGGAAAAGAGTGGGCGGAGGTCAGGGAAAAGTGAGCGGGGGTCAAGAGAGTGGGAGGGGAGTCAAGGGAGAGAGTGGGCGGGGGTAAGAAAGTGGGCGAGGGTCAAGAAAGAGTGGGCGTGGGCAAGGAAGAGACTGGGCTGCGTACAGGGAAAAGAGTGGGCGGGAGTCAGATAAGAGAGTGGGCGAGGGTCAGGGAAAAGTGTGGGCAGGGTCAAGGAAGAGAGTGGGCTGGGGTCAAGAGAGTGGGCGGGGTCAAGAGAGTGAGCGGGGGTCAGGGAAGAGAGTAGGCTGGGGTCAGGGATGAGAGTGGGTGGAGGTCAAGAAGACAGGTGGTGAAGGGTAGGAAAGAGGGGTCGTATAACTTACGAATATAATTTGTGAAGAACAATTGATGGTTTTCCTTTATGTGTTCCCTTTTTCCTCCCCTCCTTCCCCTTCCCTCTTTCCCTTTCCCCCAGCCTTGTATTGTATCCCCCTTCCTCTTTCTCCCCCCAGCCTTGTATTTTATCCCCCTCCCTCTTTCCCTCTCCTCCAACCTTGTATTTTATCCCCCTTCCTCTTTCCCTCTCCTCTAACCTTGTATTGTAACCCCCTCCCTCTTTCTCTCTCCTCCATTCTTGTATTGTATCTCCCTCCCTCTTCCCTCTCCCCCAGCCTTGTATTGTATCCCCTTCCCTCTTTCCCTCTCCTCCAACCTAGTATTGTATCCCTCTCCCTCTTTCCCTCTCCTCCAACCTTGTATTGTATCCCCCTCCCTCTTTCTCTCTCCTCCATTCTTGTATTGTATCTTCCTCCCTCTTTCCCTCTCTCCCAGCCTTGTATTGTATCCCCTTCCCTCTTTCCCTCTCCTCCAACCTTGCATTGTATCCCCCTCCCACTATCCCTCTCCGCCAACCTTGTATTGTATCCCCCCTCCTTATTCTCTCTCCCACAGCCTTGCATTGTATCCCCCCTCCCTCCTTCTCTCTCCTCTAGCCTAGTCAACTGTCAGTTCTATCCTCTCTCTCCTGCAGTCTAGTCTCCTATTCCCTTCCTTTTTTTAATCTTCTCTAGCCCAGACTATTTTTTTTCCATCTCTCCCTTCCTCCTCCTTTCTCAAGTGATAGTAACTCCTCCTCTACTGGAACGAAACCTTTGAAGCTTCCACAGCTGATGAAACCTTGCTGGACTGCTTGAGGGAATCCTCGTTGTGCCACTCAAGTCTCCCAACTCAGACACATCTCAACACCTTGTATGAGCACCATCCTGTGTGGTGGTATACAACAGAGAAACGTAGATTGCTTGTTTCAACCGTGTAAGTCATGAGGCCTGGTCACAGACCGGGCCGCAGGGGCGTTGACTCCTGGAATTCTCTCCAGGTAAACTCCAGGTATCAAGTAGAATAGGGTATCAACACACTGTGGATGTAGTCGGTTTTGTTATAAAAAAAAAGGCATTGTCTCTTATCTCGTTTCCTCCCAGTCTCTTTCTATGCCTCTCTCTTCTTGACATTAACTTTGTCCTTTGTATTAGAATGTTAAGAAATGAAACATACTGTCACTGCGAATCTTACTAAATGTCTAGTTTTATTACTTACAAGAACTGCATCACTATTCACAACAAGAGCATTTCACCCTTCCATGGAAGATGTGTTCGTTTAATATCAAATACCTGTAAGCCCCGTCCAAGAAGCTCATTACTTAAATCACTTGCAAAAGCAACTGTTCAAGAAATTTCTCACTTAACGGTTAGTAATGATTTATCACAAGTTACATGCAGGAGTCTACTGGCAGGGCTGCATCCTAGTTAAGAGCGATAGGAACTATGTCGAGTTAATCAAAAGAATTAACAACTGGTCGTCTATATTGCTAACTGAATTGTTTGCTATCCTAATGGCGCTAAAGCTAACTTATGACACTGAACTTGACTGTATGATTATTATTGATTATATATTATCACTGAAGGCTCTTGACTCACGTACTTGAACAACGTACTCATTGGAAAAGCCAGATATATATACTAAAAAATATGGATTCCATCACACATTGTATAACTCCTTCATGATAAAGTTTACACATTAACTAAGAAGGAAAATGTAAAATATAACTTTGGTGTATGTGCGTCTAGCACTGGGAATAATATTGGGAGAGAAGTAAATAATGAAAATGAATGTTATAAGAATGCAGTTAGAAGCCTGAGTATAACCCACTATAATAAATGAACGTACGTTTATGGAGCAACTTGCAATGTGAACAGACTGACCGATGTTGTAGTGGCCAGGCTTAGGCTTGGTTACAAATGCTTGTGGCAGTTTAGGAGATTCACAGATAATGATCAGATCAAATGCAAATTATGTGGCCAGCCCTATGGTCACCATCTTCAACACTATATGCTTAATTTCCCACTTATTGAGGAATATAGTGAGAGACTGGGAGTCAACATATCACTAAGCATATCTCCAGAAGTACAAGTGAGTCATATAACTTCAGTGGCATATGGGAAACTATAAGGATTGCTTGGACAGAGTTCAGGAAGACTAACAGCACAAGAAGAGACGGAAAAATGATGACATGACTGATATACATAATGCTTAGAGGATTATAGTGTCGACTGGGATAGACGTTTGAGAATCGAGGATAGGAAGTCATGGATATCGATATCAGTTAAAGGCGCGGATGATCTATAAGGACATTACTAAGAACACCTTCAACCTTAAAGTGGCAAGTAAGTGGAACACATTAGTTGAAGATATGAGGGTGGAGGAGGAAGCCAGTTTCAAGAGTAGCTATGATCGGGTCCTCATATTCAGAAATCAGTAAAATCACGTACAACGAAAAGAAGTGAGAACATACTTATAACTAACACGCATACACACATTCACGCACGAACACACACAGTCAAACGCAAATACATATGTACATACACACATATACATACACACACTCACACATATACATACACACACTCACACATATACATACACACACTCACACATATACATACACACACTCACACACACAAGAACACGAAATACATATATTTAAGTGTCCTTTATGACAATGCTGGTGGGAATGTCGAGAAGCAGTCGAGGAAGGCAGCAGACAGCATAGATGCTGCCAGCAGACACTCACCAGCCAAGACCGGACAGAAGATGAGGAGCAGACGACTGTGTACGGGCAGGGGAAAGGGGGAGGGAGGAGAGAAAGGGGGGGCCTTGCAGGGGAAGGGGAAGAGCAAAATTAATGAGAATTTGGACGATAAATGGCAGTGTTATATTACCACGTATTTCACTCACTGCGCAGGAGGCTGGAGGCACTGGTGGCACTGTTTGGTGGCACTGGAGGCAATGGTGGCACAAGCCACACCTGAAACATTTGTCATACTATGCGCTACACCTGTCACTCAACATATGTCCCTCCTCACCTGTCAAACCACACCCCACACATGTCCTTCATCACTTCAAACACTCCAGATGTGCTTCAGAAGACGATGTGAACGTCACGAGACACTTTCCAACTACAGCTGTACACGATACATTTGTCTCTTTACACAAGCCGAGTTACACTCCACAGGTCTTCATCACACAATACACATGTTACAAAATACCTGCCTCACTGCACTCCACATTTTTCATTCCGCACGTCAAACACCTGTCTCACCACTCATGTCAGGCCAGACTCCACTTACTGTACCTATCAATACACAACACCTGTTCCTCTACACATCTTGTGTATACCGTTGTTACTCATGCTGCTGCCTGCTCATATATTCTCCACCAAGTCCCTTTTCAATAGACTCACACACACACTAACTTTAGTTCTATGACAAGGTGACCACAGTAAGACAAGAGAGAGGGGTGGGTAAATTGCGTTTTTTTGGACTGTATGAAGGCTTTCACCACAGTTCCACACAAGAAATTAGTGCAAAAGCTGGAGGACCAGACGAGAGGTATAACAGGAAAGGCACTGCAATAGATTAGGGAATACCTGACGGGAAGGCATCAGCGAGTCATGATACGTGATGAGGTGTCAGAGTGGGCGCCTGTGACGAGCGGAGTTCCACAGGGATCAGTCCTAGGACCGGTGCTGTTTCTGGTATATGTGAATGACAAGACGGAAGGAATAGATTCAGAAGTGCCCCTGTTTGTAGACAATGTGAAGTTAATGAGAATTCAATCGAAGGAGGACCAGGCAGGACTACAAAAGGGTCTGGACAAGCTGCAGGCCTGGTCCAGAAACTGGCTCTTGGAGTTCAACCCCACCAAATGAAAAGTCATGAAAACTGTGAAAGAACAAAGAAGACCGCAGAGTACAGTCTAGGGGGCCAGAGACTGCAAACTTCACTCAAGGAAAAGGATCTTGGGATGAGTATAATAACGAGCACATGTTCTGAGGCGCACATCTCCCAAATAACTGCTGCAGAATATGAGCGCCTAGCAAACCTAAGAATAGCATTGCGACATCTCAGTAAGGAATCATTCAAGACTCTGCACACCGTATACGTCAGACCCATATTGGAGTATGCAGCACCAGTTTGGAACCCACACCTAGCCAAGCACGTAAGGAAATTAGAGAAAGTGCAAAGGTTTGCAACGAGACTAGTCCCAGAGCTAAGGGGAATGTCCTACGAGGAGAGGTTAAGGGAAATCGACCTGACGACACTGGAGGACAGGAGGAATTGGGGGGGATATGATAACGACATATAAAAAAACTGAGAGGAATCAACAAGGTGGACAGAGACAGGATGTTCCAGAGATGGGACACAGCAACAATGGGACATAATTGGAAGTTGAAGACTCAGATGAATCACAGGGATGTTAGGAAGTAGTTCTTCAGTTATAGAGTTGGCAGGAATTGAAATAGTCTGGAAAGTGATGTAGTGGAGGCAGGATCCATACATAACTTTAAGAAGAGGTGTAATAAACCTCATGGAGCAGGGAGAGAGTGGACCTAGTAGCGACCAGAGAAGAGGCGGGGCCAGGAGCTATGAATCGACCCCTGCAACCACATATAGGTGAGTACACACACACACACACATGATAACAAACAGCTAAGGATCTGATGTCAACAGGCAAGGCAACATAGAGGTAAAAAAGAATGGATAAAAGAGAAGAGGTCACTGATGTAATATCAGGAGGCCTCATAATAGTGGTATACAATACCAAGAGGCTGATAAGAAACACACACGTGTTATATTTTTGTATCTTTATTGACAAAACATTTCGCCTGATTTCTTCAGATGAATACCGACGTGATTGCAATACTGGAGGTCTTGATGGGAGACGGGCGGTCTCGCAGCTTAAAGCAGAGACATACGCTAAGAGACATGTATACTGGATCCGGAAGTGAGGTGAAGCAGCTGGAAATGGCATCAATGGTCAGCGGGTTCATTAGTAGAAATAGGTCATTCTAAATAATTATTACCAGTCGAATTGTTTTAGTATCCCCTGTAGCAAGATTCTATGGTGTTGCTGTATCAGATAAGTATCGGATGATACATTATGTACGGATAACGTGTTGAGTAAGGCACATTTATGTATCTATTTCGACATTAGACATAAATGTTGTAAATGAGTGTGAAACGGAAACCTGTAATTGTTTTACACAATGGTGTGATTGTTGGTGTCTTTTCTTCCTGTCTCATAAACAAGCAAGAAAACAGGTACCTCTTGCTACTTCTACTTACTCTTAGGCACACTACATACACATGTACACATATATGTCGTTCCGAACATGTAAAATTTGCGATTTTGGCTTAAATAGCAGCGCTTTCTTGCCGAATAAGGCAAGTGAAAATTTGCGTACGCAATAATTTCGCAAAAATCATTCTGAACCTAACGAATAAAATATATTTCATTATGTTTGATTATTAAATTATTGTAAACTTATCTAAAATATATTTAGTTGGATGACGCTAAATTAAATTGCGCTTGTTATAAGGTTAGGTAAGTTTTCTAAGGTTCTTTTAGTACAAAATTATTATTTTTTACATTAACTTAAATGAAAAAAAAAATGTATTTTTTAAAGAGAAAATTTTAGAAAGGACTTAATTTTAAATGAGTTCTTGCTAATTGACCAATTTTACCTAATCGGCCCAACATATAAACACCCATTGAATTTTCTTCTATTTTCTAAATAGTTCTTATTCTTATTAACTTCTTTTTATCTTCATGAGAAAGTGGAAAAGAATCTTTCCTTCATAATCCATTCGAGTCGTAAGAGGCGACTAAAATGCCGGGAGCAATGGACTAGTAACCCCGTCTCCTGTATAAATTATTAAACATAAGAAGAAAACCTTTATAAAGTGGGTGGTTGTAGTGCAGATAATAAGAAAGAGATGATTGTCAATGTTATGATCGGAAAGAAGTTGGATATTTTGGCTCTAAGCGAGAACAAAGCTGAAGGAAGGTAGGGGAGTTTCAGTGGGAATAAATAAATGGGATTAGGTTAAGAGTAACTGAGAGAGAGTTAGAGCTAAGGAAGGGGTAGCAATAATGTTGAAAGATCAGTTATGGAAAGAGAAGAGGGAATATAAATGTATAAATTCAAGGATTATGTGGGTTAAAATAATGGCCAGATACGAAAACTGGGCTTTAATAAGTGTTTATGGACCTAGAGAAGAGAGGAGTATATACAAAGGAGACATTTAAACGGGTGTTTAGGGAGTTTTGAACCAAGTGTGAGAATAATTGTGTTGTACATGAATGGTATATAATACCGACAAGATGAAATTAAGACACATGTGCAACATCTGGGTATCTTTATTGTAGACGTTTCGCCCTCCAGTGGCTTTTCAATACAGATTCTAGGACATAACTTGAAGACAGTAGAACTATATACAAAAGATGAGGTAATCAGTCCCTCAGTCTTGGAGTTGGTGTGAAGAGCACCGTAGTTGTGAAGATTCTGGAGCAGAGGCAAGAAGACTGGCGCTTATATACTGGCGTCAGGTGGAAAGGGTCGGGTAGCAGACGAGGGCATAGTCACTGGTATATAATACCCACAACATGAAAATTAGACACATATGCAACATCTGGGACTCTTTAATGTCTAATTTTCATCTTGTTGTCATTGTATACTATTCATGTACAACTTGTCAACACTGCAACACCATGGAATCTTGGTTCAGAGAACATCTCCACAACCTTCTTCACTTCTACTAACCCATCCCTCAGGTATGACTTACTTTTACTGGGGAATCCCGCCTACCAGTGACAATGAATCGTCTGCTACCCGTCCCTTTCCACCTGACGCCAGTATATGGGGAAGCTGTGATTTTGTGCATTGGGCAGGGACGTGTAAGATCTTGTAGGAGTGAGGAAGAGCCAGGTGTGAGTATGAGTGTGGGGAAGGTGCGTGAGGCAGTGGGTAGAATGAAAGGGGGTAAAGCAGCTGGGATTTAAGGGATACAGACAAATATTAAAAGCAGGTGGAGATATAGTTTTGGAATGGTTGGTGCTTTTATTTAATAAATGTATGAAAGAGGAGAAGTTATCTAAGGATTGGCAGAGAGCATGTATAGTTCCTTTGTATAAAGGCAAAGGGGACAAAAAGAGCGTGTAAAAATTATATGGGAATAAGCCTGTTGATTATACCTGGTAAAATGTATGGTAGAGATATTATTGAAAGAATTAAAGCGTAAGAGGGAGAGCAGGATCGCAGATGAACGAAGGATTGAACGAAGTAGAATGACTTAGAGGGTGTATAAATATGTAGTGGAAGGAAGGTGGGGTAGGTGACGTCCTAAGAAAGGTTCATCGATGGGATAAAGGAGGTTTTATGTTAGAGGGGTTTATACTTCCAGCATGCATGCGTGAGCTTACTAGATAAGAGCGAGTGGAGGCAAATGTCTTTTATGACTTGTAGTGCTGTTTGAGTGCGAGCAAAGTAACATTTATGAAGGGATTCAGGGAAACTAGTTAGCCGGACATGAGTCCTGGAGGTAGGAAGTACAGTACCGGCACGCTGAAGGATGGGTGGCAGGATGAAGGCAGAAGGACCAAGTAAACATGACAACGACATGCATCATACACACAAGGCTTCTGATAGATAGATAGGGAAAAACTGTGTAAATGACGGCTAGCCTGAAAACGGGTGAGTCAGGTGCAAAATAAAGACTCATTATGAACAGGGATATCTAAAAATATATCTTCATCTTCCGAAAATGAAAAAGCCTGGATGAAAAGTAACAGAAACAGACTCCATGCACAGTTTTCAGAATAGGTATAAAAGGCACCACGATGCAAGAGAAACAAAAACAATAAAAGCCAGTTCAAATGTGAGCCTAAGAGCTAATACCCAGCCCAGCACTATTACAAACAGTTAAACACAACATTTTGAAGTACAAGTCAGGTCACAGGCAGAACACATATGTTCAAGATCACAGTGGAGACTTGCATTATATAAGCAAGCTTCGCACTCACTGAAGTGAGCTTAGCACTCGTAAAGGTGAGCTTAGCACTCGTAAAAGTGAGCTTAGCACTCGTAAAGGTGAGCTTAGCACTCGTAAAGGTGAGCTTAGCACTCGTAAAGGTGAGCTTAGCACTCGTAAAGGTGAGCTTAGCACTCGCAAAGGTGAGCTTAGCACTCGCAAAGGTGAGCTTAGCACTCGCAAAGGGGAGCTTAGCACTCGTAAAGGTGAGCTTAGCACTCGTAAAGGTGAGCTTAGCACTCGCAAAGGTGAGCTTAGCACTCGCAAAGGTGAGCTTAGCACTCGTAAAGGTGAGCTTAGCACTCGCAAAGGTGAGCTTAGCACTCGCAAAGGTGAGCTTAGCACTCGTAAAGGTGAGCTTAGCACTCGTAAAGGTGAGCTTAGCACTCGCAAAGGTGAGCTTAGCACTCACAAAGGTGAGCTTAGCACTCGCAAAGGTGAGCTTAGCACTCGCAAAGGTGAGCTTAGCACTCGCAAAGGTGAGCTTAGCACTCGTAAAGGTGAGCTTAGCACTCATACATCAGCAGTGTCAATATCACCCCCAATGTCAGTACTTACCAAGGAAGTATAGAGCCATAAAGAACATTATCAGTGTCAGTGTCAGTTTAAACGTGAATGCCAGAGGCCAGTGTCAGTGTTCGGTAAAGAAGTATACTGGCATAAAGAACATTAGTCGCTTCAGTATCAGCGCCAGTGTTAGAGATCAGTGTCAGAGCTCATCCAGGGAATAGAATATAATGGAGAACAAGAGCAGTGACTGTCAACAGCAGTATCAGAGGCCAGTGGCAGTGTTCACACAGAGAGTGCAATATAACAATGTACATCAGCAGCGCCAGTGTCAGCGACAGTGTCAGCCCTCACCAAGAAATACAGAGGATTTATGTGCCCAGCAAAACAAGCTACAAATTACCGGGTGAGTTACGGTAAGGATTTTAAAAGGGTCTTGAGGTGCAAATATATTGTCGCTGGCAGAGTGATTATTGCGCGAACACTAAGTAATAACACTGACTACTGATGGTCATAATGGAAGAAAGGTTTGCTAAACACCCACACAGTGTGACTTTGTAAATGGTCCAAGTCGGTCCGAAACGTCGTGGTAAGCTCCCCTCACCTATGTGAGCGTTATTGTATATTGTAATATACAGAATAGAGTTATGCATAATGGTCAGAGAGCCTGTCGTAAGTCAGTCGTCGGTAAACAAGTACGTCGCTAAGTGAGGAGAGGCTGCACTGATCTTATATGATACTGGAATTTGTTGGGGTTGTTATTGTGGAATTATTTATGGTTACTGTTATTTGTGCATTGTTCCAGTCACTGTATTGTGACTTTTTTGTTCTTTAGGTTCGCTAAGATTATTAGAAGAGAGGAGATCAAAGTGAACATAATAGAAGAGAAAGAAAGGTAAAAAATAGCAAAATAAATTATGTACATACTTTGATCAAAGTATGAACAAAGTAGTCTAGGTTTAAAAATAAAAAAAAAGGTCTGAAATGTGTCTGTAGAATATTTTCCTGCCATCTTTAAAGGCAGCAATGAGATCAAGAAAATTAATCAAAGAATTTAATACCTTGAACACTTGAACACTAGAACTTAATACTTTGGACACTAGAATTAAATACCTTGAACACTAGAATTAAATAAATTGAACACTAGAATTAAACATCTTGAACACTAGAATTAAATAAATTGAACACTAGAATTAAACATCTTGAACTCTAGAATTTAATAACTTGAACACTAGAATTTAATACCTTGAACACTAGAATATAATGCCTTGAACACTAGAATTTAGTACCTTGAACACTGGAATTTAGTAGCTTAAACACTAGAATTTAGTAGCTTAAACACTAGAATTTAGTACCTTAAACATTTGAATTTAACACCATGAACGCTAGAAATACCAGAGACTCCAGGATCTGTTATTGTGTTCAGGAATATAAGACCAGAGATAAAAAGTACACTGTACTACAACATGAATTCCTCAAGACACAAATAACCCACATATAGGAGAAAGAAACTTTATGACGACGTTTCGGTAAGACTTGGAATATTAACTAGCCACTCTAACACACGAAGGTAAGGGAGTCTGTATATAAACCAGAGGAGGGCAGGGACGGGACAAGGACAGGAGAAAACAAGATGGAACTACGAGTATTACCTCTACCACTATTACTTTCTTGCTTCTTCCTCTCTTTGTCCCGTCCCTGCCCTTTTCTGGTTTATATACTTTCCCCTTACCAGGGGGACTATTGTGGGGAATTAAGGCAGTGTGTGTGGAGTCACAGCTGAGTCGGGTTAGTGATCCATTGTTTCAGTCGTGAATTCAGTCTGAAGCTTGACGCTCCACTTCAGGGTAATTTCAATCAATGGGGTACTGACCATTATTTCTCAATGTATTCACAGCGCAAGGACACAGAGGGGATAGGCGTCCTTCTCACAGCTGAATTGTAAGTAACTCTCCCAGCGGCTCAGCCTACCTCCGTGGACACTCAAACTACCGGGCTGGAGGTGCCTAAGGCGTTATTGTTTATGAGCAGTGTAACTACTGCCTTAAGCTAAACGACTATATCTAACTTAAATATTTGTAGTAGTAATGTAGTAATTGTAGTGTACAATTAGCCTAGGAGTTACCAGGCTCTCTAGCGTCGTCTCTCCCCTCTTATGCCTCCATTTTCCCAACTGAGGGGTGAGTGTAACGGAGTCTGGAAAATACCAGTATTTTCCACAACTATGTTGAGGTCCATCTTGCCACTAAAACTCTTTGTAATATATATAAACGGCCATTTTGATGAGCTAAATATATTTAGAACAATTCAAACAGATGAAGAAAACAAATTAATGAAAGATCTTGAGAGAAAGAGAGGAGGAGGAGGAAAGGAAGAGGAAAAGGTAGAAGAAAAAGGGAATAAGAATAAGAAGAAAAATAAAAGAAGAAAAATATAATTACACGAAGTGGTTTACAAGAAGGGTGTGAGGGAGGTGTGTGACTGAGGTGGGTGAGGGAGGTGGGGTCAGGGACCCGGTCCTTGACCAGACCTCCTGGTTAAGACCTGATCGACCAAGCTGTTGATGGTACACGCACGCAGTCCAACACAGACACCACAGCCCGACTGATCAGGAACTAACTTGAAGAACTTACCAAGTTGCTGGTGAAGACAGAAAGGAGTCTGTTGATAGTTCCTCCTATGTGTGATGGGAGGGTCATGTAACACTGTATACAGCACAGACATGTTCATGAATGAGACACGTATGTATCACTCAGGTATCTTCATTGTCGAAACGTTTCATCTGCGAAGTTTAATCACTTGTATTCGACAGAGAAAGCTGCCTGCAAAGGTGAAACATTCTCAACATTAGGAATGAAGTATGTAGAACACTCACGATACTTTTAAAAATGTTATCTCTTAGTGTGTTCACTCATGTGATCAACGATAGTGTAAGTTGACAGGTAGTGAGAGAGAAACTATGCTTGCAGTGAAGCCTTTAGTACAACATTTCGCCCAAGACTATACTTTATCAAATATACAAAAATACAGATACACTTGCCTTACAAGGCACACGGGATCCTGAAGTTGATTCAGGAGTGATCACAAGGGAGGTAACAAAGTCAGGTCATGGAGAAGAACAAGTCGAACATGAGCTATGTTAGGCGCCGATGTCTGTTGGAGGAGGCGGCAAGGAAATAGGTCTACAGGAATCATTTTTCTTATATAATTGGTGTACAATAGCGAGTACATGCCTAGTGTCAGAAAAATGAACTTCGGTTGTTTGCAGAATCCTGTTCACGGTTCTGTCTGCCTCCTAACACAGCAGTAATGCTGCTCCACACTCCATTATGTGGGAGTATAGAGAGCGATGAACGACGCTCACTTTGTTGATATCATCCATCATGCAAGTCATTATTCATTTAGCTGACGCTTCCCAACAAAACGAAGATATATACACACTGGTAGGTTCCATCGTTGGTATGGTACATGTTATATACACGCTGGCAGGTCCCATCGTTGGTATGGTACATGTTATATACACGCTGGCAGGTCCCATCGTTCGTATGGTACATGTTATATACACGCTGGCAGGTCCCATCGTTCGTATGGTACATGGTATATACACGCTGGCAGGTCCCATCGTTCGTATGGTACATGTTATATACACGCTGACAGGTCCCATCGTTCGTATGGTACATGGTATATACACGCTGGCAGGTCCCATCGCTAGTATGGTACATGTTATATACACGCTGGCAGGTCCCATCGTTCGTATGGTACATGGTATATACACGCTGGCAGGTCCCATCGCTAGTATGGTACATGGAAAATACACGCTGGCAGGTCCCATCGCTAGTATGGTACATGGCATATACACGCTGGCAGGTCCCATCGCTAGTATGATACATGAATATACACGCTGGCAGGTCCCATCGCTAGTATGGTACATGAATATACACGCTGGCAGGTCCCATCGCTAGTATGGTACATGGTATATACACGCTGGCAGATCCCATCGCTAGTATGGTACATAGTATATACACGCTGGCAGGTCCCATCGCTTGTATGGTACATGGAATATACACGCTGGCAGGTCCCATCGCTAGTATGGTACATGGTATATACACGCTGGCAGGTCCCATCGTTCGTATGGTACATGGTATATACACGCTGGCATTTCCCATCGCTAGTATGGTACATGGAATATACACGCTGGCAGGTCCCATCGCTAGTATGGTACATGGAATATACACGCTGGCAGGTCCCATCGTTCGTATGGTACATGGTATATACACGCTGGCAGGTCCCATCGTTCGTATGGTACATGGTATATACACGCTGGCAGGTCCCATCGCTAGTATGGTACATAGAATATACACGCTGGCAGGTCCCATCGCTAGTATGGTACATAGAATATTGAATGATTTTTTTTTATGTTGTTGATCCAGCGCTTTCCCCACACGTTGGCCACTGTGGTAACACTGAAGTAGATAACTTTGGTAACATTGAGCTATACACCAGCTGGGGTAACATTGAGTTATACACCAGCTGTGGTAACATTCAGCTATACACCAGCTGTGGTAACACTGAGATATACACCAGCAGCAGTGTTACCAACATAAGCTAGGCAGTGCGGGTGGATCAACACTAACTGGTGTTGTCCTGGACACTGTAATTTAACCAGTGACCTACAGTCACTGTCGAGACCAGGGTCACCTGCAGTCACTGTCGAGACCAGGGTCACCTGCAGTCACTGTCGAGACCAGGGTCACCTGCAGTCACTGTCGAGACCAGGGTCACCTGCAGTCACTGTCGAGACCAGGGTCACCTGCAGTCACTGTCGAGACCAGGGTCACCTGCAGTTACTGTCGAGACCAGGGTCACCTGCAGTCACTGTCGAGACCAGAGTCGCCTGCAGTCACTGTCGAGACCAGGGTCACCTGCAGTCACTGTCGAGACCAGGGTCACCTGCAGTCACAGTCGAGACCAGGGTCACCTGCAGTCACTGTCGAGACCAGGGTCACCTGCAGTCACTGTCGAGACCAGGGTCGCCTGCAGTCACTGTCGAGACCAGGGTCGCCTGCAGTCACTGTCGAAACCAGTGTCACCTGACACGCAAGTACCAGTAGAGGGAAAGTAATAATTATGTTAAGTACAATATGTTATGTACAAGGACACAAATGCAACTAATGTGACATTTTACTGTGGCGACGTTTCGCTCTCCAGGAGGTTTCAAAGCTCCTGGAGAGAGAGAGAGAAAAGTTATTTCAATGTCGCATTATTTGCACCTGTCCTCTTACGCTAGACGGCTAGAAGGATGTCAACAGTGACCTGGCGTGAGCTGCGGGGTTAGAACCCACCTCTATGCTCGTCCCCCCTGCTCACCCTCCCTGCTTATCCTCCCTGCTCATCGTAGGTGATTAACTCCCTTGTTGATGGTGGTTGTAGGTTCGGCCTCCATGCCTACCCTCCATGCCTACCCTCCATGCCTACCCTCCATGCCTACCTTTATTGAGTAGAGAGCTTCCGAGGAGCGTGCTTACTTGCAGTAACATTTAGAGATTGGAGCGTGTTTGCTCACACTGACATGCAGAGATTGGAGCGTGTTTGCTCACACTGACATGCAGAGATTGGAGCGTGTTTGCTCACACTGACATGCAGAGATTGGAGCGTGTTTGCTCACACTGACATGCAGAGATTGGAGCGTGTTTGTTCACACCGACATGTAGAATATAAAAACAGTGGAGCATTGCTGTATACCTGTTGGCCTATGCTAGGAAAATCCAATACGCATCCAATCACAATCACTCGTGTACCCATCCAGCCTATTTTTTTTTAAAGCAACCCAATATTCTCGCTTCAGTGATGGTGCTTGGGAATTTCTTCCACTCATATCGAACAATATAGTGAATCCAACACTTTCATGCACCCCCTTTCTTGTCTAAGTGGAATCCATTTCTGCTTGTCTTGTCTTGGTTAGTTTTTTCCGGCACGTTATTTACAACCTCTTTATTCATCTTGCCCATTTATATACTTAAGTTTCATCCCCTATGTGTAGGTTTTTTTTTCAGTGTGCCAATTCAGTGCCTTCAGGTTATTTTCGTTAGCAAGGTTTCTGATATATGGAATCAACCTCTGTATATTCTCTAGTGCTTTTATGTTCATTCTGTTATATGGAGGCCAGAACTGAGCAGAATACTCTAAGGTTTAACCAAAGATTGGCAAATAGTTGTCAAGCTCTGGTCCAGCTCTAGGGCATGACCTCACCAGCTCTAGAGTATGACCTCACCAGCTCTAGGGTATGACCTCACCAGCTCTAGGGTATGACCTCACCAGCTCTAGGGTATGACCTCACCAGCTCTAGGGTATGACCTCACCAGCTCTTGGGTATGACCTCACCAGCTCTAGGGTATGACCTCACCAGCTCTAGGGTATGACCTCACCAAGGATATGATGATGCCAAAAATTCTATTAGCTTCATTTTCAAAGACTTATGAACTGTCACACGAACTTCATATTACGCATTCAATTTGACTAAGATTTACATCATATCAACTTTTCAAGGTCATTCTGGAGCTTTCTAAGAGTCCTTGTCAAAAGTTTTTTGACAGCCGTAGGTAAATTTGCTATTGTCTGGCTATCATTCCTTTATCATTCTCATTAAAGTAGACAGTGAAAAACAAGTGTCCAAACACTGACACTCATGTGGCGCATCACCTGTCATGGATCCTCATTCTAGTTCTTCCTATTTATGCAGACACTTTGTTGCCTCCAGGCAAACCATGCTCGACAAGGAGATAACATCTATTATAACATCTACCATTACTTGCTTCATTAGTCTCCGGTGTGGAACTAATTCAAAGGACTTACTGAAGTCCTTAGTGAAAGAGGTTATTAAATTTGTAAGGGTAAAAAAAATCTCTTTGTTAAACCGTGCTGAGATTCATTCATCATATAATGTTTTTCAATGTAGCTTCGAAATGCATCCTTATTTATGGATTCCATCAACTTTCTCACAATTGAGGTTAGGCTGATTGGTTTATAATCTGGATCTGACAGTCTATCTCCCGCTTTGTAAATGGGTATCAGATTTGCTATTTTCCATTTATCTGGTACGATACTCGTTAGTAGTGATATCTTGAAGAGACTAATGGTTTGCTATGCTCCTCCTTACATTCTTTTAGAGCCCTTGAGATCAGGTTGTCACGACCTGGCGACTTGTCTGCTGCCAATCTTTCTATATGTATCGAGTGACTTTAAAACCAACATAATTTATTTTGGTCCTGAACTGTATAATTATTGATTTCCGAGATTTCGTTCTTTTCCTTTCGTGGAGATCCTGAACCTTGTTTACCTAACCCAACACAGATCATACTACTGAGTAGCTGATATTACAGTCCTCAAATTACACCTTTTCAGAGCATATGCATTTTTTTTTCAACAAGTCGGCCGTCTCCCTCCGACGCAGGGTGACCCAAAAAGAAAGAAAATCCCCAAAAGAAAATACTTTCATCATCATTCAACACTTTCACCTCACTCATACATAATCACTGTCTTTGCAGAGGAGCTCAGATACGACAGTTTACAAGTCCCTCCAAACTGCCAATATTCCAAACCCCTCCTTTAAAGTGCAGGCATTGTACTTCCCATTTCCAGGACTCAAGTCCAACTAAATCAATTAACTGGTTTCCCTGAATCCCTTCACACAATATTACCTTGCTCACACTCCAACAGCTCGTCAGGTCCCAAAAACCATTCGTCTCCATTCACTCCTATCTAACACGCTCACACATGCTTGCTGGAAGTCCAAGCCCCTCGCCCACAAAACTTCCTTTACCCCCTCCCTCCAACCTTTTCGAGGACGACCCCTACCCTGCCTTCCTTCCCCTACAGATTTATACGCTCTCCAAGTCATTCTACTTTGATCCATTCTCTCTAAATGACCAAACCACCTCAACAACCCCTCTTCAGCCCTCTGACAAATACTTTTAGTAACTCCACACCTCCTCCTAATTTCCACACTCCGAATTTTCTGCATAATATTTACACCACACATTGCCCTTAGACAAGACATCACTGCCTCCAGCCGCCTCCTATATATATATATATATATATATATATATATATATATATATATATATATATATATATATATATATATATATATATATATATATATATATATATATATATATATATATATATATATATATATATATAACATGACTCAGCACCAGACTTGGGAAAGATAAGAATAAATACACAGAGTTGGAGAACATCAGAATAAATTAGTAATGGAGACAGAAATACAAGCTATGGAGCAAGCCAGTAATGAGACACCGTCTTGTTCTGCGTAGAATATAAAGTTGTCTTAATAATATCTTGTTCCATAAGGGATATAAAATGTTGATTTTTACAGTCAACACTTCTGTGACTATGTTGTCTCAGCGGCCGCGCCTCCACACCCATATTGTCTATAAATCAAAGATTATTCATAATGAACGATTATCAGTGAATATAAAGACAAATTAATGGAAACTCGAACCGCGGTCCTGATGTGTGGCAGACACTGCGTTGTACTGAGCTACACAAGGGCTGGCTGTAAAAAAAACATTCTGCTATAACTTTACTGGCTCATGTGTTCAGCGCAGGACCTGCCACACATCAGGACCTCGGTTCAACCCCCCATATGTTCATTCAAAATAATTCATTACGGATTATATTAAGTTTATATACTGCATTGCTGTATGGGGGTATGAAAGTATATGTACAAGAAAACTGTGTGGGTGTTGAATGAGACTGTAGCCTCGGTGACGGATGAAGCAGCCTTGTAAAACAAGGGTGCTAGTTCTAAAATCATCCTATTGTAAACTTCATAGCTCGTTGGTAGAGTGCAGTGACTGCCACACACCAGGACATCGGTTCGAATCCTCATCCATCCCTGTGTTGTTTGTTTTGATACTTGTCAACAATGAGTTATTTCATCGAACAGGTGTGGAAGGAGAGGCACCGATGGTACAACTGCACACAACGAAGCAAAGGACCAGACACAAATATATCAGACATTTGTGCAATATTTGGGTATCTTTATTCTGGAAAGGTTTGGCCAACCAGTGGCTTCTTGAGTCCAGTGCGGAGGAAGCTGGAAGATGATAGACCGAACACATCGACTCCAGGCATAGGGTTGGCTTCTAGAAAGCGCTGGACAGGCACTTAACGTCAGTACCTGATCAGCCGGGCTGTGGTTCTTACGTCGGTTTACGTGCGTCCAGCAGTAACAACCTGGTTGATCAGACCCTGATCCACCACGAGGCCTGGTCTCAGACCGGGCCGCGGGGAAAGGCGTTGACCCCCGGAAACCCTCTCCAGGTATACTCCAGGTATACTCCAGGTATACCTTGAACCCCTCCTCATCTTACAATTTTCTCCGCATTAGACTGAAGAAGACACTGCGTGGCGAAACGTTTCCAGAATAAAGGTAAAAGTGTCTCATTTATCAACTTATCGGATTTCTAAATCATTTATTCACAGATAAATATATATGTATAAGGAAGGTAGGTGTAACGTACACTGGAAAACCAGTTCCATAAAATACTAGAAAACTGTGAAAACCTTTTAAAAACAGAGAAACTTTTCTACGTCACGGAAATCATTCCAGAATAATAGCACAGATTTAAGAACGGAAAATCCTGCCTCAAAAGCCTAATTGAATCTTAACGGATTTAATGACTATGAGTCTGCAGATAAATTTTCACTTTGATATCATTATAGTTTTCCATTTGGTGTTGTCTGGTTTTTCCCTATTGGCCAATGACTGTCCAATGGCGCTACGTGTTGTCTGCCAGCTTCGTTCTTTCCGTAATGTTAGGTTTTTCTCATCTATTGATATTGTATTTGTTTATTTTGAGATGCGACGTTGAATCTTCTGATTCCAGGTAAATAAATTCTTGAAGATATTGAATGAATTTTCAGCGGAATTTTTATTTTATTTTAGAAAAATCATACCGTTTTTTTTATATATATATATATATATATATATATATATATATATATATATATATATATATATATATATATATATATATATATATATATATATATATATATATATATATATATATACATACAAAAGGTTCTATATATTCTGGAAGAAACATTATTTTAGCTTAATATAATCCCACGCCCTAACTGGATACATTTTCTAAATAATCCCTTGACTTGGAATATTGTATAATCTCACCCGAGACCAGCTGGCCAACTTCACTTACTGCTATGAACCAGCTGTCCATAATAACTCACCTTCATGAAGCAGTTGGTCAAGACGACTCATCTTCATATACCAGATGGTGAAGATCACTCATTACCACGAGCCAGCTGGTTCTGATAACTCACCACCATGAACCAGTTGCTGAAGATGACTCACCATCACCAACCAGCTGGTCAGGAGGAGTTACCATTACGAACAAGCTGGTCATGATGAATCACCATTACCATCCAGCTGGTCATGATTCATCATGAACCAACTAATCAAGAATAATCACCATCTTGAACCAGCTGGTCAGGATGATTCATCATGAACCAACTGATCAAGAAGAATCACCATTATGAACCACCTGGTCACGATGATTCACCGTCATGAACCACCTGGTCACGATGATTCACCATCATGAACCTCCTGGACAGTATGATTCACCATCCTGAACCACCTGGACTGTATGATTAACCATCACGAACCACCTGGAGAATATGATTCACCATCCTGAACCACCTGGACAGTATGATTCACCATCATGAACCACCTGGACAGTATGATTCACCATCATGAACCACCTGGACAGTATAATTCACCATAATGAACCACCTGGACAGTATGATTCATCATCATGAACCACCTGGACAGTATGATTCACCATCATGAACCACCTGGACAATTTGATTCACCATCATGAACCACCTGGACAGTATGATTCACCATCATGAACCACCTGGACAGTATGATTCACCATCATGAACCACCTGGACAGTATGATTCACCATCATGAACCACCTGGACAGTATGATTCACCATCATGAACCATGTGGGTGCACTTTGGATAATGTTACATAGGCCATTCCCAAATTTGTTTTTCATATATCTGGAAAACAAATCGGCTGATCGGATTTAAACTTTCACCACTCATGTATCAGCAGGTTTATATTGGTATTTAAGTGTAGAAGCCATTTTGCCACTTTGAATTTGGAAATAGCACAGTATTATTTTTCATTTTTTGCATTATCTTGCCTCAATCCTCCGTTTCCTTGGATCGAATCTGAAGGTCTCTCATTTCTCAGGTGCTAAATGACCCTTAATGGTTTAGAATTTTCCCCTAATTAATTTAAAGCTATTGTGAAAGGCAACATACTTTAATGGCTGATTCATCTTATGAAATAGATGAAATATTTTTGGGTTTAATCAGTATAGGAGAACATTTCTTTATATTTTGTGTAATAAATTTAGAATGACTCTTCCGGTCGGCTTTAAACTTTCAGCTCTGATGTGTTTTCCTCAAAGGAAACTTCGTCTTGACTTTAGGTTGTGTAGGTTTTAATGCGTCGATTTTATTTATGAAATTATATTCTGTGACATACCTGAAGAATATGTCTTCTGATCAGTAATAAATCACTGTTACTGTAGTGAGTTATCCCAGCTTAAATCTACATAATGTTTTATGTGTATATAACAACTGGTTCCTCAACAGCATTGTAAACAATTTCCAAGTTACATACCCAATGTTTTAACAAAATTTACTTACATACACACTTGGTTACACCTTGAACGTTGGTAAATCTTACTTAGAGAAAAGTGTGAATGGATTTTGGCCGATGTTTGTCCCAATTTGTCTTTTTTGTGGAACTGCAAATATTGAAATACTGGTTTTGATGGATTTTGATGGTTTCGTTGATCAAAAAACTCATGCACAACCTCCAAATATTATAAAAATGTTTCATTTAGGAAAATAAGGAGAAATTAATTCCGACTTGGTATCAGTTTGTTTCATCAATCCAAATAAAAAGTTGGTATAAGTAACCTGATAATATAAGAAATTCAGTCACTTAACAGTAAGTTATCAAAAGTGAGAGATCTGTCCAGGCTGGGTTCAGACGAGAGATAAATCGTCTTACTCTGTTCTCTGTCCTGTCAAGAAGTCGTAGGTGTGAAGAGAGGCAGGCTATCCAAGAAACTGGAGAATACTCTAGGCCTAAGCGCACTTGCACCTCGTAGAGAGTCTAACAGCCTCTACCTTCGATCAGATGCGAAATGCGTCTAAGTGCTGTAAGCTTCGTAACCGCCTTTTTTGTGCGATTTACTACATGCTTCTTCATAGCTTGAAATCAAATTTCACCCCCAGGATATCAACCTCATCCCCAGGTTCCAACAATCCCCCATTCTTTCTTACCACTGCTCCAGCAATATCATCATAGTGCCTACAGACCACCATATTTTTTTGTTCAGAAGCAAATATAAACTGCAATCGTTTTACCCATGCATATAGAGCTGTAAGCTGGTAATTTATGTAAATGAGAGCAACTGGCATTTCCTCTTTTGGATAAGTAAATGTCAGAGTACAGTCGTCTGCACATGAATTTGATTCTGGGATGAGTTGAAGGCCATTACAGTAGACATTCCATAACTGCCCAAGTACACTTCGCTGTGAAACACCGGCACCAGTAGAGTGTCTTGTTGGCTCTGTCCCATTGAGAACTAGGCTTAGAGATCTAACTTGAAGGTAATTACTGAGGAGGCATAGTACAGAGCCGGTGACTCCTAGTGCTTGTAGTTTTGCCAAGAATTCCTGGTGCCATACTCGGTCGAAGCACAGTTATGTCCAATGCTACTACACAGGTGATACTAGATTCATTCAGTGACTGATGCCACTTAGTGAAAAGGTTTAACAGCAGATCAGCAGCAGAGAAACCATTTTTGAAGCTATATTGATGCTCACAAAGTGAATAGTAGTCGAAAAGCGTTGTTATTTGCCGTGAGATTCTCACAAGAATCTTCCCCGTGATTGACAAGTGACATGGGTCTGTAGTTGCTTATTTCTGTTCCGCTCTTCTTTTTGTGAACAGGGACTGAATTTGACCCTTTCCACAGAGAAGGCCATTTACATTGTGTTAGGTAGTGCTGACAGATGCGAGTTAGAGGTGATGCTAGCTGGTCTGTGCATCTAGGCCCACAGCCTTTCCTTGGTCCAGGGATTTAGGGAGAAGATACACTTCCTCCTACCTTATTGCCATCTCTGACAACTTCCACACAGTTCTTGTATATGAGGTTCCCTTACTGGATCAGGAACTTGCATCTTGGCAGCAAACAGGTCAGCTTTCTCCTAACTACTAGAGAGACGGTTCTATCATAAGAACATAAGAACATAAGAATGGAGGAACACTGCATAAGGCCTACTGGCCCATACAAGGCAAGTCCTTATCAAAATCACCACTACCTAAGAATTTATTCCCGTACTCACGACACCAATCAAACTCAGCCCCTCCCACTCATATATTTGTCCAATTTCTTTTTAAAGCCACCCAAGGTCCTAGCCTCCATCACCCTACTCGGAAGATTGTTCCACGCATCTACAACTCTGTTCGAAAACCAGTACTTGCCTATGTCCTTTCTAAATCTAAATTTATCCAATTTAAATCCGTTTTTTCTTGTTATTACTTGGTTTGATATCCTCAGTATTTTATTAATATCTCCTTTGTTTATGCCCATCATCCACTTGTACACCTCGATGATATCTCCCCTCATTCTACGTCTCTCCAGAGAGTGGAGATTCAACGCTCTAAGTCTATCTTCATACGGGAGATTTCTTATACTGTAAATTATTTTAGCCATTCTTCTCTGTATGTTATCCAATGAATCTATATCCATTCTGTAGTAAGGAGACCAAAACTGAGCTGCATAATCCAAATGAGGTCTCACTAGTGATGTATAGAGCTGTAAAATAACTTTTGGACTTCTGTTGCTTATACTTCTTGAAATAAATCCTAGTAATCTGTTAGCCTTATTGCGCACACTTAGGCACTGTTGTCTTGGCTTTAGATTTCTGCTTACCATGACTCCCAAGTCTTTTTCACATTCTGTATGATCAAGCTCTACTTCACCTAGTTTAAAAATTCGAGGGATATTTTCATTACCAAGGACTAGTACCTTACACTTGTCCACATTGAACTTCATCTGCCACTTTTCAGACCAAATCCTCCTGGAGTTCACTGGTATCCTCCTCAGAATGAATCATACGGTCTATTTTTGTATCATCAGCAAATTTACTCATGTCACTTGCAATTCCTTCATCAAGGTCATTTATGTAAATTATGAACAACAATGGGCTTAAAACTGATCCTTGTGGAATGCCACTAGTGACTAATCCCCATTCAGATTTGACCCCATTAATGGAAACTCTCTGCTTTCTATTGGTAAGCCATGCCTCTATCAATGCTAGAACTTTACCTCCTATACCATGAGCTGCCACCTTTCTTAAGAGTCTCTTGTGATGTACTCTATCGAAGGCCTTACTGAAATCCAAGTAAACTATATCGTATTCTTTATCACTGTCTACTGCCTCAAATGTTTTATTGAAAAACGTCAGTAAATTTGTCAGGCAGGAACGACCTCTCGTGAACCCATGCTGAGATTCATTAATCAAATTATGTTTTTCAAGGTGACTTCTAATAATATCAGCTATAATTGATTCTAATAATTTGCCTACTATAGACGTGAGGCTTATTGGACGGTAATTTGATGGAATGGACTTATACCCTGATTTGAATATAGGAACTACATTAGCTATCTTCCACATCTCTGGCACAACACCACCTTTCTCTCTCTCTCTCTCTCTCTCTCTCTCTCTCTCTCTCTCTCTCTCTCTCTCTCTTTCTCTCACCAATCTCTGAGCTGTGCACATCCCATCTTTAGGGCTATAACACTGGCTGAAGACTCGACTATTACTCTGTATTGTCACACTAATTTACTCTGATCCACTGCTGTTTTTGTCAACAGTTTGCTCTACTACTTTTACTTCTACCCCAGATAATCCTAGATAACAAAACGTGATTGACATCTCCGCATGAATTAACTCAATAGCATTCCCTACTTCAGTGTGATACAGTAGATCGTCGATTAAGATGGTAGTTAGGTTCCTGAAAATGTAGTGTTAGACGAATTCATGTTAAAAGAAACTAAAGAACTTAGGGGAAAAATAGGGTTACGTTCCTTGGTCCCTAAAAAAAAGCCCAACAATTTTTTTGTCTCCAAATCTTTCAAAAACAAAAATAATAATGCATTTTTGTTCATTATTGTTACAATGTATGATTTTTTCGTTCCTTAAGGCTAAAAATGCAGCAGAAATAATATTTTTTACCTTAAATTATGGCTGCTGGTGTTTGTCGAAGATTGTGGAGGAGGGAGTAGAGAGGCATGCTGAGGCCCATCTTGGCTGAGGTGGATGGTAGTCCAGTCAGTATGTCAGTCCAGTCAAGTGAGTCAGTAGGTCAGTCAGCAAAGTCAGTACAGTCATTCAATTCAGAATGTCACTCATTCAAGTCATTCGGTAAATCATTTAAGTCGGTCAGTCAAGTTAGTAAATCAGTCAAGTAGTAAGCAGTCAGTATATCAATCAAGTCATTCGGTAAATCAGTAAATCAATCAGTAAAGTCATTCAGTTGATAAATCAGTCAAGTTGGTCAGTCAAGTCAGTAGGTCAGTCAGTCAATTCATTCAGTAAATCAGTCAAGTCATTCAGTAAATCAGCCAAGTCAGTAGGTCAGTCAGTCTTGTAAGTCATTCAGTAAATCAGTCAAGTCATTCAGTAAATCAGCCAAGTCAGTAAGTCAGTCAGTCAAGTTGGTCAGTCAAGCCAGTAAGCCAGTCAGTAAATCAGTCAAGTCATTCAGTAAATCAGGTCAATCATTCAGTAAATCAGTCAAGTCAGGTCAGTTAAGTCATTCAGAAAATCAGTAAATCAGGTCAGTCAGTAAGTCATTCATCCAGCTAGCGGCGTTGAAATGTTTTCCCTACCGAGAAGCAGTACCGTCTAAATTGAGTTTTACGAAGTGTAAAACGAAAATATGCCGCAATTTGACAATAGTTTAATGGAGGAAACGTTTTAAAGGAAGCCGTTTTAATCAACGGTGTACTGTACTTCCTAAAATCAAATTACACGCATAAATCTGTAGAATTAATAACATTCGTATTGGCTACATACAGTGACTGTAACAGGAACAATACCAGGGCAGATAAACTTGAATAACAAATCCTGTGTTTATTTTACACTAGCATAAATCGGAAACAAGTTGACGCAGAAGACACATATGCAACACCTGGGTATATTTATTCTGAAGGCGTCTCGCCACTCAACGTATTTATCAACTCAGTACCGAAGTTACTGAAATTTTTGAGTCTGAAGATGAGAAAATCAGTCCCTCACCTTAGTCTAGGACAGGCAGGAAGATGGACGTTTGTAGGAGCCAGATTAGGTGCAGGAGTTAAAGTCATCGTCACCATAGGTGGGACCTACCTTCACCAGTAGATCATACCCATCATGAAGAAGCCTTTAACTACTGCTGCTGCAGATCCATGAAGACGAAGATAGTGAACACCTTCATCTAAGCTAAGGGACTGATTACCTCGTCTTCTACAGTATCCAGTTTCATAACCTTCAATAACTTTTGTATTGAATTGACAGTGCCACTGGATGGCGAAACATCTTCAGAATAAAAACACACAGGTGTTGCACCTGCTGGTATAGATCCTGCAGAATATAGATCTGGGCAGTGTAACTCAGCCAGCTATCACACGAGATAAACTTAAACCAATTTCTAATAACCAGTCTCAAAAGTACCACCAGAAACTTGGTTCTAAACACCAGACTCGCATAATCCTTCAACAGGTACGCATATGTAATGAGGTATCCCATCTCGAACTAGTTATGAAAACACCTCACTACAGTCAACACAACACCATAATCCAACACAAGAATAACGTACCAAGGCCTAAGATGTCATGAATGTTTGTGTTGTTTATTTAGTGTTACCTACACCAGAAACACAACTATGGTAGAAAATTAAGGACAAAAAACAGCAGCAACAGTGACAGGAGCAGCAGCAGCATCAACAACAACAGCAGCAAAAACAACAACAACATCAGTAACAGCAACATTACCAGCAGCAGAAGTAGCAGCAGAAGCAGCAGCAAAAACAGGAACAGCAGCAGCAGCAGCAGCAGCAGCAGCAGAGTAGGAAGAGCAGCTGCACCAGCAGCAGCAACAGCAGGATATACTTATGGCAAATGGACGTAGGTTTGTGATGAAGGTTTATCCCTGGCGTGAATATATAATGAGCCTCTGTGGGTTTTCTGCTTCGAAATGTGTGTTGTGTTTATCATGGTGTTTACTTCTGATGCTCATATTCTCTCCGAGTTGAACCCATGTCATTTACATTACGTATTCTGGCCACCACTTGAAACTTTTATAAGTACAGTTTAATGCCCGTGTGGATATAACATTATCAGAATAGGAAAAACTTTAGTTTGTATTGAAGGACCTCTAGTTACATATGTATTTTACCAGACAACCGAGATGGCAGCGAGGGAGTGGGAGGGAGGGAATATATAACGTGATCCAAGGCAACAGTGACGAGTATCAGTTTGGTTGAGTTACTAATAATTCTCAGTTATAACTTTACTAATGTGCTTGATGCATTGGTTAACATGTTAACATTGCGTTGGTTAACATGTTAACATTGCATTGGTTAACATGTTAACATTAACTAGTGGGACGTCTGTTCAATCTCATATGATTCCTCTCGCAGTTATAATTTTTAAATATCGTTCTTGTTTAATGTCCAGAACTTGCACTGAGAGTGAACTAATTAGAACTTTTCTTTTGAGTGATGTTGTACTGGTTGATCGGTTAATTGGTACAGCCTATCCACTACACTAGTCTCAGTGTCTCCGTTTAACCGGTTCACCACCACCCAAGATAACTTTAATTTCTAAAATAAATACGAAAGTAATTCTCGGCATATATACACTGGGAGGTATACACCTGGAGGTATATACCGGAGGTATACACCGGAGGTATACACTGGGAGGTATACACTGAGAGGTATACACTGGGAGGTGTACACCTCTCAGTATATGCAACATTGAACATGTGTTCTAAGCTTTCCAAGTTGAATACTTCTTAAGGATGTTTATATTGTTAAAATCTTGATCATATATTGATGTATTACTTGTAGAGAAAATAACACAGACAGACATACCCACACACACACAACACACACACACACACACACACACACACACACACACACACACACACACACACACACACACACACACAGTATCTTGTGTCGTTTTTAGGCTTAAAAATGCTTATGAAAATTCTTATTCGTTCTTCGCTCTCTGTGTATCTGTCTGTCTGTCTGTCTGTCTGTCTGTCTGTCTCTCTCTCTCTCTCTCTCTCTCTCTCTCTCTCTTCTCTCTCTCTCTAAGAAATATGATCTTGCTTAAAATATCTGGTGGTAATATTATGGTGCTTCTCATCAAGGATCTTTCCTGCCTTAACCCAGGGTAATTAAGCCAACGTGACAAGCTCAGTGCCTGTGAGAAATGATCAAAGCTCTTCCTCTGCTCCTCAATTATCACCCAAGCATTTGCAGGATGAGCTTCTTCATCTCTCCTCCTTCCCCCCTCTCTCTCTCCTCTCTCTCTCTCTCTCTCTCTCTGTTACGTACATGATTTGTTTTTATGTGTTTCTCTGTTATCAGATGTTTACTCTCTGGTTGATCTAACGATCTTTACTCTCGGTCTGTCATGACTCTAACGAGTCACTGCTGTCACTGACTCCTTAACGAGTCACTGCTGTCACTGACTCCTTAACGAGTCACTGCTGTCACTGACTCCTTAACGAGTCACTGCTGTCACTGTCTCCTAAACGAGAGTCACTGCTGTCACTGTCTCCTTAACGAGTCACTGCTGTCACTGTCTCCTTAACGAGTCGCTGCTGTCACTGACTCCTTAACGAGTCACTGCTGTCACTGTCTCCTAAACGAGAGTCACTGCTGTCACTGTCTCCTTAACGAGTCGCTGCTGTCACTGACTCCTTAACGAGTCACTGCTGTCACTGTCTCCTTAACGAGTCACTGCTGTCACTGTCTCCTTACGAGAGTCACTGCTGTCACTGACTCCTTAACGAAAGTCACTGTTGTCACTGACTCCTTAACAAAAGTCACTGCTGTCACTGACTCCTTAACAAAAGTCACTGCTGTCACTGACTCCTTAACAAAAGTCACTGCTTCTGGTGGTACAAGTGGCGGATTTCTTCATTTTTTTGCAACATTTATCAAATTTCTTGGCACCTTAGAAAATTATGTTTCATTTTTTTTTTATCTTTCCTTTCGGAACACCAATATAAGATTTTTTTCCTATATTCTTTACTTAATTTGGTTGACTCTTCTAGTGGACTCTATGATCGTAGATCCCTTTAACGTCATTACCATTTTTCCTTGTCCCTGAAGCTGTGAGGTAGATCGAAATTAACAGGTATAAAATTGAGCTGGATTTTTTTATATTATATATCGACTTTGTGATCCTTGATAGATGAAAATTATATAAGCTTAGAAATATAGTAGTGTATGAATTTCAGTCTGTGATGCTTCAGATGAATCTCACATTTTCCAAGAATTAAATTAACATAATTTAAAAAAATCCTAAAGAACACATACACATTTATGTAATGACTATTAAAGTATGATGTAGATATGATGTAGGGCGTAATGACAGTAGTTTGTTGGAGTACGTATTGGTAGATAAAAGACTGTTGGTAGACTTTAAGATGTACATGTTTATAGAGAGGCCACAGATATATCAGATCACTTTTTAGTTGCAGCTACAGTGAGAGTAAAATGTAAATGGGATACAAGGAAAATGGAAGCAACAAGTAGGAGAGAAGTGAAAGTTTATAAGCTAAAGGAGGAGGCAGTTAGAAAAAGATATAAACAACTATTGGAGGATAGATGTATGGGGTAGGTTTAAGAATGTAGTGTTAGAGTGTTCAGCATAAGTTTTGGTCACAGGAGAGTGGGTGCGGGAGTGAAGAAGAGCGATTTTGTGGAATGATGAAGAGAGTAGTAAGAAAGAAAAGTTAGCATATGAGAGGTTTTTACAAAGTAGAAGTGATGCAAGGAGGGAGGAGTATATGGAAAGAAAAAGACAGGTTAAGAGAGTGGTGAAGCAATGTAAAAGGAGAGCAAATGAGAGAGTGGGTGAGATGTTATCAACAAATTTTTTTGAAAATAAGAAAAAGTTTGGGAGTTAGATTAATAAGTTGAGGAAGCCTAGGGAACAAATGGATTTGATAGTTAAAATAGGAGAGGAGAGTTATTAAATGGAGAGTTAGAGGTATCGGGAAGATGGAGGAAATATTTTGTGGAATTGTTAAATGTTGATGAAGACAGGGAAGCTGTGATTTCGTGTATAAGGCAAGGAGGAATAACATCTTGTAGGAGTGAGGAAGAGCCAGTTGTGAGTGTGGGGAAAGTTCGTGAAGCAGTGGGTAGAATGAAAGGGGAGTAAGGCAGCTGGGATTGATGGGATAAAGATAGAAATGTTAAAAGCAGGTGAGGATATAGTTTTGGAGTGGTTGGTGCTTTTATTTAATAAATGTATGGAAGAGGGTAAGGTACCTAGGGATTGGCAGAGAGCATATCTACCTGGAGTCTACCTGGAGGGTATTCCGGGGATTAACGCCCCCGCGGCCCGGTGCACGATCAGACCTCCCAATGGATCAGGGCCTGTACAACGAGGCTGTTGCTGCTGGCCGCATACAGTCCAATGTACAAACCACAGCCCGGCTGATTCGGCACCGACTTTAGGTATCTGTCCAGTTCCCTCTTGAAGACAACCAGGAGACAACTAGTAATGCCCCTTATGGCTGGTGGAAGGCTGTTGAACAGTCTTGGGCCCTGAACACTTATTGCAGCAAGCATGCGTGAGTGTGTTAGATAGGAGTGAATGGAGACAAATGTTTTTTAGGACTTGACGTCCTGTTGGAGTGTGAGCAAGGTAACATTTATGAAGGGATTCAGGGAAACCGGCAGGCCGAACTTGAGTCCTGGAGATGGGAAATACAGTGCCGGCACTCTGAAGAAGGGGTGTTCATGTTGCAGTTTTATAACTGTAGTGTAAGCATGCCTCTGGCAAGAGAGTGATGGAGTGAATGATGATGAAAGTTTTTCTTTTTCGGGCCACCCTGCCTTGGTGGGAAACGGCCGATATGTTCATAAAATAAATAATATTCAAGTATTTTAGTTGATTTTAGTTGTCACAGTCAAAAGGTCATTCATAAGTACATTATTTAGAGTACATAATTGCTGGTCCCTAGGATACAATAATTGTCCATTTTTCATCTAATGAGCTTATTTCTCATAGAAGAACAAGAGAAATCAGTGTACCTATGTATGGCATCTAAAATTATGTGATTTTTTAACAGCTTAAATTCTTATTTGTTCAGCCTCGAGGTGGTAAATGTATTTCACACAGTGCACTACCACACTACATCACTCTCTTTACACCAAGGTTAAGAATCTCTCTCACGTTCTTACTGTATATGTATATATATATATATATATATATATATATATATATATATATATATATATATATATATATATATATATGTCGTGCCGATTATGTAAAACTTGCGATTTTGGCTCAAATAGCAATGCTCACTTTGCCATATAAGACAAGTGAAAATTTGTGTATGCAATAATTTCGCCAAAATCATTCTGAACATAACGAAAAAATATATTTCATTGTGTTTGTTTATTATAAAATTAATGTTAACGTATCTAAAATATATTTAGTTGGGTTAGGCTAAATTAAATTGCGCTTGTTGTAATAAGGTTAGGTAGGTTTTCAAAGTTTCTCTTGGTACAAAATTATAGATTCTTACATTAACATAAATTAAAAATATATCTTTAAACGTATAAGAAAAATTTTAGAAAGGACTTAATTTTAGATGAGTTCTTGCTAATTGACCAGTTTTACCTAATCGGCACGACATATATATATATATATATATATATATATATATATATATATATAAAATATATATATATATATATATAATACATACTGAACCCCGAGTTACGAGCACCCCGGAAATCGTACACTTATGTAAGTATAATATTGTAAGTGCTTTTGTAAGTGTACTTTTGGGGGTCTGAAATAGACTAACCTACTTGACATTATTTCTTAAGGGAGTAAATTCGTTCGGTAATGGCACTTGAGCAGGATGGATTCTGGAATGAATTATGCTCGTAACTCGGGGTCCACTGTATATATATATATATATATATATATATATATATATATATATATATATCAAAATTGGATGTTCTGGCTCTAAGCGAAACAAAGCTGAACGGGGTAGGTAAGATTCAGTGGGGAGAAACAAATGTGATTAAGTCAGGAGTATCTGAGAGAGGTAGAGCTAAGGAAGGGGTAGCAATAATGTTGACGGATCAGTTATGGAAGGAGAAGAGGGAATATAAATGTATAAATTCAAGGATTATGTGGATTAAAATAAGGGTCGGATGCATAAAGTGGGTTATAATAAGTGTGTATGCACCTGGAGAAGAGAGAAGTGTAGAGAAGAGAGTGAGAGAGAGAGGGAGAGAGAGAGACAGAATTTTGGAGATGTTAGGCGAGTGTTTAGGAACTTTTGAACCGTGTGAGAGAGTAACTTTGGTAGGGGACGTAAATGCTAAAGTAGGAGAAACGGTTAGAGAGGGTGTGGTAGGTAAGTTTGGGTGCCAGGTATAAGTGATAATGAGGGTTTTGATTGAACTACGTATAGAGAGAGGTTTGGTTATAGGTAATACATATTTTAAGAAAAAAAAAGGATAAATAAGTACACAAGATATGATATAGGGTGTAATGACAGTAGTTTGTTGGATTATGTATTGGTAGATAAATGACTGATGGGTAGACTTCAAGATTTGCATGTTTAGAGAGGGGCTACAGGTATATTAGATTATATTTTTAGTGGTAACCACAAGGAGTAGATATAAATTACTATTGGAAGAAAGAGGGGCTAGTGAGAGTATAGGCAATGATGTTGAAGAGGTATGGGGTAGATTTAAGAATGTACTGTTAGAGTGCCTGAGCGTGTTAGATAGGAGCGAGTGGAGACAAATGGTGTTTATGACTTGACATACTCTTGGATTGTGAGCAAAGTAACATTTATGAAGGGATTCAGGGAAACCGGCAAGCCAGACTTGAGGCCTGGAGGTGGGAAATACAGTACCTGCACTCTGAAGGACAGATGTTGATATGTTACTGTTTTTTAACTGTAGTCTAGGCGCTCGTTTGGCAAGACAGTGATGGAGTGAGTGATAATGAAAGTGTTTCTTCTTTTCAGGTCACCCTGCCTTGGTGGGAAACGGCCGTTGTGTTAATAAAATATATAAGTTTCAATCTGTCAGTCATCAACAAGTTCCACTCACTCAGCTTCCGTAATACTAAATAAACGTGCGTTTACTAACGCTCAGTTACTGCTGAATATTATCCTGGGTGAGGAGGAGGAGGAGATGAAGGAGGAGGTTATGAGGTTTTGGATGATTGTTGGAGGGATAGTAGTAGTTATGGTGTGTATAATGATAATAGTGATTATAGTGGTGGGTATAGTGTGTCTGATGATAATGGAAGTTATGGGGATTTTTATAATAGCGATTGTGATGGTGGTAGTTATGGTATTTCTGACGACAGTGGTTGTGATAATGAAAATTATGGTGTTTAGGATGGTGATGATAATAGTTATGGTGTTTCTGAAGGTGATGGTGATAGTTATAGACTGCCTGAAGAAGGTAGTGGCAATAGTGGTAGTTATTGTAATCATGATGGTGGTCGTGGTGGGGATAGTGGTAGTTATTAAATTCCTGATGGTGATGGTAGAGATAGTGGTAGTTACTGAATTTTTGATGATAGTGGTGGTGATAGTGGTAGTTCTGTAGTTCCTTATGGTTGTAGTGGTGGTGATAGTGGTAGTAATGGGATTTTTTAGGATAATTTTGGTGATAGTGGTAGCTATGATGTGTCTGATGGTGGTGATGGTGATAGTGGTAGTTATGGTGTGTCTGATGGTGGTGAAGATGATAGTGGGTGGGGAGGAAAATGGAGTGTGAAAAAGAAAATAAAGGGTGAGAGGAAAATGAAGAGAAGGGAGGAAAAATGAAGGGTGGGGAAGAAAATGAAGAGAAGGGAGGAAAATGAAGGGTGGGGCGGAAAATGAAGAGTTGGGAGGAAAATAAAGAGAAAGTAGGAAAATGAAGGGTGGAGAGGAAAATAAAGAGTGGGTAGGAAAATTATGGGTTTGGATGACAATTTTAAAGAAGAAATTTTTGGTCAAGCGAAGAAAATACTGTGGTGGGATAGATCAAGTATGGAGTGGGGAGGCAAGTGTGTTGGGCACAAAAAAAAGAGAAGTCTGGGATGAAGAGGAAAATATTATGGTGGAGAGAATGACCCTGAGGACGAGGGGAAGAAATTTTCGATCGAGTGGAAAAAGTTGGGGATGGTTGAGGAAAGTGTGGGGTGGGGAGGGGATGGTTGAGGAAAGTGTGGGGTGGGGAGGGATGGTTGAGGAAAGTGTGGGGTGGGGAGGGGATGGTTGAGGAAAGTGTGGGGGGGGGGTGGAAATAAAAGTTGAGATGTGGAAGAAATTTTGGGGACATCAGAAAAATGGGGTTGGGGGAAAATATAGGGTAGGGAGGAAAAATTTGGATTAGGAAGGAAAAATTTGGATGGAAAGGAAAAAACTGAGTTAAGGGGAAAAAAATGGAGGTGGTGAGGATAAAATGGTAGTCAGGAATGTTGATATTCCAATTTTCACCTGTATGTATGTATCGTTCACATAATCAAAATTAAGCTAGACAGTTGGAATTATCTTTCTACTTGTCTTCTTAATTAACAATTGTAATTAGGACTGTTTGTAAACAGCAATGCCGTCCCTATTGAAAAAGCCTTCGTTAGTAAAAGGCTGACTAAAAATCAGATGGTGTGGAGGTTGAGCAAATTGGAATAGGAAAATGACAAAAAATAGTTAGTTGATGAGAATAAAGCAATGGCTATCTGGGCTAATTGCTGAGCATGTGAGAATCTCCACAACTTACCAGAAATATATACCAAGAAGATAGCATCACTTGCTTCTCACGAGAGATCACAATCGTTCACCAGGACACACCGAGTGAGCAAACTGACCTAAACATTATCACAAGTAACCTACACTTAGGACGGTATACCTTAGACTTTTTGGGCAAGTTATAACTGTTATGACTATATGATAATGTTCCAGGATGGACCGAAACGTCGACTTAAGGATCGTCTCATGGGTGGGGGCTGTTTGTGAATTGTTACACCCACAATATTGTGAGTTTCATTCATTTTACACAAAATATATATCAGCAGAAAAATAGAGACAAGAAGGAGGCAAATAAAGACAGAATACAGACAGACAGAAGACTGAGACAGAGAAATAGACACAGACAGATAGCACAGAGACATGCAAACGTTTTCTCCTACGATTATATTCCCTACCTTACCCTCGTCAACCAGGCAAAACAACAGTAACTCTTTATAATTTTTTGTCAGATGTTTAAAAATATATATTATTACATGCTTATCTGTGGCACATAAACTCTGCGTGTTTTATGGCTTCAGACATGTCGAAGAAAAATATGTAGGCACAAGGAATCCTTCGTAATTAAAAGGCACACACACACACACACACACACACACACACACACACACACACACACACACACACACACACACACACACACACACACACACACACGTACACATACACTCACACATATACACTCCCATACATACATACACACACCACACACACAAACACATTCTAAAAATAATAAATGTTCAAGTATTACATACACAATACAACGTTGTTGAAGAGTTATACTGTCTCCTGTGCTCAAAGGAATCTGGGATCATTTCTCCAGTGAATATTCTAAAAAAAAAATCTAGAATTTTTATAATCGAATCGTAGCTCAATTGGTAACCCCCTCAGCTCACAACTGAAGGTCGAGGGTTTGATCCTTGGTCCAAGCTGAAGTGCTGGGCATGTTTCTTTACGCTTTTCACTGTTGACCTGAACGTCAGTAGGTTCCTCGGTGTTAGCCAACTGACTGTTGACCTGGACGTGAGTAGGTACCTCGGTGTCAGCCAGCTGACTCTTGACCTGGATATCAGTAGGTACCTCGGTGTCGGCCAACTGATTGTTGACCTGGACGTCAGTAGGTACTTCGGTGTCAGCCAACTGACTGTTGACCTGGATGTCAGTAGGTACCTCGGTGTCAGCCAGCTGACTGTTGACCTGGACGTCAGTAGGTACCTCGGTGTCAGCCAACGGACTGTTGTGAGTCGCATCTCTTTTCCTTTAGGAAGAAACATGTAAATCACGTGTTAAGCTCATTCTCCCAAGACCAAGCTCAGAGTCCTGTTCTCCAGCTCTTTTCTCAAAGAGAGAGAGAGAGAGAGAGAGAGAGAGAGAGAGAGAGAGAGAGCTCTCAGTTACTGAGGGACGTTGTTGATAGAGATAAATTAGTTATTGGCTGTTTCAAAAATGAAATAAAATCATGAATATAAAGAATTAAAGAGTAAGAACAGCACATAAGAGGACAAAATGCATTGTGGATCCCAGTTTTCCAGAACTTTAAGTGGCGTATAAGCGTCGTGGAAAATACATGAGAAAGCTAAACATTGACCACTGAAAACAAGTTTACTCAGATTTAACATAAAACTTTAAGAAGGTTAAGGACATAAAAAGGAATTTGTGAGTAATAAGGATATATAACACTGATAAGATATAGAATGAGGGTAGAAGTGAAGAAGAAAGGATTTTTTTTTTTAGAGTAGCAGATCCATATAACCAATCACATGTTTTTTCAAAGAAACGACTGAAAGATAGATGGAAATCATATTGAAACAAATGAGAAAATGAGAAAGAGTGAGAATAATACATTTTTGAAGATTTTATTCGCTAATATAGCTAAAGTGATCTCAAAAAGTTTAACATTTATTGATATTAAAAATTTAAAGAAACCTGATGTAATTTATCTAACTGAAACCATACTGGAAAAAAAATAAAGTTTTTGGGACAAGAGTGTAAATAAAGATAAGAAACTCTAGTAAATACATATAACCCACCACTTAATAATACCTGGGAAAGATAAATAAATTATTACAATGGAAGTGAGACTATTTGTTTGAGTAGAAAATGTTAAAAGTTATAAGGTAAAAATAGCAACATGGTCTGTACTTGCCACAATAATGTTTCTAATTTATGTAAATATTTTACCAGAAGGAATAAATAATATGAAAATATCTTTTCAGAAGATAAAAACGATCTTATGGTTTGGCAGCTCAAACACTGAGAGTCCAGGATCAATCCCTGACACAGGTGACACATTGAGCATGTTTCCATACACCTGCTTTCCCTGTTTACCCGGGTGTTAGTAGACTGTTGTAGGTCGCATCCTGGGGAAATAGATTAATTTAAGTTGCTTGAGATAATCTGCATAACCAGGGACTTTTTATATAGCATGCCAATGATGCCAGCTAGATCTGTATCAGTTGTATCATTTACTGCTAAAAATTAATAATAATAATAATAATAATAATAATAATAATAATAATAATAATAATAATAATAATAATAATAATAATAATATTATTATTATTATTATTATTATTATTATTATTATTAATAATAATAATAATAATATTATTATTATTATTATTATTATTATCGACTGTCAGTCTTTTTAAGATAATCTGGATACATTAAGCACATGGAGTGATAGATTGATGAAGAAATTTAATGTAGATAAATGCTTTGTTATAGATTATAGAGAAAGGGAGATCAGGCAACATGAAGAATATAGTTTGTGTGACAAAATATTGTAAATATCAGATTAAGAATGGAATCTAGGAATTATTATTTACAAAACATTTTCACTGGAAGATCATATAAATAAAATTCTGAGAAACGTGTATGTCTCACTGGCAAACTATAAATTAGTTTTCAGATATATGGATGGTGAAATATTAAGTTATTTATAACTTATAAGAGGTGATTAACCACATTGAATTCCCACAGCTAATTGATGGCTGCCAGAGTTGAGTACAATCAACTAAGGTGAAAGATGGAAAAAATAGTTGAGAGGAGGAAAAGAGGCGACATGATAACCACATGTAAGGTCTGGAGAGGACTTGACAAAGAGGAAAAATGAAGATTTCTTAGTACCTGCAACAGGGATAACAAGAGGACGTTGTTGCAAGTTGAGGGAAAGGTATAGCGGAAAGGTTGTACATGAATGGTTCAAAGAACCGACAAGTTATAAATTAGACACATATGCAACACTTGGGTATCTTTATTAAGGAAACGTTTCGCCACACAGTGGCTTCATCAGTCCAATACAAAGTAGAAAGGTGTAAGGAGAGGAGGAGTTTGAGGTAATCACTCCCTCAGCCTGGAGTCGATGTGTTCAGTCCAATTACACACTCACACACATACACACAAATACACACACACACAAATACACACACACACACACACAAACACACACACAAACACACACACACAAACACACACACACACAAACACACACACACACACAAACACACACACACACATACACACACACACACATACACACACACACATACACACAAATACACACACACACAAATACACACAAACACATACACACAAATACACACACACACAAATACACACAAACACACACACACAAACACACACACACAACACACACACACACACACACACGAGATTAAGAATCACCAGACATGGAGGACAGAGATGGAGACATGATAACAACATATAAGACTGAAGAATTGACAAAGTGGACAGAGACAGAATGTTCCAGAGATACAAACAGACACAGATGGAGAAACCAGATGAATCACAGAGATGTTAGAAGATTTTCAGTCACAGAGTTGTCGAAGTGGAATAGTTGAAGGAGTGAGCAGGTCATACTAGCTTACAGAGATGAAGACCATGGCGCAGAGGACCCAGACCCACTTATCCCACACACTATCAAAACACACAAACACACACAAACACACACACACACATAAACACACACTCAACACACACACACACACACACACACACACACACACACACACACACACACACACACACAAACACACACTGCTGCAATAACGGAAACTTCTGAACAGGGTTCCCCCGGCGATACAAGAATGCGAAGACAAAAAATAAAAGAAGAAATTAGGACGTGTTTCCTCTCAAGTTCGGTGTCGTGAAGGAGAATTAATTTAGCTCCCGAACGAGACACTTGCTAAATCCCCAAGTTGAGTTAGAGAGGAGAACTTGCCTCCGTCAGGCCCACTGCCTCTGCTCGCTACCTGTGTGACAATGTTGTTCAACATGGAAATTGAATTGTTGCTTCTGATCTGAACATTTGTCCAACAAGTTCAGTTACGTCCAGTGATGAAACAAGATCAATTATGTCAAGTGATGTGGCAGGATCTGCTTAGTCAAGTGTTGTAACAAGATCAGCTACTTCAGGTGCTGAAACAAAACGTTACGTCAAGTGTTGTAACGAGATTTGCTACGTCAAATATTGTAACAAGATCCGCTACGTCAGGTGTTGTAAGAAAGTTACGTCAAGTTTTGTAACTAGATCAGTTACGTCAAGACTTGTAACAAGATCATTTACGTTAAGTGATGTAGCAAGACCATTTACGTCAAGTGTTGCAACGAGATCCGTTACGTCAAGTGATGTAGCAAGACCAGTTACGTCAGTTGATGTAGCAAGCACGTTAATGAAACCAACTATATACTGAAGCCAACTGTGTATCGAACCCAGAATTATATTGAAGCCACATCTATACTAAAGAAATCTTGTTAAGACCAAGTCTTAACTGAAGTTAAATATGAAATGAAGCCAACTCTGTATTGAAGCGAACGCTATACTGAAGCCAACTCTGTGTTGAAGCGAACGCTATACTGAAGCCAACTCTGTACTGAAGCTGTGTAGTGAAGCGAGGTGTATAGTTAAGCCAATTCTGTATTAAAGCCCACTGTGCATTGAAGCCAACTGTGTATTGAAGCCAACTGTGTATTGAAGCTAATTGTGTATTGAAGCTAATTGTGTATTGAAGCCAACTGTGTATTTAAGAGAACTGTGTATTGAAGCCAACTTTGTATTGAAGCCAACTAAGTATTGAAGCCAACTATGTATTAAAGCCAACTATGTATTAAATCCAACTACGTATTGAAGCCAACTCAGTATTGAAGCCATTTTAAAATGAACCCTCTGCAATAAAGGAAGCTCTGTAATGAAGTCAACACTTTGTTGAATTCAATTATATATTAAAGCTAACATTGCATTGTAGCCAATTCTGGACTGAATCAAATATTATTAAGAAGCTTATTCTTTAATGAAATTAATTTTCAACTGAAATTATCTCTGTTGTGAAGCCAACTCCATTGTGAAGCCAACTCCGTTGTGAAGCTAACTCTGTTGTGAAGCCAACTCTGTTGTGAAGCCAACTCTGTTTTGAAGCCAACTCCATTGTAAAGCCAACTCTGTTGTGAAGCCAACTCTGTTTTGAAGCCAATTCTGTTGTGAAGCCAACTCCATTGTGAAGCCATCTTTGTTGTGAAGCCAACTCTGTTGTGAAGCCAACTCTGTTGTGAAGCCAACTCTGTTGTGAAGCCAACTCCATTGTGAAGCTATCTTTGTTGTGAAGCCAACTCTGTTGTGAAGCGAACTCTGTTGTGAAGCCAACTCCATTGTAAAGCCAACTCTGTTGTGAAGCAAACTCTGTTGTGAAGCCAACTCTGTTGTGAAGCCAACTCTGTTTGAAGCCAATTCTGTTGTGAAGCCAACTCCATTGTGAAGCCATCTTTGTTGTGAAGCCAACTCTGTTGTGAAGTCAACTCTGTTGTGAAGCCAATTCCATTGTGAAGCCATCTTTGTTGTGAAGCCAACTCTGTTGTGAAGCCAACTCTGTTGTGAAGCCAACTCTGTTGTGAAGCCAACTCTGTTGTGAAGCCAACTCTGTTGTGAAGCCAACTCCATTGTGAAGCCAACTCTGTTGTGAAGCCATCTTTGTTGTGAAGCCAACTCTGTTGTGAAGCCAACTCTGTTGTGAAGCAAACTCCATTGTGAAGCCATCTTTGTTGTGAAGCCAACTCTGTTGTGAAGCCAACTCTGTTGTGAAGCCAACTCTGTTGTGAAGCCAACTCTGTTGTGAAGTCAACTCTGTTGTAAAGCCAACTCTGTTGTGAAGCGAACTCTGTTGTGAAGCCAACTCTCACTGTATAATGAAACAAATTCTGTACTGAAGACACCACTACATTGAAGCCAGCTCTATACTGAAGCCAGATTTGTAATGATGGCAACCATTTGTTGAAGTTATCTCTATATTGAAGCCAACCTTGTGTTGAAGCCAAGTGTGTTGAATCCAACAGCTAATTCCACATTGAAACAAATGCATTTGCGTAGTCAAGTCAGCTGTGTGTTGCAGCACGATTTACACTGAAGTCAACTCTTCAGAAAAGCAAGATTTCTATTGAATCCAAGTCCGTATTTAATTAAACTCTCTCGTGAAGTGTTGCGAGGTCAGTGTTGAAGGTAGAGGGCGGGAGTTGCGAGGGTATTGTTGAAGGTAGAGGGCGGGTGTTGCGAGGTCAGTGTTGAAGGTAGAGGGCGGGTGTTGCGAGGTTATTGTTGAAGGTAGAGGGCGGGTGTTGCGAGGTCAGTGTTGAAGGTAAAGGGCGGGTGTTGCGAGGTCAGTGTTGAAGGTAGAGGGCGGGTGTTGCGAGGTCAGTGTTGAAGGTAAAGGGCGGGTGTTGCGAGGTCAGTGTTGAAGGTAGAGGGCGGGTGTTGCGAGGTTATTGTTGAAGGTAAAGAGCGGGTGTTGCGAGGTTATTGTTGAAGGTAAAGAGCGGGTGTTGCGAGGTTATTGTTGAAGGTAAAGAGCGGGTGTTGCGAGGTTATTGTTGAAGGTAAAGGGCGGGTGTTGCGAGGTCAGTGTTGAAGGTAGAGGGCGGGTGTTGCGAGGTCAGTGTTGAAGGTAAAGGGCGGGTGTTGCGAGGTCAGTGTTGAAGGTAAAGGGCGGGTGTTGCGAGGTCAGTGTTGAAGGTAGAGGGCGGGTGTTGCGAGGTCAGTGTTGAAGGAAAAGGGCGGGTGTTGCGAGGTCAGTGTTGAAGGTAGAGAGCGGGTGTTGCGAGGTCAGTGTTGAAGGTAAAGGGCGGTTGTTGCGAGGTCAGTGTTGAAGGTAGAGGGCGGGTGTTGTGAGGTTATTGTTGAAGGTAAAGGGCGGGTGTTGCGAGGTCAGTGTTGAAGGTAGAGGGCGGGTGTTGCGAGGTCAGTGTTGAAGGTAAATGGCGGTTGTTGCGAGGTCAGTGTTGAAGGTAGAGGGCGGGTGTTGCGAGGTTATTGTTGAAGGTAAAGGGCGGGTGTTGCGAGGTCAGTGTTGAAGGTAGAGGGCGGGTGTTGCGAGGTCAGTGTTGAGGGTAAATGGCGGGTGTTGCGAGGTCAGTGTTGAAGGTAGAGGGCGGGTGTTGCGAGGTCAGTGTTGAAGGTAAAGGGCGGGTGTTGCGAGGTCAGTGTTGAAGGTAGAGGGCGGGTGTTGCGAGGTCAGTGTTGAAGGTAAAGAGCGGGTGTTGCGAGGTCAGTGTTGAAGGTAGAGAGCGGGTGTTGCGAGGTCAGTGTTGAAGGTAGAGGGCGGGTGTTGCGAGGTCAGTGTTGAAGGTAGAGGGCGGGTGTTGCGAGGTCAGTGTTGAAGGTAGAGGGCGGGTGTTGCGAGATCAGTGTTGAAGGTAGGGAGCGGATGTTGCGAGGTCAGTGTTGAAGGTAGAGAGCGGGTGTTGCGAGGTCAGTGTTGAAGGTAGAGAGCGGGTGTTGCGAGGCCAGTGTTGAAGGTAGAGGACGGGTGTTGCAAGGCCAGTGTTGAAGGTAGAGGGCGGGTGTTGCGAGGTCAGTGTTGAAGGTAAAGGGCGGGTGTTGCGAGGCTAGTGTTGAAGGTAGAGGGCGGGTGTTGCGTGGTCAGTGTTGAAGGTAGAGAGCGGGTGTTGCGAGGCCAGTGTTGAAGGTGAGAGGCGGGTGTTGGAGGCCAGTGTTGAAGGTAGAGGGCGGGTGTTGCGAGGCCAGTGTTGAAGGTAGATGGCGGGTGTTGCGAGGCTAGTGTTGAAGGTAGAGGGCGGGTGTTGCAAGGCCAGTGTTGAAGGTAGAGAGCGGGTGTTGCGAGGCCAGTGTTGAAGGTAGAGGGCGGGTGTTGCGAGGCCAGTGTTGAAGGTAGAGGACGGGTGTTGCAAGGCCAGTGTTGAAGGTAGAGAGCGGGTGTTCGAGGCCAGTGTTGAAGGTAGAGGGCGGGTGTTGCGAGGCCAGTGTTGAAGGTAGAGGGCGGGTGTTGCGAGGTCAGTGTTGAAGGTAGAGGACGGGTGTTGCAAGGCCAGTGTTGAAGGTAGAGGGCGGGTGTTGCGAGGTCAGTGTTGAAGGTAGAGGACGGATGTTGCGAGGCCAGTGTTGAAGGTAGAGGGCGGGTGTTGCGAGGCCAGTGTTGAAGGTAGAGGGCGGGTGTTGCGAGGCTAGTGTTGAAGGTAGAGGGCGGGTGTTGCAAGGCCAGTGTTGAAGGTAGAGGGCGGGTGTTGCGAGGCCAGTGTTGAAGGTAGAGGACGGGTGTTGCGAGGACAGTGTTGAAGGTAGAGGGCGGGTGTTGCGAGGCCAGTGTTGAAGGTAGAGGGCGGGTGTTGCCAAGTCAGCATTGAAGCAAAAACGGTTGAATCAGAGTTAATGTTGAAGAAAATACTGTTAGAAGAAAGTCAGTGTTGCAGCAAAATCAGTGTTGAATTCAAGTCAAAACTGAAGCAAACTCAGTGTTGAAGCATAGTCAGTGTTGAAGCATAGTCAGTGTTGAAGAATAGTCAGTGTTGAAGCATAGTCAGTGTTGAAGCATAGTCAGTGTTGAAGCATAGTCAGTGTTGAAGCATAGTCAGTGTTCAAACGAAGTCATTGTTAAGCTATGCAGGAAATCAGTGTTGAGGTAAGTTAAGTGTTGAAGCAAGAACACTGTTGAAGCAAGAACACTGTTGAAGCAAGAACACTGTTAAAGCATGACTGCTGAAGCAAGATGACTGTTGAAGCAAGATCACTTTTGAAGCAAGATCACTGGTGAAGCAAGATCACTGATGAAGCAAGAACACAATTGAGGTGACATCACTAATGAAGCAAGATCACTGTTGAAGCAAGAACACTACTGAAGCAAGATCACTGGTGAAGTAAGATCACTGATGAAGCAAAAACACTACTGAGGTGACATCACTAATGAAGCAAGATCTTTGTTGAAGCAAGAACACTACTGAAGCAAGACCACTGGTGAAGTAAGATCAAGCTAATTGTTATTATAACTCATCGGCCGTAGGTTCAAACCCCACCCGTTCCCGTTCCGAGTTTGCAGGTTCGAATCCTACTGTGGACAGCATGATCACGATGCCTGTCACCACAGTCTTTGTGATGGTGATTATCTCTTTCTAAGTCCTAACAAAATAGTGTATATTTAAGACATAATACTGTACATTTCTTTTAAAATTTATATAATAATAATAATAATAATAATAATATATAATAATAATACATAATAATAATAATAATAATAATAATAATAATAATAATAATAATAATAATAATAATAATAATAATAATAATAATAATAATAATAATAATAATATAATAATAATAATAATGAGATAACACTAATAATAATGAAATAATAATAGCAAAAATTTAATAATAATAATAATAATAATAATAATAATAATAATAATAATAATAATAATAATAAAATAATAATAAAATAAATAAGTAATAATAATTATAATATAGTAATAATAATAATAATAATAATAATAATAATAATAATAATGCAATAACACTAATAATGAAATAATAATAGTAATAATAATAATAAAAAATAATAATAATAATATTAATAATAATAATAATAATAATAATAATAATAATAATAATAATAATACAAATAAAATAATAGTAATAATAATTATAATAATAATACTAATAATAATAATAATAATAATAATAATAATAATAATAATAATAATAATAATAATAATAATAATAATAATAATAATAATATGAACAAACTGAATTGTGATGTAATAGTTCTGAAAAACTGATACATTAATTTTTATTTGTAATATGTGTTTATATAGCAACATATGTTGCAGAGTTTATGGCTCAGTGTTGACACTCCACCTGACTGATATCTCTATACAAACTCAACTGCTGCCAGACTTAGTATTATTATATTGAGGGGGAAGGGAGGGATGTACTAAACCCATAGGAGTCAAACAACACACATGGAACTGGATACACTCAGACTCGATCAAGAGAACCTCAGTAGGTTCGATGAACCCTCTAAGAGGCTGATGGTCAGATACTCTTCTGAACCTAGCTGTTTACTTAAGTATCCAAACACAGGCACAAAATATTTATATCTCGTACATGCTGTTATTATGGGAGATATTAGCCGCATAAATAGTTTTACGAAAGGAAAATTGTCTGTGGTTAAATATATTCTGGTCAGTCAGCTGCTACTATTCAGCCCTGGGCTTGATATTAATACTTTAAGCTGAAACATTGACCACCATAACAGGTTAGGGTTATTTTACTACAACATATTGACTTAAATTACATTTCATCTACACTAGTAACATCTTAATGTTTTTCCGTCTCCCAAACAATTTGAACTAGCATTTCCTTTCATGGTTATGGGCTACTCTATATTATCGAGTTGAATAAGTCAAGGATAGAAAAGCAGAAAGCTCTATCATGACCCTTCACTTCCTCCCGCCATTCCCTGCATGAAAACAATAGAAGAAATATACCATACAATATTTCAGAAATGACATAGGATTTACAAAAAAGATATAGTGGAGAACGAAAGGCTAGTGTTACAGATGCCTCTTCTTACTTAGTAGGGTTTCTCTCTACTCGTAGATGCCAAAGCATCCTCACTGCCAAAACGTCTCGCCCACACAGCAGACTCTTACCCAGAGGCGACTCTGACACCGGATAAAGTGGATGAAATGAAGGAGTGGATGGGCAGCCATGAGGTGTTCAACATCCACAAGCTCAGACATTTGTTAGTGTCAGTTGGGCGAACACTTGTCTTCTGTTCTTAGCCGGTTAGCAAGAGTTAATTACATCAACTGCAATAGACAGGACAATGGGAGCAGGCAATCGAGAAGACACTGAAAGAATCAGTTTGAGAAGTGAAAACTAGACTGCAAAATGTCTAATTTCATTTGTCTGTCTGTGCTACTGTCTACCTCAGCACTTTCATTGTGCTAATATCGATCACACTTGCCCCTTCCCTTACCCACAATCAAAGAGTCTTACACACGAGTGTGTCCCCCAACCCAATGACGCAGGGTCACTGTTTGCGTGGTAGTGAGGTTTGTACTTCAGCGGTTTTACCTAATTTCATTCCCGTTCCCCTCCAACATCGTCGACGTTTGGCTACCTCACTTTGGAACTAGGGTGTATATTTCCTGACGCTGGTTCACCTTACTCTAGTGGCGTTGATCTGTGTCCCCGACGCTGAATCACCTTACTGTGGTGACAAGATCTGTGACCCCCGTCATCACGATGCAGAGGCACCTTACCATAAGGGCAGTGTTTGCATGTAAGATCCAGATAACCCATTTCTTTTGCTTAATTAGTGGCAAAATTTTCCCTTTCATCAGCATTTTTGCGCGATTTAAATACTAGTATATGAAATGACAGTGAATAAGTCAGCAGGACAAATTGATGCTGACAGTATTAGTTTTAATCTAACAATAAATTGATAATGATTACAGCGAAATAATGAAGTTAATATTTTTTTTAGGTCGAAAGCATTGAATAAGCAATGGGTCCTGCTTCCTTGTGAGTACTACAACTCATTCACACCAAACAAGCACATGACATTTACAAATCATATAGGCAACCCTAAATCCGTCTTCAGGTTCAGTAAGTACATTAAAATTAACCTGCGAGACTGAAAAGACACAATGCACGTGAAACCACTCTCGGATCTTCCATTTTCTTCCCTCCTTCCTCCCAATCTTTCTGCCGTTTCTCTCTCCTATTTAAATTCTTCTTGATCTTCTTTCGTCCCTCTTTCTACTCTTCGTTCCATCCTTCCTCTACTGCCAGTAGCTGAGGGAACACCAGAGACTCGCCGCACCTTTCCTCTTGTAATAACATGATAATATGTTAATACAAGCAGCCGTCATAATGTACGAGGGGCCAGACTACGCTCCATGGTGCCTGCTCCTACCATGGTGCCTGCTCCTACCATGGTGCCTGCTCCTACTATGGAGTTGCACCCTTTTATATTGATATATATATATATATATATATATATATATATATATATATATATATATATATATATATATATATATATATATATATATATATATATATATATATATATATATATATATATATATATATATATGAAGACAACCACTATGAAAAATAGAAGAATTCCAAGCCTTTCGTGACTACTCACATTATCAAGGAACTATAATGTGAGTAGTCACGAACTTGGAATTCTTCTATTTTTTCATAGTGGTTGTCTTGCATATTTTGATATCACCTGTTTACTGTGATCTTTTTGCATATAATATATATATATATATATATATATATATATATATATATATATATATATATATATATATATATATATATATATATATATATAGTAGGTCTTAGACAGGGTTGTGTAATGTCACCATGGTTGTTTAATATATTTATAGATGGGGTTGTAAAAGAAGTAAATGCTAGGGTGTTGGGGAGAGGGGTGGGATTAAATTATGGAGAATTAAATGCAAAATGGGAGTTGACACAGTTACTTTTTGCTGATGATACTGTGCTTATGGGAGATTCTAAAGAAAAGTTGCAAAGGTTAGTGGACGAGTTTGGGAGAGTGTGTAAAGGTAGAAAGTTAAAAGTGAACATAGATAAGAGTAAGGTGATGAGGGTATCAAACGATTTAAATAAAGAAAAATTGGATATCACATTGGAGAGAGGGATTATGGAAGAAGTAAATGTTTTCAGATATTTGGGAGTTGATGTGTCAGCAGATGGGTTTATGAAGGATGAGGTTAACCATAGAATTGATGAAGGAAAAAAGGTGAGTGGTGCATTGAGGTATCTGTGGAGACAAAAACGTTATCCATGGAGGCAAAGAAGGGAATGTACGAAAGTATAGTGGTACCAACACTCTTATATGGGTGTGAAGCATGGGTTGCAAATGCTGCAGCGAGGAGGAGGCTGGAGGCAGTGGAGATGTCCTGTCTAAGGGCAATGTGTGGTGTAAATATTATGCAGAAAATTCGGAATGTGGAAATTAGGAGAAGGTGTGGAGTTACTAAAAGTATTTGTCAGAGGGCTGAAGAGGGTTGTTGAGGTGGTTTGGTCATTTAGAGAGAATGGATCAAAGTAGAATGACTTGGAGAGCGTATAAATCTGTAGGGAAGGAAGGCGGGGTAGGGGTCGTCCTAGAAAAGGTTGGAGGGAAGGGGTAAAGGAGGTTTTGTGGGCGAGGGCTTGGACTTCCAGCAAGCATGTGTGAGCGTGTTAGATAGGAGTGAATGGAGACGAATGGTTTTTGGGACATGACGATCTGTTGGAGTGTGAGCAGGGTAACATTGTGTGAAGGGATTCAGGAAACCAGTTAATTGATTTAGTTGGACTTGAGTCCTGGAAATGGGAAGTACAATGCCTGCACTTTAAAGGAGGGGTCTGAGATAGTGACAGCTGGGAGGGACTTTTCTCAGCTGTAGTATCTGAGCTCCTCTGCAAAGACAGTGATTATGTATGAGTGTGGTGAAAGTGTTGAATGATGATGAAAGTTTTTTCTTTTTGGGGATTTTCTTTCTTTTTGGGTCACCCTGCCTCGGTGGGAGACGGCCGACTTGTTGAAAAAAAAAAAAAAAAATATATATATATATATATATATATATATATATATATATATATATATATACATACATACATACAGTAGAACCTCGGTACTCGAACTTAATTCGTTCCAGAAGGCTGTTCGAGTGCCGATCTGTTTGAGTTCCGAACGAATTTTTCCCATAAGGAATAATGTAAATTAGATTAATCCTTTTCAGACCCCAAAAATACACTTACAGCGAGTTTGGTGTGTATTTTTGTATGTTATTTATTATTTTATTCTCTATTTCTTGGTTTCATTTAAGAGAATGAAAAATATATTACAGAAATAGAGATGATTTTGAATGGTTTACAGAATAAAAGTACCTTGAAATTGAGCTCAAAGTAGCGGAAATGTTCGATTTTGCTGATGTTCAAGAAATACAATGTTGTGTAATTACGCAAATATTAGCAATAAAGGTTATCTTTCTATCACATTTATTCCAACTTGATAAAAGAAACACGATAGATAACCTAGAAGCACAATAAAGAAGCCGAAATTAATAATAAAAGGCATATTATATGGAGAGGCGGAGGCGGTGTTTACATCAGGGCAAACACATACTAACCAATTTTCTTTTTGGTTGGCTGTTATCACTAATCTTCTTAGACACCATGATGACTTATTTATACGAATATAAAAAAAAAAAAAAAAATGCGAAGAAACACGAAATAGTTTACAGTGAAGTTCAGCAGAGTTTCGGACTGAGCGACAACTGCGGGAGACTGACGTCCATGTTCTGGTAGGTCGTGTTTGGTCGAGTTCAGAGCAAACGGTCGACTACCGAGCGATTTTTTTTACCAAACAAAGAGTTCGAGTACCGAATTGTTCGAATACCGAGGTTCCACTGTATATATATATATATATATATATATATATATATATATATATATATATATATATATATATATTCTCACATATGTTCCCATAGGCTCGGAGACTCTTGGCTCATGGGGAAAGAGTGCATCTAAGTTTCTCAAGGAGCTGAGCAAAAGACTCAACAGGGTAACTAGGGATCCCAGGGCAGCTAGTTTTCTGTTCCAGCGACTCAGCGCTGCTGTTCAGAGGGGTAATGCATGCTGTATTTTGGGCACGCGCCCCAGCTCTGAGGAGCTGGATGAGATTTTCGCATTATAATCAGTGACAAACATGTAACAATATGTACTAGACATGTATCTCTCACACTTCGTGCACTGTATATGCCATCTTTATATATATATATATATATATATATATATATATATATATATATATATATATATATATATATATATATATATATATATATATATATTTATATATATATATATGAGAAATCCCGAAAGCGCTTGGAATTCTAATGGTTTTTTTTACAGTGGTTATTCTGCATATTGTGGTATCACCTGTTTACTGTGATCTTATTTGATCTTATACCTGAGAAAGTACCATTTTTTATACAAGAGCTGGAAAAAAATGTAAATTAATAAAACAACAAAAGGAACTTGTTAATGCAATTAGTGGACGGAGGCAGAGAAGAGGTAAACCACAATTAACGAGATGTTTCTTAAGAATGTATTCGAAGACTATTAAAAAAGTATTGTTAGCTTTCTCAGGACTGAATTTCGTGCAGATACTATGTTTTAACAGGTTCAAAACCTTTTTGTGTTAAGCCTCTAAGTAATTTATTACTCATTATGTTTGTAAAATTAAGTAACCTCCTCAGTTGAATTTTACTCCATTACCAAACAGAGAAATTTCATTTGTAAATTTGCTGATGTTTTGATCAGACTCTCCTCACAGCTACTAGAAAAATGGTTAAGTATTCTCATATCCAGAGCAATAGTGAGAACGATAAAAGCTTATCAGCTAAGAAATGCTTTAAATAATAAATAGGAGAATAATGTATGAAGCAGAACTGGTAGTGTACTTGAAGATGATTAATTCTATATTTATTTGTTTTTCATTGAATAATGACAGTACTAAAATCTTGCATTTTATTTCATATCCATTATCCATCCTTTTGACTGCTATAAAAACATCGTTGGGAAAAAAAATCCTATAAAAACAGCTTTGGAAAAGGTGAAATGTATTCACAAAAAAAAAAAAAAAACTTGTTGGTTTTTACCTGGTCGTGATAGTCAGGACAAATTTAATAACGGAAGACTTTGAATATAAATTTGACCTTCGAACTTTCACACACAATTAGCTGTTGTAACTGAAGGTAAGTGATTTTCCCAATAATATTATCAGTACCACAAATGTTAAATATTCTGAGACATCTTGCTGAGCACACTAACAATCTTGCTTTTTATGGTGAACATAAATTAAAAAAAAAAACCATATGAGCACATATTAGCAGGTTACAGTATATGGTATATGTGGAAAGCTTCTGACATCTGTGATTATTACTCTCCGGAAATATCGGGGATCCTTCTCGTTCTATTTCAGCTGCAACATTTATAGATGCAAAAAACATTATTAATGAAGTAAGAATGTTATCGGTACACTGAGAGAGAAGCCACAGTCGTAGATTGTTGTCCATATATCCGAACAATTTGAAACTAACTGGAAATATCTCATTAAATTGTACAGATTAACACACAAACACACACACACACACACACACACACACACACACACACACACAAACACACACACGCCTAGCAAACCTAAGAACAGCATTCCGACATCTTAATAAGGAATCATTCAGGACCCTGTACACCGTGTACGTCAGGCCCATACTGGAGTATGCAACATCTAGCCAAGCATGTAAGGAAACTAGAGAAAGTGCAAAGGTTTCCAAAAAGACTAGTTCAGGAGCTAAGGGGTATATCCTACGAGGAGAGGTTAAGGGAAATCGACCTGACGACACTGGAGGACAGGATATATTGGGGGGATATGATAACGACGTGTAAAATACTGAGGGGAATCGACAAGGTGGACAGAGACAGAATGTTCAAGAGATGGAACACAGCAACAAGGGGTGACAGTTGGAAGTTGAAGACTCATGAGTCACAGGGATGTTAGGAAGTATTTCTTCAGTCACAGAGTAGTTAGGGAGTGGAATAATCTGGGAAGTGATGTAGTGGAGGCAGGATCCATGCATAGCTTTAAGAAGAGGTATGATAAAGCTCATGGAGCGGGAAGAGTGACCTAGTAGCGACCAGTGAAGAGGCGGGCCCAGGAGCTGTGAATCGACCCTTGCAACCACAAGGTGGGTACAACTAGGTGAGTACATACACACACACACACACACACACAAACACACACACACACACACACACACACACACACACACACATACACACACACACACACACAAAGTCTCCCGAGCTATACTACCTTATTTAGGTACTTTCAAACTTGCCGAGGCCACGATTTTCTGCCTAGCTGTCATTTTTTCAGAAAGAATCCCGCACTGGCCCCAATTCGTGGCCTTTTCCAGATTCCAAAGCAACAGTATGTGGCAGGTTTCAAAGTAACCTAGTAAGGAGGGATAGAATTCAACGACATTTCGTCAGGAGACAAGCCAAAGCGTAAGTGGCTCGACTATCACACCTGAAAGATTGCTTTGCAAACCAGCTACGTACTGTAAGTGTGGAATTTGTAATGATCAGGAACTGCGAGCCATTTACGTCTGCTCGCTGTGTGTTGTTTGCTGTAATATAATCGAGGAATCCCAGTAGGTGGTCACTGTGCTTTCGTAAGACAGTGGTTCTCAGACTTGTGTCTTTCGTGTATCCACTGAAGTGTTTTTTAATAACCACGTAATAATCTGCAAAGCTGTGAAAATTGGTTTTATACTATAAGGTGATAAGACATGAAGAGCCTTTACCTACGCTGAGCAACAATCTACTTATGTTAGAAAATCATAAATTTCCTAAAGTTGTTTTTATTAATGCATAAATTGTTACTGTGCACAGCTATATGCAACATGACAAAGAACCCCACAAAGATTATGAATATCTTCATATTTAGAAAGCAAAAAAAAATGTTTTTAAATGAAGATTCAACCGTTCCAAACAATTTAGGTGCTTTATCGTATTTATTATTTATATGTGCCATGAAAGTTCTCGGTACATCTCTCCAGGTCAGCTATTTCGCCTGCCTTGAAGGGGGCCGTTAGTGTACAGCAGTATTCCAGCCTAGAGAGAACAAGCGATTTGAAGAGAATCATCATGGGCTTGGCATCCCTAGTTTTGAATTTTTCAAGCAGATACGGTAGATACATTGTTGTGGTCTTTGAAGGTGAGATAAGAACATAAGAACATAAGAATGGAGGAACACTGCAGAAGGCCTACTGGCCCATACAAGGCAAGTCCTTATAAAAACCACCACTACCTAAGAATTTATTCCCGTACTCACGACACCGATCAAACCCAGCCCCTCCCACTCATATATTTGTCCAGTCTCTTTTTAAAGCCACCCAAGGTCCTAGCCTCTATCACCCTACTCGGAAGATTGTTCCACGCATCTACAACTCTGTTCGAAAACCAGTACTTGCCTATGTCTTTTCTAAATCTAAATTTATCCAATTTAAATCCGTTATTTCTGGTTCTTACTTGGTTCGATATCCTCAGTATTTTATTAATATCTCCTTTGTTTATGCCCATCATCCACTTGTACACCTCGATGATATCTCCCCTCATTCTACGTCTCTCCAGAGAGTGGAGATTCAACGCTCTAAGTCTATCTTCATACGGGAGATTTCTTATACTGTAAATCATCTTAGTCATTCTTCTTTGTATGTTCTCCAATGAATCTATATCCATCCTGTAGTAAGGAGACCAAAACTGAGCTGCATAATTCAAATGAGGTCTCACTAGTGATGTATAGAGCTGTAAAATAACTTTTGGACTTCTGTTGCTTATACTTCTTGAAATAAATCCTAGTAATCTGTTAGCCTTATTGCGCACACTTAGGCACTGTTGTCTTGGCTTTAGATTTCTCCTTACCATGATTCCCAAGTCTTTTTCACATTCTGTATGATTAAGCTCTACTTCACCTAGTTTATAAATTCGAGGGATATTTTCATTACCAAGGACTAGTACCTTACACTTGTCCACATTGAACTTCATCTGCCACTTTTCAGACCAAGACATTAATTTGTCCAAATCCTCCTGGAGTTCACTGGTATCCTCCTCAGAATGAATCATACGGCCTATTTTTGTATCATCAGCAAATTTACTCATGTCACTTGCAATTCCTTCATCAAGGTCATTTATGTAAATTATGAACAACAATGGGCCTAAAACTGATCCTTGTGGAATGCCACTAGTGACTAATCCCCATTCAGATTTGACCCCATTAATGGAAACTCTCTGCTTTCTATTGGTAAGCCATGCCTCTATCCATGAGATCCTCTGACATGATCACTCCCAGGTCCTTCACATTAATTTTTCGCTCTATTGTATGGATATGAATTGGTTGTATACCCTGATACAGTCTTAATTTCCTCAAGTTTTCCATATCTGAGTAGTTGAAGTTTTTCTTCATTGAACTTCATATTGTTTTGAGCTGCACATTTAAGGCTTTGGTTGATGTTGGCTTGGAGTCTTGCAGTGTCTTAGATGGAGGTCACTGTCATCCGCAAAGGAAGACATGGTGCTATGGCTTGCATCTCCGTCTATGTCAGATATAAGGATGAGGAATAGGATAGGAGCGAGTACTGTGCCTTGTGGAACAAAGCTTTTCACTTATCTGCCTCCGACTTTAATCTGTTTGTTATTTTTCTTTGTGTTCTATATGTTAGGAAGTTATAGATCCATGTATCAACTTTTCCTGTTATTACTTTATCACACGTGTTGTGCGCTATTACACCGGGGTCGCACTTGTCGAAGGCTTTCGCAAAGTCTGTGTATACTACATTTGAATTTTGTTCATCCTATACAGCTTCCAGGACCTTGCATAATGGTCCAGTAGCTGGGACAGGGAGGACCGACCTGCTCTAAATCCGTGTTGCCCTGGGTTGTGTAACTGATGGGTTATTAGGGTGGTTGGCGATCTTTCTTCTTAGAACCCATTCTAAGATTTTTATAATATGGGATTTAGCACTATTGGTTTGTAGTTCTTTGCAATTGCTTTACTGCCTCCTTTGTGGAGTGGGGCTATGTCTGTTGTTTTTAGTGAGCGTGGGATGACCCCTGTGTCCATGCTCCCTCTCACGGAGTTCCATGAGTCCAGGCCTGGGACAGAGTGCATGGACATGTCATTAATTGCCTTTTTGAAGTCTTGTGGTGTTAGGATAATATGAAAGATTTTTTAAATTACCAAATTTTGGGTCTCGGTCATAAAAAAATCATTTAGATTGTCGACCCTTAGTCTGGTTAACGGCTCGCTGAACACTGAGTCGTATTGGGACTTTAGTATCTCACTCATTTCTTTGCTGTCATCTGTGTAGGTCCCATCTCGTCTAAGCTGGAGCCCAATACTAGATGTTGTTTTTCCCCTTAGATATGGCATAAGAGAAGAAGAATTTTGGGTTTCTTTCAGTTTTATTGATGGCTTCTAAGTCCTGAGATTCTTATCTCCTGTAAGATTTCTTAAGCTTAAGTTCGATATTTGCTATTTCTCTGACCAGTGCCTCCCTTCTTATTTCAGATATACTTGCTAAATTATTAGTAGATTATTTAGATAAATTGACAAAAGTGGTGAAAATTGGGTGTCGGAACTTAATGTAGATAAATGTAATGTAATAGAAAAGAGAATAATCAAAATCAGGCCTCAAGCAGCATAGTAACTGTGGAACAAAATATAGAAGGTATCATGACACAGTCTTGTTAAACATGTGAGTGAAGGATGACTCAGTCTTGTGAGACATGAGAGTCCAGGATAACACAGCCTTGAGAGACGTGAGAATCCAAGAGTCTTGTGACACTTGTAGGCCCAAGATGACAGTCTTGAGAGACGTGAGAGTCCAGGATAACACAGTCTTGAGAGACGTGAGAATTCAAGAGTCTTGTGAGACTTGTGAGTCCAAGATGACAGTCTTGAGATACGTGAGAGTCCAGGATAACACAGTCTTGTGAGACATTAGAGTCCAGAACTGACAATCGTGAAAAACTTATCATTTTCGTTATATTCATAAAAATCCGCTATACCCGTAGGAATTAACCAAAATGCGGGGATTAGGAGGCAACCAGGTTTGATCCGTGGAAAGTGAGTCTAGCTCTAATCTCTGGGATGGAGAGCTCTTCAGGATGATGAAGGCACCTGGCTTGAGTTCTCAGACGCCAGAGCATACACAGTTCTCATATGCTGGCCGTGTTGTGTAACGCTTCCCCTCATAAATATTCACCGCTGCAGATTTTTCTGACAATCTGATATCGGCCTAACAATCTGGGTGTGATAAATAGGTTTTCCGCAACAATTTTAGTCGGTTTATAGAAAACCGGTGAATTTACCCTTTAAAGATGAGGCAAGGGGCTCCCCTTGGCCCCTTGACTTCCTCCTGCCCTCTCTCCTTGTTTTTCCTAACTAAGGGCATTTCGTATTCCTCCCCCATTATTCCTTCTTATTCTTACTCAAATCCTTCCTTTTTTTCTGCCCCTATCTCTTTTATTCTGGTCTGATTTTTTTTCGTATTCCTTGCTAGACTTTTTTTTTTCTATTCATTGCTCAACATTTTCCCCTATTCCTTGCTCACTTTTTTTTTTATTTCGTGATCAAATTTTGACCCTACTTCTTTCATCCCTAGTGCTCCTCTTCCCCATCCTTCACTTATCCTTTCCCTTCCCACCCTTCACTATACCTTCACCGTTCTCTAATCCTGGTGTTCTCATTTTTTCCTGATTGCTACGTGTTGTTGTGTGCTGAGCGGTCGTACTAACGATCATTTCGAGGGGCAGTACTGTGTTAGCGTTCCTTTGTTGCTTGTACTGTGGCTTACTCCTTTCTAACCTCTAATCTCTTCTCTCCCATTCACGTAATCTCTGTCTGTCTGTCTCTCTCTGTCGTTATCTCTTTATCTTTATCTCTTTTCTTTTAACACTTAGACACATGTGTTATAGTAAATTAAATAGAGAGTTCCTGTATTAATTTACAAACCAAAAGATGTTATCCCGTTAAATTTAAAAGTCTTACCCGAAAGTATTTGCAAAATGAAGGTCGAACCGAGTGCCAGAATCTGCATTTCTTCAGATTGACTATCTTTTTGTATTTAATTTCCTGAGGCTGTGAGAACTTGTTTCAATTGTGAATCATTCAGAAAATGAATGACCGATGATGGATTTTTCGTTCTTTATGGATTACGATATTTATGTTTTCGAAGACAGTCACACAAGAGGAGCAGAACTGAATCAGAACTTTCTCAACTTTGTAGTTTTATCAAGAGTTCTCTGATGAGGTGCCCGTTCACAGGTACCCGTAATATCTAATTCATTTTCACCGCTGACCTTGAATTCATCTGGTGACTGGCACTATCTGTGGGAAGGTTTAACAGGACTTTTACTGTATTTATGGGGAAGCCTGTAAACATGGGAGGTCATATAGCGAATGGGAACGGGGAGGCACTGAGGGTTGATCGGAATAAGAGAGATGAGAAGTTTCAATTCTGTGAATCAATTCTGTGGATCACATAGCAATGCAGCTGACGGAGGTCACCTGCATTGCTACTAATTTCATGAATCACACTGAAGGTCACAATAGCGAATTATGAAAATTTGCTGTAATTTTTTTGTGATAATAATGTCTACCAGATATTGCCAGTATTTGACAGAAGTTACAATGCCCCATAATTCTGGTCGCTCTGTCTCTGTCTCTGTCTCTCTGTCTCTTTCTTACATTGTTCTCCCTTTTGTATCACTATTTACCCTCCCCTTCTCTGTCTTGCTAGCTCTGCGTTCTGATTTATTTATTGCACTAGGTAACACATAAATGTAGCTCTTGCTGTCACCCAATACTATATTTGACTGGCTGCCAAGCAAGTCTTTAATAACAATTTTGGTGCCTGAGTGAAATTTTCAGGACCACCAATCAAAATACCTTCCACCAGCCGTAGGGCAAGGACTGACCATGGTCTCTTTACTCACTGACAGTCGCTCATGGCTTTGAATAAATGTATTTAATATTAGAGTTTCTGGGACTGTGGGAAGAGACAGTTGAGCCTCACGTGGTTCTTGGTCACTGAAGAAGGCATCTCTGACGTGCTGTGTCCAAAATCTTATTAACCCTTGCAGACATACACCCCACTACCCATAACGCAGAATAACACTTTCTAGATGGAGCCGGCTACAGATGAAGGCCCTGTGGCACACTAGCAATAATGCACTCCAGACGAATAGTCAAATGCGTTATTAGTATTCAGCATTATTATTATTCAGTATTGGCAGGCAAGTAAATTATGTATGCTGCGTTTCGAGCTGAACTTCAGCATTTAAAATTATAAGGCGCACTTGTAAAGTTACCAGGTTTATGGTTATAGACACTGACATCAGTTAAGAATGAATCAAAATTGTATATAAGCCTTGGTTATTATTGTACAAAGAAAGGCTATCATATATTTTTCCACCACTGACAAGTTTGGGACAATAACTTAGGCATCACACTATCTTGCAGGATTACTGAAAACACTTATGTGATTAAATAGTGTGTTTGATTCTTGTGCTGTCCAGATCAATACTGGTGTGCTAACCTGGATTCCAGAGGTTTATCTGTCTACCCATCATAAAAGTATTGCATCCGCCACAAGGCACCTTGTATACCTTGTATACCTTGTATACCTTGTATACCTTGTATACCTTGTATACCTTGTATACCTTGTATACCTTGTATACCTTCCTACTGGGTTTGTTGGTGAATTCTTTATTAGTATGTTTTTAGGTGTCCCTGAATTCTTAAATATTATCTGTATGTTAAATATTCTAAGGGCATTAGGTAGACTGGTTAAATTCTCATTAAATAGGAGCACCAACAAATCCTTCCTCGGTTGGGTTATCCTAGAATCAGTTATTCCTAGCTGAAATAAAAGTCTTTTCAGCTAAATCGTTAGGATATCAAATTCTTGTTGCAATATCATAGATTTTCACAATTTCCTCATTTAAATTCTCTGCGTCGCAAATACGTAAAGCTCTCAGAAACAATGCAAGAAGTATGGTCTGTTTTATTCTCCTTTCATGGTTGGAATAAAAGTGATTGTATGAGGAAGCATTTATAGTCTTCCTATATACTGTTATTTTAAATTAAAGTTCCTATCAGCTCAGTTGGGAGTGTATTATCTTCTTCCTTTTCAACTGTGACCTTAATCGACGGGACAAGGTCATTGAGTCTCATTAGGAAACCATTTAAATCGTGGGTAAATGACCAAAACAAAAGGTCATAATCCACATACCTAAGCCATTTATCCTGACTTGTTTTTCAACAATTTAACTCAAACTGAAATAAGATCTACACTGGTTTTTAGATGAGCATCTGAACTCTTTCCATGCACTGAGGTTAGCACTTTGACAAACCATTTGGAAAGATTATAAGCCACAGATCTGACAGAAGTCATAAGAAGTCAGCTGGATGCTCTACTTTATGGGTCTTAATTAAACTATACTTATATGGGAGTGTGGCTGATCTAGCTGACAATTTTTTTTAAGTTCATCATTTCCCTTAAGATTTTTTAGCTGTATATTGAAAGAAAACTCTACTTATGAGAAATGATGAACTTATAAAACAATTGTCATCTAGATCAGCCACACCCATACAAGAAATAGTCAATAGTATGTAATCTTTCTACATGGTTGGTGAAAATGTTAATCACAATGGTAAGCAACATTTCGGATGTCATCTAAAAACAGTGTAGACCTTACTGAAAAACTTCATAGTTTGAATATGCCAAAAAATTTACATTGGTAAGTCTGGATGTCACTGAGTTGTTCACTTAAGTCCCTGCACTTAATTTAATATTTTACTCAGAAGAAGAACTTGACAAGTTTCAACTGTTATTCCCTTAGAAAATTCTCATTGAGCTTATTAAATTGTATGTAGTGGATTGATAATTTCGATGTGAGGGTAATGTCCAAAATTCTGGAAAGGGGATGGGAAACCCCCTTTTCACCCCATGCTGGACAATGTATGTACTGAATTTCTTGAGAGATCATTGCTGAAAAATATCCTGCCTAGTCAGGCTAAATGGCTTATGTATGTGGAAGATGTCCTTTGCTTAGGGTCATCCATCCAATAACTGAAATCTTTCCTACCAAGACCTTGCCCCGTCCATTAAATCCACAGTTGAAAATGAAGTGGATAATAAATTCACATTCCTGGACGTCTTGATCAACTGAGTTGATAGGAACTTTAAGTTCACAGTATATAGGAAGGCGACCAATGTTAACTTATGCATCAATTATTATTCCATCCACGATATTAGAGCAAAAGGAACGTGTTTCTAAAGTTTCGGATAGCTTTACGTATTTACAGCCCTGAGTATTTCGATTTGTGTGTGTGTGTGTGTACTCACCTAATTGTGGTTGAAGGGGTCGATTCAAAGCTCCTGGCCAGTGTACGTGTGTGTATGTGTCTTACTGTGAACTGTTGATGTTCTCTATTTCCTTCTTCACAAGTGCTCGTGTTCTTTACTGTTATGTACTGGCAGCCACATCACGAACATCCTCACCCACATCAATACGTCACTCGCTCCACCAGTCCACTCCATGTTCATTTCTCGATTTAATTGTTCTGTGTTCTGCAGTAAGATGATAATGATTATGAAGATGAAGATAAGAATGACAGTGATTATGATAATTATTATGTTGACATTTGGACACACAAAATGACTCCAAACGTTTTAATAGAAGTACATCCTGGAGAGTATACCTGAAGAGTATACCTGGAGAGTATACCTGGAGAGTATACCTGGAGAGTATACCTGGAGAGTATACCTGGAGAATATACCTGTAGAGTATACCTGGAGAGGGTTTCGGGAATCAACGCCCCCGCGGCCTGGTCACAGACCGCAAATATAAGATATTCGCCTAAAATATCTGATATATTATTTTCAATAATAAGATACTCTGACATACTATCTTTATTTTCTTTAATACGGTTACAATTATGTATACAGCTAGGTAGCGTTTACTGTAAATTATTAAATGATAATAGTTCATGTTTAATATAGGCCAAAATTAAATTTATATAAGTGTTTTTTAGCAAACTTCAAATCATGCGCAAAAATTAAAACACATCTTCATTGCAGTCCCATGGACCAAGGAGCCTTTGCAATATTCAAGGCCTAATACCTAAGAAAAAAAATAACATCGAAGATACAATTGAAAATATTCACTGTGGCATCAAATGACTGCAAGTAAGATGCGTGCAGTGTGACAACGTATTCAGCCCCATTGTGCAAATGATTTAGAAGGTTTGAACTCTGCAAAGCAGTCTCTGTTATTGAAGAAACAGCGAACATTGCAAGAAGGTTCGGTTTTGATGAGCTGGAAAGTGACGATGTCGGGAATTGTTCGATTCGCAGTTGGTAGAATTGACTGATAATGATCTCTTCTTTTAGATGATCAACGAGCGTTTGAAGAAGCCGACAATGATTCCATAGAAGCAGATAATGTGCAAGTAAAGGAGTTTACTCTCAAACAATTTGAAGACATCTTTCGAAGTGTAAAATTCGTGAAACAAAAAATTATGAATGGTGGCCCTAACGTGGATGGAGGCAACATGCAAATTCGCCGAGATGTAGATAAAGCTTTCTGTACCTATCAGTGTATGTATGAAGATTTAAAGAAAGAGAAGACTGTTCGTCTTATGCTGCTAAAATACTTTCAACAACAATGACGCTTTCGTCATATCGTCAGGTACGATACTGAATATTAATTCACTATTAAATTTTGCTTTATATAACTATTAATTTGTAATAAATTTGAATAAAAAATCATTTTTTATTATTCTTTGCTCTCATATTACCTTAATAAATAAAAACAAAAAACTTACCTTTATAAATTTTCACTGCATATTTTCATTATAATTAACCAATTACCATATTTTACATATAATTATAACTTCTAAAAGTGCGAATCCGAATGCCGCGCCCACTTCATGGGATTCATTATTCGCACGAAACGAGACCTACCTCCATAATATTCTCTAAAGTGACCATAAGGCCGAAAACATATTTGGCATTTAGTTTCATATTCTTGATTCTCCGGTACTCTCGTGGCCCGGGTCTTTTCCAGATGGCGACCCGGTCTTGGCTCCCTGTCGTGGGAGTATCTGAGACATATGTCTCCCATGGGAGGAGGTACAAGCACCTCCTCATCATCATCTGTGCATATGCCAACCTGCGAGAAGTACTTGTTTCCAAGCCTAAGTCATAGGTTTGCTTAGGCATCTGAGCGAATTCTTATTGAATTAAGATTCATTATTTCCTTCTGGCCTAATGTTATTTCTAAAGTTTTATTTAAATTAAGGTTATACTCAACATCTTCTTTCAAAGAAGTTTCTTCGGCTAATTTATGAGTTGTTTCATGTAGGAGTAATCAGTGTGTGAAGAAATCACTAAGAATATATTAATTCCTCGGAGGAGGCACGTGAAGAAAGTAGAAGTGATCGGAAAGGAGGGGGGTTTTTGGGTGAGGGTAGTGTCAGGGTGGGGGTAGTGTGGGGCTAGTGTGTGGGTAGTGTCAATGTGGGGAACTTGGCACGGTGTCATCAACCTCACTCCCTTTAATCTTGGTGCTGACAGCTGACAGTGGCCGGGTGAGAGGTTATTGTGAGTCGCGTTGACTGTCTCTCTCTCTCTTTCTCTCTCTCTCTCACACACACACACATTTTCGCATTCCTCTCTTTATTTTACTCCACTTTGTTAGTATATTATCGACATATTCTGTGAAGGTTGAGTGTGGGATTATCTGTTTACAGTAACAGCTATGCCTCGTGTCTGTCTGTAATGTTAACACTTAGAAGAAACATTAAACCCTTAGGGCTCACACAACACATGGGGAAGGATAATTCGAGGTAATCAGGTTCGATACGAGGAAGTGGATCAAGAGCCCTACACCATCATCATGGTGCTTTCCTTGTGAGGACTTACAAGATTAGAGTTGTGCTTGTGATCTCCAGCCTTCAGTGTTTGTAGTTACAGGAGTAGAGTTGTGCTTGTGATGTCCCCCCTTCAGTGTTTGTAGTTACTGGAGTAGAGTTGTGCTTGTGATCTCCCGCCTTCAGTGTTTGTAGTTACAGGAGTAGAGTTGTGCTTGTGATGTCCAACCTTCAGTGTTTGTAGTTACAGGAGTAGAGTTGTGCTTGTGATGTCCAACCTTCAGTGTTTGTAGTTACAGGAGTAGAGTTGTGCTTGTGATGTCCAACCTTCAGTGTTTGTAGTTACAGGAGTAGAGTTGTGCTTGTGATGTCCCCCCTTCAGTGTTTGTAGTTACAGGAGTAAAGTTGTGCTTGTGATGTCCAACCTTCAGTGTTTGTAGTTACAGGAGTAAAGTTGTGCTTGTGATGTCCAACCTTCAGTGTTTGTAGTTACAGGAGTAGAGTTGTGCTTGTGATGTCCCCCCTTCAGTGTTTGTAGTTACAGGAGTAAAGTTGTGCTTGTGATGTCCAACCTTCAGTGTTTGTAGTTACAGGAGTAAAGTTGTGCTTGTGATGTCCAACCTTCAGTGTTTGTAGTTACAGGAGTAGAGTTGTGCTAGTGATATTCTGTCTTCACATTATTTAAAAAATTCAGTTGTTATCGCACATGCAGCTTCATCATCCCTGCCTTCCTATTGATGGCTGCGCTCCTGAGAGTGTTGTGCCGTAGCTCTGCATCTCCTTTGTACATGATATTAAGACACAAAAGCTAAAACTATCCCTTACAACTACCCCTCAAAAAATAATAACTAATTACATGAACAAGCTAACAAGAAAACGCTAGTACTAATATAAGATCTCTGATGTTGGCGCCTACAGGGTCTCCATGAAGACAATTTTAAATTTTTTGAAAAATTTATCTCATATTTAAAGGGAATGCGTTAAAGATCTTGATTTTCTTTTTAACATCTTCCAAGATTTTCGCTTATAACTTAACAAGACCTTATCCGATGGCTTATATTTTTTGACCTCTGGTGTATTGAAATTAGGGATTGGTCGCGGATGCCTGGGCTGAATGGTGTGTTCTTGGGTCCTCTGATCATCTTCATGTAAACAATTCCCAATTTTTGGTTTCCATGTGATAACTTGGGAGAGCCTCTCCTGGGGAATTTAAATTTTCAATACTAATGTATTCCTCTTAGCATAAAGGTTGGTATTGTTTTTGGAGCTTAAAAGTGAAAATTTCCCGACATTTTTAAAATAATTTTTTTGTCACAATACGAGTATGCCTTTTCTTGAACAGCTTCCAGCTTTATTGGCTGATGAGTCTCACAGACAGCTTATTACCCAATAAGTTTAGTCACTGCAGAGGCAGTTTTTCCAATTTCCAAACATAATTAATAAAGTCGTTGGAATTCAAGCAATAACAGGAGAATGCCTCTTCTGATAGGGTTCCAACTTTCTTTGATGATGACCTTTACTTAAAAGAAGATAAAAGAAGATTCACATTGGTTTTCAGGTGTGATGGTTTTAAATTGAAAATATTAATAACATGAATAATTTACTTGCGGTTATTTGAGAATGTCTCCTCTGATAGGTCTCAAACTCTCAGTACCAGTCTGTCTTAATTAGACCAGTAATTAAGCTCTTGTGCTATGTATGTTCCAAACTGATAATTTTACTGAACTCAAAATTTAAACACAGGCTATTATGCGAAAATTTGTGAATGCCTCATCAGATGGGCATCAAACCTTTAACACAGTAGTATATTGGACACTGTGTAGGCGCCAATAAGAAAAAAAATGATTTCGATCTCTCAGCTGTCCATATCTGGTAGTTCATAATAGGCATCCAATTTCTAGTTTTTTTAAATTTGCAGTTTTTACCTTCCTGAGTTGAAGAGAAATTACAGAATATTGATTCTGTATACCACCAGGACTACGACAGCTGGTAACACTGAATAATGGCAGAGTTACAATATGTTGACAACCTGATCTTTAAGACAACTGTCAGTGATTATATGCCTGAGTGGACAGTACCCACCAACAATCACAGTAGTCAAGTTGCTGAGTGGACAGTACCCACCAACAATCACAGTAGTGGTCTGATTGCCCCAAACTCCCTCGTAGTACAAGTGACCCTAACTGTATCATATGGGCTGAAGGGGAGAAACATAACTAAGAAAAATTCTCACACAAAAGGCTGAAGGCCATCGAATGGGAGAAGTGAGAAATCAACAATATTATAAAGTTACTCAAATCAGGGACCGGTTGGGGTTTGAACCCATGCCAGGTGAGTCCTGAAACTCACAGTGTTTGTAGTCGTGTTATTGAGATTTCGTGAGCTATTATTAAGTTAGGTTAACACACAAGGGTTGCAAAGTCAAGTCAGGCAACACAAACTAAACACAAATAACCCGCACATGGAAAACAAACTTATGAAGACGTTTCGGTCAGACTTGGACCATTAACTCGTGTGACCAGTTAATGGACCAAGGTGGACCGAAACGTCGTCATAGGTTTCAATATCCTATGTGAGGGTTATTTGTATATTGTGCCAGTCACGGTATTGTGCCTTTATAGTCTTTAACATAAACTAAAGCTAAAATTAACAGCCCAGAGAACAGCTACTTGTGAGCACTAAACAAGAGTAGCTGACAACACGAAGCTGACAACACGAAGCTGACAACACGTAGCTGACAACACGTAGCTGACAACACGTAGCTGACAACACGAAGCTGACAACACGTAGCTGACAACACGTAGCTGACAACACGTAGCTGACAACACGAACGACACCGTAGCTGACAACAGAAGCTGACAACACATAGCTGACAACACATGCTAGCTGACAACACGAAGCTGACAACACATAGCTGACAACACGTAGCTGACAACACGAAGCTGACAACACGTAGCTGACAACACATAGCTGACAACACGTAGCTGACAACACATAGCTGACAACACGTAGCTGACAACACGTAGCTGACAACACGTAGCTGACAACACGTCCTTCCCTCCCTCCCAAAAGGGAAGTGTTAGGAGAGTCTGGCAGGTGACGCTGGACACCACATTGCTCTGCACTAACAAGCACTGATACCAACAACCTACCTACCCTGGCATTCACACATTCGCTCGGTAAATTTAATATATACACGTGAACGTTTCCTCTCACATTTTATTGGGTTAGTGATTTTTTTTTTAACTCAGTCCCCGTGATACAGTGGGCGTGACTTACATATATCGTGACTTTTATAAGGGTTGTTAAAGTTTGCTCATGTTATTTTCCATATACCTTGAGTCTTGAAAAATCGATCCTAAAAGGAATACAGAAAACAAATATTTCCCCTGAGATCCCCAGGGGTGTCCTTGAAACCCAGAAAGCCTATAAAAATCACATACTCTCCTATTCATGCATATCTTAGCAACCATATAAGATACAGACATGAATAATTCCTTATTTTATAATTTGTAAGAAATAAGGAATCAGATTTTATCACTATTTTTTTTCTAAATGGGTCTGAAGAATATAAGAACTATTTTCACTATTCAAAAAGAAAAAAATCTGGAAAAAATATGATAATAGTTCCATCCAGCCACAGGTATTCAGTTGAATATATTCATTAATGTTCCACGGATGATACAGAGTATTACGAGTCGGTAGAATCATTATTACATTCTGGTGTCGCTGGCAAGACTACAGCTTCCTGAGGTTCTTCACGAGAGTCGTCCCTTATCCATTGATCTGAATAACGAAATGCTGAAGAGAACTGACGGGGTGAATTTCTATCTTCAGTTCGATACAGGGTTCAAAGAAACCCATATCCACAATGACATCATCAGAACACTCTTGCAAAGCTTGCAAAGAAAGCTATTTTCAACAGCCTCTCAGGCCAAAAGATAAATCACAGCCAGTGACTGTAGCAACGTGAGGAAGGGCACTACGCAGTTTTCCACCTAAAGTTTCAGTAATGTTCATGATGTTTACAATGCGTTGATGCCTTCCAGTGTCGTAGCTGACAGAAACGTCACAGCTGGTAACAGATGTGGCTTCTGAGAGAGGAAGATGATAGATTAAAATGATCACAGCATCAGAGTCGAAGACCACCACTAAAATGTTTGAATGATCTGTGCTCGAAGTATGAAAAAGAGGGAGCAAGAGTCGTGTGTGCCCTTCCTCTTCGTAGAATTCTCCCTCCATGTTTTATCTTGCCACTAAATGCTGAGCTGTCTTCGTATCAGCAGTGAAGATGTATACATCACCTGGAGAGCACTGGGTCACCATGGAATCTGATACGGAAAGAAATCTATATTTGCTGCCAATGACGAATTCTGACCATTTTCCATGTATTTTCATCATCGGGCCTGTTTTTAAATACACTCTTGATCTTTATAATGATCTGTTGACATCTTTGATGGATTTTTGTCTACAGATGTCTCATAAAATTTGGAGAGAGAAAGAGAGAAGGGAAGTTTTCCTAAGTTCCCATTGAATGTGTTTCTTGAAACACGTATCTTTGAAGATTTTAAAAGTTTTTAGATAAATGGTTCAGAGAACCGACAAGTTGATAAATTAGAGGCATGTGCAACGCTTGGGTATCTTTAATGAGAAATCTTAATACAGGGAATTCTTCACTTGCCTAACTTTTAGGCATGACCTACTTCCACATTTGTCAAAAGTGACACCACCTACGACTGCTGCACCTCACCTGTCTACAGTATATAAGCCACTTCTTCGCACTTATGCTGTATTCTTTTCAAGATTGATGGACTGATTACATCGACTCAAGGTTGAGGGACTGATTACCTCAAATTCCTCCTGTTCTTCACCATTCTCCTTTGTATAGGACTGATGAAGCCACTGTGTGGCGAAACGTTTCCTCATTAAAGATACGCAAGTGTTGCACATGTGTCTAATTAATCATTTTAAAAGCTGAAACTCCACTTCAGGGAACCTGCGTGTGGATGGTTGAGTGCTCCTCCATCTACAACAAGGCAATCAGTAAATTCTTAACTCATTTCTCAAAATACTCGATGATATCTGATTTCTTTGAATAATACGTCACTTCTTCTCTCTGCCATGGAGGAAAAACTTGAATCTTATGGAGAAGACTGAGTCAAGGTCACCTTCACGTGTCTCTGTTGCAATATTTATAAGGGAGAAGGCATCTGGAGAATTTGAAGAACAAAATTTTCTTTTGCTTGCATTTTTCAGTTGCTTTTCATTTAACGAAGAGGAAGGAGTTCTTCGTAATGGGGTCCTCAAATGATTTTTTTTCTTCAAAAAGCTGACGTGCCTTTCTTTTCCTGGCTTTTTAAAATTCCTGCCTTAATCACTATCAGAAATATTTTTTTTCCATTCATGCTCTACGATCTTCTCAGTTTTCTCGGAAAGTATTTTTGCAGCTTCGAATGACATCAACAAAGTTTGGACATCAGTGAATACGTCAGCCTCTTGCTTTTTTCCCTTCATCATGATGAAAGAAATCTGATTAATGGACTGTGTAATCTTCCCCGAAGTCCTGCAGAAACTAGCTTACCAATGGCCTACAAAGGAACCATTTAATAAGAGATGATGGATCTTGTGTTAGTTCAGTCATTCCTCCAGAATTCTTCAAATATTCTTTCACTTGCTCAGTGGTTTTGGTCTATGATTATTCTGAAATTCTCTTCTTTGAAGGCCTTTAAACGTTTCTTCAGATAATTCTTTAAGTTCATTTAAATGAACAGTAATCCAGGGAGCTTGGTGAAATTGGAGACAAATATACGTACAAGGGGCATCAAGATGTTTATATATGAACAAAAGATGGTTTCCCTTTGGGATCGAATGAAATTCAACAGGATTGCCTGGAACTTCATTAGAAGGGTTTCCAATTATGGATGCCATAACAAGATCTTTCATGGTTTCGTTGGTCACTAGAGTAACTCCAATTTCGAATTCAGGTGCCAATCAGTGGATGTTGTACCTCTGAAGCACAACCTTTCTCAACTCAGTACGGTCAATGCCAACACTGTTTCCACGTAACTGCTTCCAGAAGCAGGCTTCTTGATGGAGGTCTTTCAAAGAGAAGTGGGTTCATCCAGCAGAAATGTCATAATCAATCATAGCCAATATACTTCTTCACAAGCACTGTGCTAGGAAGTCTCTTGAATTATTCTATTTTCCTTCACTAATGGCATCGTATCGGCGCCGAAGCTCCAGAAAACAGCTTCTGTGTTCTGACCTCACGAGCGTGGTGCGTTGATACCGTATCGCTCATGTGGTCAGAACATACAGGAGGAGAATTAAATAGGTAGAGACCATGCCTCAGGCTTACTGGTGTGCCCGGCTCTCGGAAGAAACATGGCTTGTAACCAGGCTACTCAGCGTTTTGAGACATCTGTAGCTGAGTGGTCTAAGGAGTCACATAGGGAACTAAGCCACACGCGGTTAGCCTCCAAACATAGGTACTTTACGTACAGGTAATAATAAAAATAAGATTCCATATGCCTTGAAACATGTGAAATGATGAATCATTCATGTTTTTATCTTACTTGCTAAGATATGTATGACAATACGAGCAAGGTATTTTTTAATAGGCCTACGGGGATCCAGGAAAGGTTCAGGGGAGGCCCTAAGATAATTTTATTTGGCACCTTCTTGGGGGACAAAACAATATGAAAATCACCACAGAAAAAGTTAACAAGGCTTCTGAATCTTAATACGAGTTACTCTCTGTATTAATGCAACCTAACTTTGTTAGAGGCTTACTAAGGGGATCGGCCTATGGTTCCACAATGAGTGGCACATCATTTTAAATGTCTTTTTTATATTGGTTTCGAAAGGGCGCTGTCCTTTGGGGGAATTCAAATCGGTCGCACTGTCCTGTGTATTACACAGGACAGTGCGACCGATTTTTAAAGCTCGTTCTATAAACCTCTTGAGAAGGTGGGTGTGGGGGTATGAGTCCCCTACACCTGCCTCCTGGCAAGGCGGTAACTCTTTTGAAACCATCGTAAGAGCTAGTAAAATATAATATTTTCATTATTTCTTTCATTTATAACTCTGTACATGTATGCCAAGGCAGTGCCGGGTTATTTTGCTAGTAGTCAATAAACTTGGATTTTTATTCTCAAAGTGATAACTGAATAATAAACCTTCTTGTCGGCTTTACGATTTTAAAGTTAATGAGTTTTTTTCATATATAACTTCGAAATGATTTTGGGGTTTGTTAGAGTTATTTTTGCCAATTTCATTAATCATAAAAACCTCAAAGGTTGCATAAGGATCTTAGAGAAAACTTTCGCCTCATTTGAGCTACATGTATGTAGGTACCAGTTTGTCAGTTTATTGAAGAAAGTGGAAAAATTTAGTACTGGCTTTGTGATGATCTGTGACTCATCTACTGGTTCGCTGTCCTCTACACCAAAAATTTGTTTAAACATCTTTGATATGTCTTAGAGAAAGATTTGAATTGGTTTTGAAACTAACTGTTATTTTACCAATTTTGTTGAAGAAACTGAGATATAATTTTTATGCAATAGTTTGTGAATGTCTCTTCTGATTGGCTTGAAATGGTTAATGCTGATTTATAAAAAGCATTTTAAACTTCTGGCGCGCTCTGTTCTATGTTTTTATCTTACTTGCTAAGATATGTATGACAATACGAGCAAGGTATTTTTTAATAGGCCTACGGGGATCCAGGAAAAGTTCAGGGGAGGCCCTAAGATAATTTTATTTGGCACCTTCTTGGGGGACAAAACAATATGAAAATCACCAGAGTGGGCTTAATAAAGTTCAGTTATACCTTCCTGGGGTCGTGTGGTACCGTACTTATAAAACCCTCCTATGAATTAATAGCAGATTATTTTGCAACCACCCGCCATCCCCTCCGCCTTGGAAAACTTTCCGGTCTCATAAGTGGTTAGTTATTTTCTTATATTTAAACCATATCGACTATATATGTGGGTTATTAAAATCGCAAATAATTGAAAACAAGAATTATACTTTAATGCCTAGTATAGAGGTTCACTCCCAGTGTGTTTACACTGGGAGATATAGATCTTTCATTGCATATGTTTACACTGGGAGATATAGATCTTTCATTGCATATGCAATAACGACTCAGTCCCACTGCTATATATTATGATGGCATGGAACTATATATTTCTTATTTGATTATCAAGGGAATACAAATTGAGGTTTTAGATATACTCAATATTCAGATATTTGAAAAGATGCTAGCAGTGTAAGAGAGGAGGGAGGAGGTGGAAGCTGGGGATGGGGAGAAGGTAGAGGGAGATTTTAGTGGTGGGGAAGAGGGTTAGGAAGGATGGGGAGGAGAGAGGGGAGGACGGCGGGGCTGGTGAGTGTAGAATAGAAATGTGGATTTGTTGCAGTTTTATGGAGCAATATGGCAGGACAGACAAGACTTCCAGCAGATATATAAGATTTTTCTTGCAACGAAAACAAATGAAGATGTTTCTGTGTTATTTATCTTTTATTTGTTGTGATCAGAGTTGGTGAATTTGTTGATTGCGTAGAAGAAGAATTTATTTTACCTCTTTCTTTGTTGACTTTATATATTCTCTGTGTTATTGTTAGTCTTCTTAGTGTATATGTAAATTATTTATATATATTTATTCAAGCCCCTGACTGCTCCCAATTCCGTATACCCTCCCTCCTTTCTGATTTTTCCCTCCCTCCCTCACTCCCTTCCTCTCTGTCCCTTCCTCTTTCATCAGTTACTTCATTTATTCCTTCTAAACCAATCCACTTCCTTTTTAGAGCGTCAATTTTTGACGTTTTTTACACGATCCTTATTTTTCTCCTAAATGTATTTGTTAATATTAAATTTGGCAAAGTTAGCTTCGATTATGATTAATAATAAATGGATTAAAATAGGATAGGTTCAGCTGGATAGAGTTAGATTACCTAAATCTTAAAAAAAACTGCATTTATCCCTAAATAAACCCACTGAAAAACACGACAAAATATGTCTGAAAACGAGGTGGCTTAGGCAAAATATTAAACCTTTAAATATCAACACTTTTTCTGTGTCTCTTTTGTGAGAATGAGTTCTCTAAGTTCACCCAGACAATAGACCAAGATATATCATTACATACAACATACTTCGAAAGTTTAGCTAAGACAGACAGAGGTATATTAAAGGTAGAGAAGCGTCTAGCTATGATAGACAGATATACAGCTAATGTACACAGAAGTATAGCTAAGAAAGGTTAGAGGAAAAGGTAAGATAGACATATTTAAGATGTTAAGCTGTAAGATGTTAAGTTTTGATGTTGAGTCTCTCTTTACTAATGTTCCTCTTAACATTCCAAGTTTTCTCAAAGTGAAAGCCAATGACGGGCTACTTCGTCTAATATCAAGTGATTTATTTCTTGATCTTATTTGCCTGTTTTATACTCTAACACTTTTTTACCTGGCCTCTCCTCTATCCTCTGTCCTTATTAATCCTTAAATTAAGTACTTTAAAAATGTTTTTCCTCCTACTATTTTAGTACATGTCTTTCTATTGCTTCGCTATGTTGTTAATGTCTTTGCTCTTTGGCCACTTAACTCTAAGTCTCGTCAAACCTCTTCTCAACGCTCTTAACAATTTAAACTAACAAATTCAAAATTGAATTAAAATTTAACTCAATGTTTCCTGTTCTTGTTGTTCATGTCCATCACGCTGCGACAGGCTTTTCTTTTTCCATTTTGCGCAAGTCAACGCACAGTGGCATGTACGTTAACTTCTCTTAACATGCTCCATCTGTCAAGAAGAGTGTTCTTATTTATGCCTTTATCAGGGCCTTCTTCATTTGTGACCCCTTCGACTCTGAAATTTCTATTTTTTTCAGCTCATTCACTCGCCTTGGCTGTCCACTCGCTTTTATAAATTCTCCTAAATCTCATGATAAACGGACATTTTTCTCTCTCACACTCCCCTCTCTTCTGAAATCTCCTGTTCTTTGCCTTCTATTTCTATTCTTCGAAGTTTTAACAGTACCTATCTTTCTTGAGATATCAAACTTCCTTTTCATGAAAATAATTTCCTACATAGTAATGTAATTCATGCTATTCCTCCTGTTGCTGTTGGTGTCTTCTCCATTTCCTGTTCCTCTTGTTCTCTCCAATACTCTGAAGACCTCTCCTGATACTTCTGTAGTTACATGGCAGCGACGTAGGTACACACCACACGATCTCTTGCCAGAAGTAATATTCAGTATCATTCGGAAAGTACATGTAGAATGTCCCAATTTAAAGTTCATTTAAAATAAGTAGGATCAGGGTCTGATCAACCAGGCTGTTACTGCCGGCCGCACGCAAACTGACGTACGAACCACAGCCCGGTTGGTCAGGTACTGACTTTAGGTGCCTGTCCAGTGCCTTCTTGAAGGCAGCCAGGGGTCTATTGGTAATCCCCCTAATGTATGCCTTGGGTGTCTTCAAGAAGGCACTGGACAGGCACCTAAAGTCAGTACATGACCAACCGGGCTGTGGCTCGTACGTTCGTGTGCGTGCAGCCGGCAGTAATAGCCTGGTTGATCAGACCCTGATCCACCATGAGGCCTGGTCTCAGACCTGGCCGCGGGGGCATTGACCCCCGAAACCCTCTCCAGGTAAACTCCAGGTAATACACCTTCCTTTGTGGGCGGTGCGACAAGATTTGTGTGTTTATGTGGGAAGCAACGGCACAGACGTCAAGAATTTATGAACAAAAGTACGCATGCGGCAGGGTTGACACTGGCACTGCTTTCAGTAACCTTCCTCCTATTCCATACACCTGCAACATCTGCCACATTGCCCCCCTATCTACCCTATCATACGCCTTTTCCAAATCCATAAATGCCACAAAAACATCTTTACCCTTATCCAAATACTGTTCACCTATATGTTTCACTGTAAACACTTGGTCTACACACCCCCTACCTTTCCTAAAGCCCCCTTGTTCATCTGCTATCCTGCTTTCTGTTTTACTCTTAATTCTTTCAATAATAACTCTACCATACACTTTACCAGGTACACTCAACAGACTTATTCCCCTATAATTTTTGCACTCTCTTTTGTCCCCTTTGCCTTTATACAAAGGAACAATACACGCTCTCTGCCAATCCCTAGGTACCTTACCCTCTTCCATACATTTATTAAATAATAGCACCAACCACTCCAAAATTATATCCCCACCTGCTTTTAACATTTCTATCTTTATCCCATCAATCCCAGCTGCCTTACCCCTTGCATTCTACCCACTGCCTCACGAACTTCCCTACACCCACAACTGGCTCTTCCACACTCCTACAAGATGTTATTCCTCCTTGCCCTACACACGAAATCACAGCTTCCTGTCTTCATCAACATTTAACAAATCCTCAAAATATTCTCTCCATCTTCCCGATACCTCTAACTCTCCATTTAATAACTCTCCTCTCCTATGTTTAACTGTCAAATCCATTTGTTCTCTAGGCTTCCTCAACTTATTAATCTCATTCCAAAACTTTTTCTTATTTTCAACAAAATTTGCTGATAACATCTCACCCACTCTCTCATCTGCTCTCTTTTACATTGCTTCACCACTCTTTTAACCTCTCTTTTTCTCTCCATATACTCTTCCCTCCTTGCATCACTTCTACTTTGTAAAAACCTCTCATATGCTAACTTTTCTCCCTTACTACTCTCTTTACATCATCATTCCACCAATCGCTCCTCTTCCCTCCCGCACCCACTCGCCTGTAACCACAAACTTCTGCTGAACACTCTAACACTACATTTTTAAATCTACCCCATACATTTTCGACCCCATTGCCTACACTCTCACTAGCCCATCTATCCTCCAATAGTTGTTTATATCTTACCCTAACTGCCTCCTCTTTTAGTTTATAAACCTTCACCTCTCTTTTACTTACTGATTCTATTTTCCTTGTATCCCATCTACCTTTTACTCCCACTGTAGCTATAACTAAAAGTGATCTGATATATCTGTAGCCCCTCTATAAACATGTACATCCTGAAGTCTACTCAACAGTCTTTTATCTACCAATACATAGTCCAACAAACTACTGTCATTACGCCCTACATCATATCTTGTATACTTATTTATCCTCTTTTTCTTAAAATATGTATTACCTATAACTAAACCCCTTTATATACAAAGTTCAATCAAAGGGCTCCCATTATCATTTACACCTGGCACCCCAAACTTACCTACTACACCCTCTCTGCATGTTTCTCCCACTTTAGCATTTAGGTCCCCTACCACAATTACTCTCTCATTTGGTTCAAAAGTTCCTATACATTCGCTTAACATCTCCCAAAATCTCTCTCTCTCCTCTACACTCCTCTCTTCTCCAGGTGCATACACGCTTATTATGACCCACTTTTCGCATCCGACCCTTATTTTAATCCACATAATCCTTGAATTTACACATTTATATTCCCTCTTTCCCTTCCATAACTGATCCTTCAACATTATTGCTACCCCTTCCTTAGCTCTAACTCTCTCAGATACTCTGACTTAATCCCATTTATTTCTCCCCACTGAAACTCGCCTACCCCCTTCAGCTTTGTTTCGCTTAGGGCCAGGACATCCAACTTCTTTTCATTCATAACATCGGCAATCATCTCTTTCTTATCATCCGCACTACATCCACGCACATTCAGACAACCCAATTTTATAAAGTTTTCTTCTTCTCGTTTTTAGTAGATTTGTACAGGAGAAGGGTTACTAGCCCATTGCTCCCGGCATCTTAGTCGCCTCATACGACACGCATGGCTTACGGAGGAAAGATTCTTTTCCACTTCCCCATGGACAATAGAAAATAAAAAGAACAAGAGCTATTAAGAAAAAGAAGAAAACCTAGATGTGTGTATGTATATATATGCATGTGTATGCCAGTGTAGTGTGACCTAAAGTGTAAGTAGAAGTAGCTAGATATACCTGTTATCCAGCGTGTTTATGAGACAGAAAAAGACACCAGCAATCCTACCATCATGTAAAACAGTTTCAGGTTTCTGTCTCACAGTCACCTGGCAGGACAGTAGTACCTCCCTGGGTGGTTGCTGTCTACCAACCTCTATATATATATATATATATATATATATATATATATATATATATATGTATATATATATATATATATATATATATATATATATATATATATATATAATATATGTATATATATATATATATATATATATATATATATATATATATATATATATATATATATATATATATATATATGTCGTGCCGATTAGGTAAAACTGGTCAATTAGCAAGAACTCATTAAAAATTAAGTCCTTTCTAAAATTTTCTTTTATACGTTTAAAGATATATTTTTCATAATGTTAATGTAATAATTTATAATTTTGTACCAGAGAAACTTTGAAAACTTACCTAACCTTATTATAACAAGCGCAATTTAATTTATCCTAACCCAACTAAATATATTTTAGATACGTTTACAATAATTTAATAATAAACAAACGCAATGAAATATATTTTTTCGTTAGGTTCAGAATGATTTTGCGAAATTATTGCATACACAAATTTTCGCTTGTCTTATATGGCAAGAAGAGCGTTGCTATTTAAGCCAAAATCGCAAGTTTTACCTAATCGGCACGACACACAAACACACAATATATATATATATATATATATATATATATATATATATATATATATATATATATATATATATATATATATATATATATATCAATAACAACACTGCGACTAGCCAAGGGCGAACATAAGTCGTTTTGGCTCGCCTCATAGTGAGCGAAAATGACATGACGCTCTAACCCACAGGACCACCAAATCCTACAAGAATCAAGCACCCAGCAGAGCTAGGTGTTTAACCTTAATCTAAGGGCATACGGTGGAATGGGTGCCTCTCAGCTAATTTAATTGTACTCCCCGTTTGGTGTACTAGCCTCCACAAGCAGTATATCGTATATCCTTGGATCATGGTACAACACCTAGCTCTGTTGGGTGCGTAATTCTTGTAGGATTGTATGGTCCCATGGGTTAGAATATCGTGGAATTTTCGCTCAACATGATGCGGGCTAAAACGACTCGAGTTCGATCCCCTGGCTAGAAGAAAAACTTTATAAAACTGGGTTGTCTGAATGTGCGTGGATGTAGTGCGGATGATAAGAAAGAGATGATTGCCGATGTTATGAATGAAAAGAAGTTGGATGTCCTGGCCCTAAGCGAAACAAAGCTGAAGGGGGTAGGCGAGTTTCAGTGGGGAGAAATAAATGGGATTAAGTCAGGAGTATCTGAGAGAGTTAGAGCTAAGGAAGGGGTAGCAATAATGTTGAAGGATCAGTTATGAAAGGAAAAGAGGGAATATGAATGTGTAAATTCAAGGATTATGTGGATTAAAATAAGGGTCGGATGCGAAAAGTGGGTCATAATAAGCGTGTATGCACCTGGAGAAGAGAGGAGTGTAGAGGAGAGAGAGGATTTTGGGAGATGTTAAGCGAATGTATAGGAACTTTGAACCAAATGAGAGAGTAATTGTGGTAGGGGACCTAAATGCTAAAGTGGGAGAAACATGCAGAGAGGGTGTAGTAGGTAAGTTTGGGGTGCCAGGTGTAAATGATAATGGGAGCCCTTTGATTGAACTTTGTATAGAAAGGGGTTTAGTTATAGGTAATACATATTTTAAGAAAAGAGGATAAATAAGTATACAAGATATGATGTAGGGCGTAATGACAGTAGTTTGTTGGACTATGTATTGGTAGATAAAAGACTGTTGAGTAGACATCAGGATGTACATGTTTATAGAGGGGCCACAGATATATCAGATCACTTTTTAGTTATAGCTACAGTGGGAGTAAAAGGTAGATGGGATACAAGGAAAATAGAATCAGTAAGTAAAGAGAGGTGAAGGTTTATAAACTAAAAGAGGAGGCAGTTAGGGTAAGATATAAACAACTATTGGAGGATAGATGGGCTAGTGAGAGTGTAGGCAATGGGGTCGAAAATGTATGGGGTAGATTTAAAAATGTAGTGTTAGAGTGTTCAGCAGAAGTTTGTGGTTACAGGCGAGTGGGTGCGGGAGGAAGAGGAGCGATTGGTGGAATGATGATGTAAAAGAGTAGTAAGGGAGAAAAAGTTAGCATATGAGAGGTTTTTACAAAGTAGAAGTGATGCAAGGAGGGAAGAGTATATGGAGAGAAAAGAGAGGTTAAAAGAGTGGTGAAGCAATGTAAAAGAGAGCAGATGAGAGAGTGGGTGAGATGTTATCAGCAAATTTTGTTGAAAATAAGAAAAAGTTTTGGAATGAGATTAATAAGTTGAGGAAGCCTAGAGAACAAATGGATTTGACAGTTAAAAATAGGAGAGGAGAGTTATTAAATGGAGAGTTAGAGGTATCGGGAAGATGGAGAGAATATTTTGAGGATTTGTTAAATGTTGATGAAGACAGGAAGCTGTGATTTCGTGTGTAGGGCAAGGAGGAATAACATCTTGTAGGAGTGTGGAAGAGCCAGTTGTGGGTGTAGGGAAGTTCGTGAGGCAGTGGGTAGAATGCAAGGGGTAAGGCAGCTGGGATTGATGGGATAAAGATAGAAATGTTAAAAGCAGGTGGGGATATAATTTTGGAGTGGTTGGTGCTATTATTTAATAAATGTATGGAAGAGGGTAAGGTACCTAGGGATTGGCAGAGAGCGTGTATTGTTCCTTTGTATAAAGGCAAAGGGGACAAAGAGAGTGCAAAAATTATAGGGAATAAGTCTGTTGAGTGTACCTGGTAAAGTGTATGGTAGAGTTATTATTGAAAGAATTAAGAGTAAAACAGAAAGCAGGATAGCAGATGAACAAGGGGCTTTAGGAAAGGTAGGGGTGTGTAGACCAAGTGTTTACAGTGAAACATATAGGTGAACAGTATTTGGATAAGGGTAAAGATGTTTTTGTGGCATTTATGGATTTGGAAAAGGCGTATGATAGGGTAGATAGGGGGGCAATGTGGCAGATGTTGCAGGTGTATGGAATAGGTGGAAGGTTACTGAAAGCAGTGAAGAGTTTTTATGAGGATAGTGAGGCTCAGGTTAGAGTGTGTAGGAGGGAAGGGACTATTTCCCAGTAAAAGTGGGCCTTAGACAAGGATGTGTGATGTCACCGTGGTTGTTCAATATATTTATAGATGGGGTTGTAAGAGAAGTGAATGCGAGGGTCTTGGCAAGAGGTGTTGGGCTAAAAGATAAAGAAGCAAATACAAAGTGGGAGTTGTCACAGTTGCTTTTTGCTGATGACACTGTGCTTTTGGGAGATTCTGAAGAGAAGTTGCAGAGGTTGGTGGATGAATTTGGTAGGGTGTGTAAAGAAGAAAATTGAAAGTGAATATAGGAAAGAGTAAGGTGATGAGGATAACAAAAAGAATAGGTGACGAAAGATTGGATATCAGATTGGAGGAGAGAGTATGGAGGAGGTGAATGTATTCAGATATTTGGGAGTGGACATGTCGGCGGATGGGTCTATGAAGGATGAGGTGAATCATAGAATTGATGAGGGGAAAAGGGTGAGTGGAGCACTTCGGAGTCTGTGGAGACAAAGAACCTTGTCCATGGAAGTAAAAGGGAATGTATGAGAGTATAGTTATACCAACGCTCTTATATGGGTGTGAAGCATGGGTGATGAATGTTGCAACGAGGAGAAGGCTGGAGGCAGTGGAGATGTCATGTCTGAGGTCAATGTGTGGTGTGAATATAATGCAGAGAATTCGGAGTTTGGAAATTAGGAGGAGGTGCGGGATTACCAAAACGATTGTCCAGAGAGCTGAGGAGGGGTTGTTGAGGTGGTTTGGACATGTAGAGAGAATGGAACGAGACAGAGTGACTTCAGAGTGTATAAATCTGTAGTGGAGGGAAGGCGGGGTAGGGGTCGGACTAGGAAAGGTTGGAGGGAGGGGTAAAGGAAGTTTTGTGTGCGAGGGCTTGGACTTCCAGCAAGCATGTGTGAGCGTATTTGATAGGAGTGAATGGAGGCATATGGTTTTTAATACTTGACGTGCTGTTGGAGTGTGAGCAAAGTAACATTTATGAAGGGATTCAGGAAACCGGCAGGCCGGACTTGAGTTCTGGAGATGGGAAGTACAGTGCCGGCACTCTGAAGGAGGGGTGTTAATGTTGCAGTTTTATAACTGTAGTGTAAAGCACCCTTCTGGCAAGACAGTGATGGAGTGAATGATGATGAAAGTTTTTCTTTTCGGGCCACCCTGCCTTGGTGGGAATCGGCCGATGTGTTAATAAAATATATATATATATATATATATATATATATATATATATATATATATATATATATATATATATATATATATATATATATATATATATATATATATATATATATATATATATATATATATATATCGTGCTGAATAGGTAAAATTTGCTGTTTTGACTTAAATAACAACGCTCTTCTTACCGAATAAGGCAAGCGAAAAGTGATGTATGCAATAATTTCGCAAAAGTCATTCTGAACCTAACAAAAAAAATCTATTTCATTGTGTTTATTATTAGATTATTGTAAACTTATCTAATATATATTTAGTTGGATTAGGCTAAATTAAATTGCGTTTGTTATAATAAGGTTAGGTAAGTTTTCTAAGGTTCTTTTGGTACAAAATTATTAATTTTTACATTAACATAAATTAAAAAATATATATATTTAAACGTATAAGAGAAAATTTTAGAAAGGACTTAATTTTAAACGAGTTCTTGCTAATTGACCAATTTTACCTATTCGGCACGACATATATATACATAAGAAATAGAACAGCGATAGGCAACTAGAGCCATTTTTGACAACGGTTCGAGATTTCATACTTTTATCTTCAGGTATTTTAAAGAAAAAACATTTTAAATTACAAAAATGTTAAAATTTTAAAAGTATTATTAAGAAACAAAATTTTATGAGTCTGAAGTTATAGCTAAAAAAAATAAAATTACTTTAGAATTATAAAGAAAAAAACTAGTAGGAGCTCTCATAAGCGTGGACCTTAAGTGCTAAATATGAAAGCTTGCCAAGCAGTTGTCCTGACCTGCCTCATCGATGTAATGAATCTCACATCGTGTACACGTATATTGATATAACAGACGATTGTACCTCGTTATGAATGGAATCTTTCGATAATGTCAGGAGAACATTGAGGATAAAATTACCCTAAAAAATTATTTAACCCATTTGTAATATATTCTATTTATAATTTCCAATAAACTGTAGACCTACACAAATGCTTACTTTTTTCCTACTGTTCCTCGGGATGTTTTGATGACATTATAAGTATATTCCAATTTTTACCAATGGAAGTATTGGAATGATTAAAAGATCGTGAAGCTACATATAAAATAACCAGCCATTTATGTAGTTCTACCAAACAGTTCGGGGTTCGAACTGATGAACGTAAAGGAAAATCTTTTACTGCAGGAGCAAGGGGTCTTTTCTAGTCAGTTGCTCTTCACAGATGGAGCTGACAGTCTCAGGAGCTCTCTTTACACACCAGCTTCACCCAAATTTAGGTACTTATAAGAGCTCCTGCCAGCTTTTGTGCCTTTATATGGTGATTTTACTTTAGTTTTTGGGTCACTTTTGCCTCGGTGGGAGACGGCCTTCGTATATGGGGTATGAAGTTCTAACGTATAATTTAAGGGTGGCAGGAAATACTTTCATAAAATGCATTTATTTTCAGTTTCGTTGAAATATATTACCAACTTCAGGATCTGCTAAAACATCCCAGCACTTATACAAAATATTAAAGATATAAGATATGAAAAATTAGAAGGTAAATTTTTATTTAGAAACTAAATGGGTCAAGAAGATTAAACCAGGTTAGGGGATCATTTCTGTATTAATACAACTAATGAAACTACCGAGGTGTAATAATTAAGCTCAGGCTTGAGTTCCCTAATGTATTTATTCTCAAAAATTCTTAAATCTAATTAATCCTCTATTCTACTTATGATCTTAAAGTCATTAGTAATTAGTATATGACCTTTAGTTTCAGAATGTAGCCTAACCAATGTAAAGTACCGAGAGGCGTAGGTAGACTTCGTCAGGCGGCGGCGGCAGCGGCAGCAGCAGCAGCAGCAGCAGCAGCAGCAGCAGCAGCAGTAGCAGCAGCAGCAGCAGCACAGCAGCAGCAGCAGCAGTAGCAGCAGCAGCAGCAGCAGCAGCAGCACAGCAGCAGCAGCAGCAGCAGCAGCAGCAGCAGCAGCAGCAGCAGCGCAGCAGCAGCAGCAGCAGCAGCAGCACAGCAGCAGCAGCACAGCAGCAGCAACACCAGCAGCAGCAGCAGCAGCAGCAGCACAGCAGCAGCAGCACAGCAGCAGCAGCAGCAGCAGCAGCAGCAGCAGCAGCAGCACAGCAGCAGCAGCACAGCAGCAGCAGCACATCAGCAGCAGCAGCAGCAGCAGCACAGCAGCATCAGCGAGGTGAAGATGATATAATCAGTTCAAGGTCGGACTGATTACATCACCTTTACCTCGCCATTACTGCCGAATACAACACATTCTCGTCTGTATTTGACTGATGAAGCCCACCGCGTAGGTGAAACGTTTTAACAATGAAGATCCCCAACTGTTGCACATGTGTCTTAATCCTTATCATGTAGTCTTACCGTTGCAAAGAGGGTTTAGCCGATGTAGCAACTGATCTTCGTAGGCCTTAGTATTCACTAATTTTGAAGTTTTAAACTGAGCTCTCAACATACCTAACATTACAGGGAGTGTTAAATATTATTTGGGGGATTTTTTTCACAAAAAAAGAATCTTGAATTAACCTTCCTCCCACAGAACTGGGTAGAACTTTTGGGACTTTTGGGACTTTAGGAACACTGGGATGTTCCTAAAGTCCCCAACTAACTTAAGAACATATAGTTCCTCAATATTTATTATGAAAACTTAAGCCAGTAACACTGGCTAATTAGTGGACCATACGAGTATAAAAAGTGATATGGGCTTGGCACATTTAAGTATTTTGTTTGAGATACTAATTTTCAAATAATAAAACACTCAATTTCATATTTAACAAACTAATACAGTTACCCATTTAATACATTGGTGGTATATCCTAACGCCTCCTAAAAGGAAGGCGTTAGGTACCTAGCTACCTCACCTGTTGTGTGGGGGTTAATACACACTGGGAGGCGTACATTAACTATTGGATGATACATGTGGTAAGCAATATGGCGTCTTATTCAGCTACCGTCTCCTGTTTTCCATCCATATAATCCATTATCATTACATTTCATTATATATCTGGACCCTTCCACATGTATGTTCTATTCACTTATTTTGTAGTGAAGAATTTTAACCGATAATGTTTCTATCGGCCACAATTACACTCGATAAAATGTCCACAAACTGCCTGGTTTATTTTGTACTCGTATATTTATTTAAACATTTCCAGGTGTGTAATACATTTTCTTTATCAGAATATTAACTTTTCCAACATCTCAGCAATTACATTTTACTTCTCTGATTCCAATAAATAAGAAAATGATAGGAGACATGTTGGTTCAGCTGCGACTTATCAAAAACCACATCAACACTACGTTATAAACACTATTATCCCCATCAATTATTACACACAAATCACAGGAAAATTACCAAATTTTTCTACAGGTGTTGCATGTACACTGGTAAATAACATCAGATCACCGAGGTGATGTTAGCAGGATCATTATGTCTGAAATTGCTCCCAGTAGTTAAATAATTGAAAAATACGAATCTGAATTTAATTTGAGGATAACAAACATGTAACCTTTTCAAACACTGTTACCTGATATTATAACTTAAATACTCATAGAAAGGAATCCTTATAGTATAATGAATATCTTTGGGGACTGTGACTACACGAGATGAGGGGTGACTATTTACTATCCAAGATGTTGTTTAATAATTTTTGGACTAACGATAGTTGGTAAGTATTGCACAAGAACTTCATTTGTGTCAAACGCAGAGCAAGACGAGACAAGGTTGAGATGTTACTGCAGTCCGTGGCGAATGGTCCTCTCGGACACGTCTTTGAACAAATCTGGGTGGGTTTTGTCCAATGACGAAATTGAAGGGTTCTTAGTAGCTAGTCTTATCAGTAACCAATTTATCTCTGTCGAGGTTTTCTTAGGTCGAAGAGGAGTTGGATCAGGAGCAGGAAGTAACAGTGGTCGGCAGGTCACGCGACCTCAGGACGATTAATAACTGCTCAGATGCCCTTTTCGCCATACTGTTTCTTTCATGGAGACATTCTCGTCCCCTCTCTTCATTAGGAAGGTACCTACCAGGCAAATTATCAATAGTATAATTAAAAAAAAAAGCAAAATAACGCAATAGGGCTAACGAAACCAAAATATATCCACCAATAAATCCCGAGAAACGCCCTCTAACTCCCACCGTTGCACGTGTACCAAGTCTGCTACTGGATGCTCCTACACACTCCAGCCATGTACACAACTACCAGACGCGCGAAACGTAAACAAACCAGGGCAGATGGTCTGCAGTATCTTGTCACTTTTGATCCTTGAGAAGACTAGATGCAGGGGCATTATATATGAACAAGCTGTAGAATGGATATGAACTCGAAGTGTAGTTCAGACAGCACTTGTGTGTCTGGTGTGTACCAGGGGCCACCACCTTACTGTCTATTCCCATACTCCCAGAAACTCTCATAGTACATTCATTCTCGTATTTCTCAAAACCTACTTTGTTCTTAAACTCAAGATAAGTCGTCAATGAACAACCAGGCGTGTTTCCTTGTTTTCTTAGAATTTGCTTATTTGATACATGAAAAACAAATGCGTAAACTTTTGGTCTAACTCGTTGTAAAATAAAAAGAGAGTTTGGGGAAAATATAAGAACAATGGCATCCCATCTATGGTGAAGACGGGCTAATACCCCATCTATGGTGAAGACGGGCTAATACCCCATCTATTATGAAGACGGGCTAATACCCCATCTATGGTGAAGACGGGCTAATACCCCATCTATGGTGAAGACGGGCTAATACCCCATCTATGGTGAAGACGGGCTAATACCCCATCTATGGTGAAGACGGGCTAATACCCCATCTATGGTGAAGACGGGCTAATACCCCATCTATGGTGAAGACGGGATAATACCCCATCTATGGTGAAGACGGGCTAATACCCCATCTATGGTGAAGCCGGGATAATACCCCATCTATGGTGAAGACGGGATAATATCCCATCTATGGTGAAGACGGGCTAATACCCCATCTATGGTGAAGACGGGATAATACCCCATCTATGGTGAAGACGGGCTAATACCCCATCTATGGTGAAGACGGGCTAATACCCCATCTATGGTGAAGACGGGATAATACCCCATCTATGGTGAAGACGGGCTAATACCCCATCTATGGTGAAGACGGGATAATACCCCATCTATGGTGAAGACGGGATAATATCCCATCTATGGTGAAGACGGGCTAATACCCCATCTATGGTGAAGACGGGATAATACCCCATCTATGGTGAAGACGGGATAATATCCCATCTATGGTGAGGATGAGCTTGCATCCCATCTATAAAGATGACCTGATATCACACTTATAGTGTTAGGATGGACTGACATGTCACCTAGGGTTTTAGAATGAGACATACAGATAACTTAACACATCTCAGAACACCTCTAAGAAAGCAGAATGGACGACCTAACAACAACACCTGTACAATACATGTAATTCTCACAACCACTTGATAAATTGCAAAGGCAGACTACTTGATGCTATAGAAAATGAAGTAGCCTTGAATCAGCACTCATAAATGTCTCCAACCATATCAGCTTGAATGGTGGGTTCTGCAACTTAGCTGAACAACTTGCCTACAAACACTCAGACGCTATTGCTCTTGCTTGCCATGCATGTTTTGGTAAGTCCGCTGACTAGCCGCAACGTCGTAAATAAAGGATTATTTATAATACAGTTTGCAGCTCTTTATTCCGAATGAATTGTTTTAATATTTATTAAGAATCGCCAAGACTGTAGGGAATGGTAATCAAGTTTGGTCTGAGGAAGGGAGGATTGCTATTATTTCTTTGATTAAATACCCTTGACTAATATCAAGGCACTACTTTCTTAAGGTTATAAATATTAATTAACATTGGAAGTATTTAATAAAGACACAGATACAGTGATAGGAGATTTATTAATGAAATGGTGTGCCAGATAAGTTCTTTATCAGTCCAGTACATGAGAGAGAAATCCACAGGTTGAGTTAGCTGCTGTACTGACTGGAGGGGTGAGCTAGGTGTTGGCTGTGTTCTGCTTAGAGGATGAATGTGGCAAGTATTTCCGAGATCATAAAACTGGCTACATTTTAAGAGAAATGTTTGCAGTAGCGATGTCAGATTCTAAACTGCATCTGTAAGGCAGGTCTGTAAGTTTGGAATCTTGGAAGTTCGTCAGATGGCTGTGAGTATTGTGACTGAGTATTGTGACTGAGTATTGTAGATTGTTAACATCGTCCCTTTGGCAAACGTATAAGGTTCAATGTTGGGTTGAGGCTTCTAAATGTAACTGGTGAATCGCCAGGGTTTTGTTCTTCTCTGTGAGGAACCATAAAGATCACCGTCTATTAAGGTCAGTCTCGACTACTATAAGTACTCTGACCTCACATCTGATTCCTCGTCTATTCAGAATTTGAGTCCTTGTCTTTTACTTTTACTTTCTTCATTATTTATTTTTATTTAGCAGTATGTTACTTCATTATTACATTCAACAGCTACGCAGTGGGAACAACAGCTATGTTTCCCTGTCATGGATGGGGCTCAAACAAGGTGTTGACATCTTTCAGCCTGAGCCTGGAGGCTCCAGTAGGGCAATGGGGATATCGTCAAGTATTCCATTAAGGAGCTTCAAAGGTTTCGTTCCAGCATAGTTGAAGATACCATCACTTGGAAATTACCATCCCTCAGGATAGCCTATCCCATGCATAGGAGAAATGGATTTTTTATTAAGATATCACCATCATCAGAGAGCGAGGGAAAGAGAAGTTATACGTTGGAGACAAAGGGAAGAAGGAAGAGGGATTGGAAAAATAATTTGGAAGACATAAAAGACATAAATAGAAAACTATGCGTAAGTATATATATATATTGACTGATTACTTCACCTCATTCAGTCAACAAAAGCATTGCTGTGAAGCTGGGGTTATTTTATTTTAGAGTATTCTGTAACTTTTGGCAGTATTAAAGCTCCATTGTAATTGTACCATCACATCTGAATATTATAATTTTTAGCGTCTAAATTCTCATCAATAGATTCAAGTAAAATGGCGACTGTTTTTTTATGAATCCTTATTTTTTTTGTTTGGTCAGGTAAGAGGGCGAGATAACCTGAATAGGTAAATTTTTGACTGAACTCCGTAGATGTACTGCCGAAGTTGGGGAAGCAATTGGACTGTGTACCTGACTAGCTATGCAGTCCAGATCAACTTAACCAACCTGTACCTGGTTAAATTCCTTGAATCCCACTAGGAAGACGCAGACCCTTCAGTTGGCAGAAGATCAATTTATCCCGAGTGTTGCAATGGCTGCGAGAATTGGCTTCTGTTCTTCTTTGTCTCTGTGGATTCATATGGCTTAAAGGAGTTTGTCTCTTACAAGTTCCGTAATTCGGATCCTTCACCTTCAGTGTTGCAGTTAATTCAGAGTGGTATTACTCTAACTCCTTTGGGCTGATGACTAACTAATTTTTTATTAATTAGTATGTCAATCATTTTTTGTGTTAAACTTATTCACATTAAGATTCATTTTTTTTCCTTATTATATATGTTTAGTAAAATTTGTTAGGATTTTCTCTGTAATTAGTACAATTTGTTTTATTTTTGGTTAATATTTATTCCTTTCATAAGTTTTCAATAGGAAATAATACCATGCTAACTTTTCCTTGGCTGTATAATTTATCACATACCCTGTTTGGAAAGTCATAAATACCACTGAATTTATTGGTTTGTGTTCAGGTTTTTAGAGTTGTTGGAAGTTACGCTGGTTATGCGAGTCATACAAAGTTGTGCATATTCTCCGATACCTGTCCTTAACCTGATGAAATGTACTGTGAACTGTAGTTTGGAAAAGGTTCTGTTTATATAATTCACAAATAACCTACACTTACAAGACTGAAACATATAGCGATGTTTCCATTCGACCTGCATCATAAACAAGTCAATCTAAAGAGAGAAGAGAAGGCCAGAATATTAACAAGAGGAGGCAGGGGAAAGAAATGATAGAACGGGAGGGAGAGGTAGTAGTAGTACTACTACTAGTACTACTACTATTAGTAGTACTACTACTAGTACTACTACTAATAGTAATACTAGTAGTAGTTGGAGTACTACTAGTAGTATTACTAGTAGTAGTGGTACTACTAGAAGTAGGTGTAGTAGTAGCAGCAGCAGAAGCAGTAGTTCAGCAGTGGTAGAGATAGAAATAAGAAGATTGTATATCTGTGGTAAACCAGGAAAAAATAATGACTAGTATTTATGAAGAAATAGTAGCAGTAGTAGTAAAAATGGAGGCAGTCCATAAGAAAAAGAGAACAGAGAAGCACTGCAGGAAAGCTAATGGCTTCGGGGTAAGACAAAAATCCCTACGGGACAAAACCACCACTGGATAGAACCAAAGTAGGAAGAAGACAGGAAAGGAAGTGAAAATATAGGAAAGGTGAAGAGATAGGAAAATAGACAAAGGTCAGTTCAGGTCACGAGTGTTCTGACATTTAGAGCATTTGACGATATAATGAGAAAAGAAGCCATCTACAGAGACAAAGCCACGACTAAGATTCATATTAGGAAAGTTGTGTATAAAGAAGGCTTCAACAAGACAACGTCTGTGAAGGCTAGAAGGATAAATAGTTCTGGCAGAGGACCAGTTAATAGGATGACTGCCATGTCTAACATGACAGAAGAGAGCATTGTTAGTGTCTTCCTTTGTGCTCTTTAACTCTGTCAGAAAGGGAGTCGCCAGTTTCTCCAAGGTACTGGAGAGAACAAGAGGAACAGAAAATAGGTTACACACCAGAAACATCAGTGGTAAACGAGTGTTAGTTTGGTGAAAAGTAAGTTTGATGCCTAAAGGACGGAGGATGTTGTTAAGATTTGGGAGACTGGAAACAGAGAAGGCAGAGAACAGTAGATTTCACAGAAGTAGAGAGTTTTGGAGAGAAGAAATTCCGTTTAGCATGTGAGTAGGCAGGGTTTATGAAATTGGAAGTGTAGCCAAACCGAGAGAACGAATTGTAAAGAGTGGAAATATCAGAGTCAAGAAATTGAAGATCACAAATGTAGAGGAAACGGAGAAAAAAATAATCTAGAATGATGTTCTTGACAAAGGGACAATGGTATAAAAGTAGAGAATCTACATACCGCTGTGCACTGGCTTGCGATAAAAGGAAAAAAAGGCTGTCGCCGAGTGATGGACACTCATATGAAGTAAAGGAAGCAAAGAATGAAATTCCCATTTAGCTTTGAACTTGACGAAAGGTTCAAGATTATTAAGTGAATCGAGAAATAGTTGGAAGAGACTAGAGTCATGTGGCCAAATAGCAAAGACATTTCCTACATGGCGAATCGAGAGAGAAAAATGTTCCCTAATAGTAGGAAGTAGAACAGGGTAAAGCAACCCCAAAAGGTTTAAAAAAATGATCTTAAAAGGAAAAAGACTTCGAGTCAACACCAAGGCGAATGAGTTCAAGAAAGGCATCTTTGGGTATAGGGAGTTGAAGTAGCCCTTCACTGTCCTTCACTGTGAGAAAATTGAGAACATCAAGAGTTACGTTAGTGAAGAGGGACTCAACATCAAGACTTAGCGTCTTATAGGTCGGATGTGGCCGAACACGTTCAATGAAGTCTTGAGAATGACGGAGGTGAGCAGGTGAAAGGCGTACAAGAATAGGAGAGTTTTGGTGAGCCAGGAGGTAAGAGGATAAGGAACGGAAGCACTGGAAGAAATGATGGGACGTAGAGGAATACCAGGTTTATGAGTTTTTGAAAGACCATAAAAATAAACTGGAGAGAGACAGATAACACGGAAACGTAGAAGATCAAAGTCAGGAGGAAAAAGATTAGAGAGAGTCCGACGTTTATGGTTAAAAGTTCTCTTGATGTGATCAAGTAGGCTGGAGACGAGGGGAGTGTGGATGCGTGAGTCAGAGAACAAGGCTTCAGCTTTTCCGAGGTAATCCTCACGATCAAGGACCACCACCGAGGTAATCCTCACGATCAAGGACCACCACCGAGGTAGAGGCAAGCTGATAGAGCCAAGAAAAGTGGTAATACTTAGAAACAGAATGTGAAGGGAAAAAATGAGAGCAAAACAAAAAGTGGACAGGGAAGGAAATTTCTGATAGTACGACTGGCGAAAGGAATCGAAGGAGCTAATTAGATCAATACCATAAAGAGGACTAGGTGAAGTGGCGTGCAGTGGCGTGCAGTGGCGTGCAGTGGCGTGCAGTGGCGTGCAGTGGCAGAGGAAAGACCATAACCAAGAAGTTTAAGCAGATGTTGGGAGAGTGTGACAGAATAGATTACTAACACAGTCAGCAAAGGAGAATATGTTCTACCTCTGTGGTACATTAGCTCTCCTGCAGTGCTCATCTGTTTTCTTGTTCTTATGAACTACTTCCAATATCACTACTACTATTTCAGCAATCTCTTCATTAACACTACTCTTTCTGCCATTATTTTTACTTGATTTCCCAATACTACTAATACCTTCTTATTTCTGTATCTACCACTGCTGCACTGCTACTTCTACAATTACTGCTATTACTACTGCAACCACTACTACTACTACTCCCTCTTCCCATTCTACCACTCTCTTTCCCCGCCCCCCTCCCCCATATTTTTAAAGGGGTGGACTGGTAAGACAGCGGAAGACCTCGGTCAAATGACCTAAAGATCCATCTGTGGGTCATCTTATGACTAAGACCCACGTCAGGAAACACTTTTCCTGTTTGCTGACAAACCATACCAAACCAAACCATCCTTCTCGCTTCAGTGTGACTTGTTAATGGTCCAAGTTGGACCGAAATGTCATGAGTTTGAGTCTCCTAAGTGCGAGGTATTTGTGAACTGTTACAACCATGTTATTGTCACTTAATTCTTTCTATTCCTGTGTATACGTGCATCCATCTTCCTATGTCAAAGTGGCGATATAAACAACATTTCAACAATTCACTGCAACACCCACAATCATTTCAAGGACTTTGAAAAATGTTGAACGTATTACCAGCTAATCAGACCTGCCTCCCACACGCTATTTAGAATCTGTTCTCAACGCTAGTACCAACACCATTACTCAAACCACAGACAAATTTATAACCTGGGCAATGCCAACTGCTTCCTACCTAAACAGAGCACAGCCACACCTGACTCTACCCTCCAGGGTGTGCGGTAGCTGACCCGACCTATTATGCATACTGTACTTTGTGATTTCCATTCTCTGTTTTGCTTAAATGAAAGTCCTGGTGGGCGAGACGTCTCTTTAATGGAAATATCTCCTTAATAATTGCCCTAATACAGCACGTGTCTTTCTTAAACACCTCCATTCCTGTGAAGGAGCCAAGGCTGAACACCAACATGTTTTAATTTCGTGGTGCGAGAAAAGTTATTGAGACGGCAAGACGAAGTGGAAGAAGACTTTTGTTCGTTGTTAAAAAAAGTGCCTGGTTGTGATAGCTCAGTTATAATGTGGTGGATGGTATTATGTTGCTGGGGAAGCAGTGTGTTGTGAAATATATCAGTTAATGGTATGCGGGATCATCACTCCCGCAGCCTCTCTAAACACCAGTCCTATTGTATAGATAAGAAAAGCGCTAGCTAAGGTAAAACAAACAATACATAAGCAACATGGCATAAAACTAGCTAAATGACAATAAATTTAATTTTTAACGAAAAAAATGTTTTTAACATATAAGTAATATTGTGAATAAAGGTAATTATGATTTTTGTACATAACACAATGATTGTTGCACAGCTCTGGAAAGTGTAAAATTACTTTATCTGCTGAGTTCCATGAACCAAGTATGGAAGTCACCCGAATGTACAGCGTCCATACAACCAGTAAAACCGATCACTGCTGCATTTACATATATATGTATATATATATATATATATATATATATATATATATATATATATATATATATATATATATATATATATATATATATATATATATATATATATATATATATATATATATATATATATATATTACTTTGGCCCTTCTAATGGTGAGCGAAAACACATGACGTTCTAACCCACAGGACCACGCAATCCTACAAGAATGACGCACCCAGCAGAGCTAGGTGTTTTACAGTCATCCCAGGACATTCGGTGGTGTGGATGCCTCTGAGCTAATTTCGTTCTACTCCCTGTTTGGTGTACTAGCCCAACGAGCAGTATATTATATTATTGTAACCACGAACGAGTGGTATTGATCAATAACAACACTGCGACCAGCCAAGGACTCGAACCCATTCTGCTTTGGCCCGCCTCATGGTGCGTCATTCTTGTAGGATTGCGTGGTCCTGTAGAAAATCATTGTCTGTGACAAGTTCCAAGGTATCTCCGCCAAGGATCAAGAGAGAGTGCGACAGGCTGGTGAAGTTCCCACCAAGTACCAGCTCTCAATCATCAGACCTGACACCAGAAGAGATGCAACCTTGAAGAGCAAGAGCAACAGAGACTTGCAAGTGTGTTTTCTGCCTTCAGACAAGGAGAGAATGTGATGGTGTCTTTGATAATGATGAAGTAGACATTATTATCATCTCCTTTGTCCTTGAGGCTGCCAATTCTGGCAATACTTTGCGACGAGACAGATGTATTCACCAAGTTGTAGTTGCATGGGTCGATTCACAGCTCCTGGCCCCGCCTCTTCACTGGCCGCTACTAGGTCAATCTTCCTGCTCCGTGAGCCTTATCATACCTCTTTTTAAAGCTATGTATGGATCCTGCCTCCACCTCCACCTGTCTCTGTCCACCTTGTCGATTCCTCTCAGTATTTTATATGTCGTTATCATATCCCCCCTATCTCTCCTGTCCTCCAGTGTCGTCAGGTCGATTTCCCTTAACCTCTTCTCGTAGGACAAACCTCTTAACTCCGGGACTAGTCTTGTTGCAAACCTTTGCACTTTCTCTAATTTCCTTACGTGCTTGGCTAGGTGTGCTTTCCAAACTGGTGCTGCATACTCCAATATAAGCCTAACGTACACTGTGTACAGGGTCCTGAACGATTCCTTATTGATTTGTCAGAATGCTGTTCTTAGGTTTGGTAGGTGCCCGAATGCTACAGTAGTTATTTGGTTGATGTGCACCTCAAGAGATGTGCCCGGTGTTATACTCACCCCAAGATCCTTTTCCGTGAGTGAGGTTTGTAGTCTCTGGTCCCCCTAGACTGTACTCCGTCTGCGGTTTTCTTTGCTCTTTCCCAATCTTCATGACTTTGCACTTGGAGGGGTTGAACTCCAGGAGCAAGTTTCTGGACCAGGCCTGCAGACTGTCCATATCCCTTGGTAGTTCTGCCTTGTCCTCGTCTGACTGGATTCTTTTCATCAACATCACATCATCTGCGAAACAGTGACACTTCTGAGTCTATTTCTTCCCCTCATGTCGTTCACATATACCAGAAACAGCACCATTCCTAGTACTGACCCCTGTAGAACCCCGCTCGTCATAGGCGTCCATTCTGACACCTCGCCACGTACCATGACTCGCTGTTGTCTTCTTGATAAGTATTCCCTGATCCATTGCAGAGCCTTCCCTGTTATCCCTGCTTGGTCCTCCAGCTTTTCCACTAATCTCTTGTGTGGAACTGTGTCAAACGCGTTCTTACAGTCCAAGAAAACGCAATCAACCCACCCTTCTCTCTCTTCTCTTACTTCTGTCACCCTGTCATAAAAATCCAGTAGGTTCGTGACACAGGATTTCCCATCCTTGAAACCGTGCTGGTTGTCGTTGATAAGCTCATTCCTTTCTAGGTGCTCCACCACTCTTCTGATAATCTTCTCCATGACTTTGCATACTATACATGTCTGTGACACTGGTCTGTAGATGTGATTGTCCTTCTGGTTTATTGGGTTTACAATGAGGAGCGGGAATGCAAGGTGTAGATGGAGTGGTGGGATGGTACAGTGCTGCATATCAGTGCCACCTGCGCTGGCCTAAGGCCAAAGTGCCGACAGCTGCTTGGCATGCATGCCCTCAGTGGGTGTGACACAACCTCGTATCTATATGCAAAACGCAAGATTAGTGCACCAAACACCTTGCTCGCTTGAGATTTTCCAGGTTTGTGTGATTTTCTAAAGGAGGATATGCACCACACAAGCAGGTTTCATGGAAAAGGCAAAGACCTCCTTCATCATTCTGTATGGTCAGCCTTCAATGACATCCATGAAATCTGCCCACTTCATGCTTTCACAGAGAAGAAAAATCTGAAATCATAGCCCAGCCACCAACATCCAACAACTTGTTCCTGCACGTGTTGCGTCCCTATCTGCAGATCATGGTGTGGAAACCAGCAGACCATCAAGCCTCGCCCGATGAGTCTGCTGATACCACTCACATGGGATGGATGACCAGAGATAGTGTCCAGGCCGATGCTATTGCTGAGAGTGACCCAGTTCCGTCAGAGCTGACTGACGTGATTCATTGTCAGTGATCGGGACAGGACGAGAAGTGTAACAATGTAGTCTGTAGCTACTACAAAGAATTACTTTCCTTCGCGTCATACACCAACTGCTGTGGCGAAGACAACTGCTGCAATCTGTACTCTAAGAGAGAAGAGGTTCAGTCTGGAGATGAAGAGATTGTCGAAATGGAGGTTGCAGAGAAGGAGGGTTCAAAATATGAGAGTGAAATCTACGAGTACGTTAAGGATTGTGTTGCTGGTTCTGATTAGCTGGATGATGAGCGAGTGTAGGTGAGTGGTCATCATTATATGACATCCATAGAAGCTTCCATGTTATATAAGATGTGGTTGTTTCAGATATCAATCATTTCTCTCACAAACAAGTATGCGTGTAAAATATCGTATGTGTATCCGTTTCTGTGAATGAATAAAATAAATTACCTTTTAGTACAATATTCCATTTATTTTCCATCGAAAAGTCATATTTGACCTTGACCTGACCTTAGCCTTGAATTAAAAAAAAATAACTTCATATATAGATTCTACACACATTAAGTCACATAAAAGAGGTACTATTATGCATCATTCTAGGAAACAATGGAAGAAAAGTTAAACTTTCAAAATTAGTGACTAGCAGCCATCTTGGTTTATATAAAATATGTGAGTTGCCGAAAGATAAAAGTGTGGACAAGAAAGTTCATTTTGTTGTTGAACTCCACGTGAATACCAATCGATAAAAAAGATAAAACATTACTAGGGTCATAAACTGTCGGGTGGACTATTAACATTCTTCTTGTAATCGATAAGCATAAAGATACGTGAAAAATACACGCATGAGACAGTGTTGGGACCGACTTAATATGGAGTGAAAGACAGGGATGACAAGAAGGTTATTGTGTAGTTAACTAGTTAAGAAAACCCTCTTAAGTTACACAAAATAAACCCCAAATCACATACAGTGTAAAAATCTTAATATTAGAACTGTTAAGCACAGCTTTTCAACTAATCATTGTTAATGTATACAAGCAACCGTACTTAAAAAATGCTGAAGATGTGCTAAAGAAAAGAATTAATATAGTTGGAGAACTCAAATATAAAGATATACAGTATATTTTAAGACTAATAAAGCTGACACGGAAAATATATGGCCAGCAGCATTTCTCAGTTAAATATCTGGGATTTTCAGTGTCTATATAGACAAGTTGAAGAATGAGTCGTTTGTGTAACATTTGGGAATCTGTACTAAGGAAACGTTTCGCCAGGCAGTGGCTTCTTCAGTCTAATACAGAGAGAACGGTGAAAGATGAGGAGAATGAGGTAATCAGATTCCCCAATGTTTCAATAGTTTTCTAAGCCATTAAATCACATATAGAGAAGTAATTCCAGTGAAACATCATTATCATAATAATAAAAATAATAATAATCTTTATTTTACAAGTTCATGATACAACTTATACAGACCATAGCTGACATCAGTGACATACTATATAGAAAGCCCCTGGTTATGCAGAGCATTTCGGGGAAATTAGGATAATTTTGACCCCAGGTTGCGACCCACATTCAGGTTCCTATTTATTGCTAGGTGAACAAGGACAGCAGGTGTCTTAAGGAAACACACCCTAATGTTTCCACCCTTACCGGGGATCGGACCACAAACCTCGATTGTTGACAAGTGTGAGCCGAGTGCGCTAGCAACCGAGCTAGAGAAAAAAGAAGCACACCTCAATATAAGTATTACGAACACAGGTAATGAATGGCCTGTGAGACCTGGTCGTAAATGGAATTGAAGCAACCAAACTCAGCAATAGACTAATGTATATTTTGCCTTCACCCACTATACACAGGTGTGTACACTATGTACAGATAGAATAATAATTAGTGTACACCACGGTAACAGATGGAAAAACAGAAGCCAGAGAGAGTGCACCATACTCAACCAGCAGGTGGGCAAGTCTGCCAGTGCTTACCGCAAGTGAACCACGTTGCTTCAGCTTTGGCGGGCTTGCCTGTGATTGGTCAATGAACCAAGATACTGATTTAACGACGGGTACCCTAGTGATCGTTAAACCCTTAGCACCCGGTTCGCTGGTTGGGAGGCAGCTTATATGGGAGTGTGACATACGCTGAATAAATTGTAACATACTCTTTGCATGCCACAATAAGATACCACTCTCTTAAAAATAACTCTCATATTCTATTGGTGTTAACATGTTATGCAAGGGTTGACCTAAGAAGGCAATAAACATACCAACACGAATAGTTTACAATGAAAATATAATAAGCAGATTAAAGGAGAAACTAATTGCAAGATATTGAATACTGCAAAGGAATAAATACTGTAAGCAACTAAATGCTGCTAGGGATTAAACATCGCAGGAAAATAAATATTATAAGTGGCTAAATACTGAAAGGAAATAAATATTGGAATTAAGAAGATCATATCAATAAAGAAAAACTAATAAGACAGAAATGGTTCCCAAGGATGTGTTATCATTTTTGTAGTTTTACTGTAAAGCCGTGTGGGTCGTTCAGGGCAGAGAGAGATGAAGACTCGATCCACCGTCTGGTAGGATGGAGATAGCTGCGCATCCTAACGACAGTTAAAAAAAAGACAGTAACAAACTAGAGTTACAAGCAAGACAGTAACTAACTAGAGTTACAAGCAAGACAGTAACTAACTAGAGTTACAAGCAAGACAGAAACTAACTACAGTTACAAGCAAGACAGTAACTAACTGCAGTTACAAGCAAGACAATAACTAACTACAGTTACAAACAAGACAGTAACTAACTACAATTTCAAGCAAGACAGTAACTAACTACAGTTACAAGCAAGACAATAACTAACTACAGTTACAAACAAGACCGTAACTAACTACAGTTACAAACAAGACAATAACTAACTACAGTTACAAACAAGACCGTAACTAACTACAGTTACAAACAAGAGAATAACTAACTACAGTTACAAACAAGACAGTAACTAACTACAGTTACAGGAAAGACAATAACTAACTACAGTTACAAGCAAGACAATAACTAACTACAGTTACAAACAAGACCGTAACTAAATACAGTTACAAACAAGACAATAACTAACTACAGTTACAAACAAGACAGTAACTAACTACAGTTACAGGAAAGACAATAACTAACTACAGTTACAAACAAGACAGTAACTAACTACAGTTACAAGCAAATCAGTAACTAACTACAGTTACAGGAAAGACAATAACTAACTACAGTTACAAGCAAGACAATAACTAACTACATTTACAAACAAAACAATAACTAACTACAGTTACAAACAAGACCGTAACTAACTACAGCTACAAGCAAGCCAATAACTAACTACAGTTACAAGCAAGACAGAACCTAACTACAGTTACAAGCAAGACAATAACTAACTACAGTTACAAGCAAGCCAGTAACTAACTACAGCTACAAGCAAGACAATAACTAACTACAGTTACAAGCAAGCCAGTAACTAACTACAGTTACAAGCAAGACAATAACTAACTACAGTTACAAGCAAGACAATAACTAACTACAGTTACAAGCAAGACAGAAACTAACTACAGTTACAAACAAGACAATAACTAACTACATTTACAAACAAAACAATAACTAACTACAGTTATAAACAAGACCGTAACTAACTACAGCTACAAGCAAGCCAGTAACTAACTACAGTTACAAGCAAGACAGAAACTAACTACAGTTACAAGCAAGACAATAACTAACTACAGTTACAAGCAAGCCAGTAACTAACTACAGCTACAAGCAAGACAATAACTAACTACAGTTACAAGCAAGCCAGTAACTAACTACAGTTACAAGCAAGACAATAACTAACTACAGTTACAAGCAAGACAATAACTAACTACAGTTACAAGCAAGACAGAAACTAACTACAGTTAAGGACAGACAAAAACTAACAACAAATACAAATAAAACATAAAATAAGAGAACAGTATCAGCACATAAGAGAAGAGACCCTGAAAAAGCGAGTAAGTGATAAGAACGATTCATAAGAAAGTCATTTTCATTGGCAATAACTGAAACATTCATTAAGACGTGATATAAAAAAGCCTTAAACAATCATCCTGTCTCTCCGAAAAAGGTCATAAAAAACTCTTGGAAAAGGACATAAAGAAAAAGTTGATAAAAGTTCTTGAGAGGAAATAAAAGGCTATGTATGTGAGCTGTTCCTGCTCAGTCTTTTTTTTTAGATTTTAATTATCCACGTTGGTGTTACCATAGTGGGTTATAGATCTACCCAGGATTCAAAATTGCATTCCTATAACATTCATTTTCATTATTTACGTATCTATTAATATTATTCCTAATGCTAGACACATATATACCAGAGTTATATTCTCCTTCAAGGTGCTTTCCTTGGCTAACATGTCAACTTTATCATGATGGAGTAATCCAGTGTGTGACGGGATCCAAATCAATTGTACATTAATTCCTTTTTCCAGGATTTTTGAGTATGTATACCTGGCTTCTCCAATGAGCAAATTGTTAGAGTCATTGAGTCATAAAGCCCAGACCGACGTGCTAGCCACTGGGCCAGCTGGCCCAGTGGCTAGCACGTCGGTCTGGAGCTTTATGACTCTCTGATCGCGGGTTCTATCCCCGCAAGTGGTATGCTTTGTTAGAGTCATTATGTGAGTCAAGAGCCTTCAGTGATGACACAGAATCAGTAATGATGACTGAGTCAGCTCAGTCCAGCAAGTGTTTGTGTGATAGGTACAAACATCACACAATAAACGTAACAAGAAACAAATTTTGCATCGATAATTTGAAGAATTACACTGCAAACTTCCTCTTATGTTGATGCTTAAAAGCACAGCTGGAAGAAAGGGAAAACTTCTTCATTTGATGATTTTTCTTGGATTAGAAACTAATAAGAATTGAGTGATTCGATGCTAAATATCCTCATAGGCAATTATTACCAGTGGGTTCCCATAAGGATCAGCATTGGTCGTGGGGGTTCCACAAGAACCAGTGGGGGGTTCCACAAGAATAAGTACTATCCTTGATAATGTTACCAGTGGGGTCCCACAAAGACCAGTATTATTCTTGATAGTGTTATCAGTGTGGTCCTACAAAGACCAGTACTATTCTTGATAATGTTATCAGTGTGGTCCTACAAAGACCAGTACTATTCTTGATAGTGATATCATTGGGGGTCCCACAAAGACCAGTGCCATTCTTGATAGTGATATCATTGGGGTTTCCACAAAGACCAGTACTATTCTTGATAGTGATATCATTGGGGGTCCCACAAAGACCAGTGCTATTCTTGATAGTGATATCATTGGGGGTCCCACAAAGACCAGTACCATTCTTGTTAGTGATATCATTGGGGGTCCCACAAAGACCAGTGCTATTCTTGATAGTGTTGTCATTGGGGGTCCCACAAAGACCAGTACCATTCTTGATAGTGATATCATTGGGGGTCCCACAAAGACCAGTACCATTCTTGATAGTGATATTATTGGGGTTCCCACAAAGACCAGTGCTATTCTTGATAGTGTTATCATTGGGGTCCCACAAAGACCAGTACCATTCTTCATAGTGATATCATTGGGGGTCCCACAAAGACCAGTGCTATTCTTGATAGTGTTGTCATTTGGGGTCCCACAAAGACCAGTACTATTTTTGATAGTGTTGTCATTGGGGGTCCCACAAAGACCAGTACTATTCTTGATAGTGTTATCAGTGGGGTCCCACAAAGACCAGTGCTATTCTTGATAGTGTTATCAGTGGGGTCCCACAAAGTCCAATACTATTCACTGGGGTCCCACAAGAACCTCAAATGCTTGTAAATCTCAGCAGGACGTGGTGTGGTAAATGTACTCAGAAATTTTACATCTCATATGCTACATATTGTTCACAAGGTAACTTAATGTTAACAAGTGCAACATAATGTTTTAACATTCAACATGTTAACAAGTGGAACATAATGTTGAAACATTCAACATGTTAACAAGTGCAACATAATGTTGAAATATTCAACATGTTAACATGGCAACATAATGTTGAAACATTCAGCATGTTAACATGTGTAACATAAAGTTGAAAAATTCAACATGTTAAAAAGTGCAACATAATGTTAAAAAATTGAACATGTTAACAAGTGCAACATAATGTTGACTAACGCTTCGTGATGATGGCAGACAGGAGGAAGACGCCTCATACAAGACTCACATGTGTGAAACACTTTAACACTGGACACAAACAACAGTCCAACATTAATTGCAAATATCAAATTACCACACTCACGTAATTTCATTTTTTTTTTTTTAATTTTTAATGTACTGTAATGTTTCACTCATCATTCTACGTACAAAAAAAATGTTTATTGGTCTTGAAACTTATGAATTTTAATTCAGCTTGTAATGTTTGGGTTGTGATACTCAGTGTTTTGTTGATGACAGATTAAATTTATCTCTAAATACATCATGAAATAACAAATTAAAAAAATGTGAACTGTTTTTTGGAAGTCACGAATGATGATGAGGTGTAGCTCATTGTTTGTTGATGATGGTGATGGTGATGATGATGTGTAGCTCATTGTTTGTTGGTGATGGTGATGATGATGTGTAGCTCATTGTTTGTAGGTGATGATGATGATGATGATGATGTGTAGCTCATTATTTGTTTGTGATGATGGTGATGATGATGAGGTGTAGCTAATTGTTTGTGATGATGGTGATGATGATGATGATGTGTAGCTCATTATTTGTTGGTGATGATGATGATGATGATGATGATGATGTGTAGCTCATTATTTGTTTGTGATGATGGTGATGATGATGAGGTGTAGCTCATTATTTGTTGGTGATGATGATGATGATGTGTAGCTCATTATGTGTTGGTGATGATGATGATGATGTGTAGCTCATTATGTGTTGGTGATGACGATGATGAGGTGTATCTCATTAATTGTTGGTGATGATGATGATGATGATGATGTGTAGCTCATTATTTATTGGTGATGATGGTGATGATGATGCGGTGTAGCTCATTGTTTATTGGTGATGATGATGATGAGGTGTAGCTCATTATTTGTTGGTGATGGTGATGATGATGTGTAGCTCATTATTTGTTGGTGATGGTGATGATGATGATGAGGATGTGTAGCTCATTGTTTGTTGGTGATGATGATGATGATGATGATGTGTAGCTCATTGTTTGTTGGTGATGATGATCATGATGATGATGAGGTGTAGCTCATTGTTTGTTGGTGATGATGATGATGATGAGGTGTAGCTCATTGTTTGTTGGTGATGGTGATGATGATGATGAGGTGTAGCTCATTGTTTGTTGGTGATGATGATATGTAGCTCATTGTTTGTTGGTGATGGTGATGATGATGAGATGTACGTTTATTGGTTATTGGCGATGATGCGGTGTAATCTTATTGGTTGTTAGTGACAATGATGGTGAGGTTAAAGTTCATTGGTTGTAGGTGGTAATAATAATGATATTAATAATGTGCATCAGTATTTCCCCGAGTTAATAGTTTTTGCTTAAATACAATATTTTTGATGTAATGATTTATGGGCAGTGTTAAACCCGTGTGGGTTATTCAGTCCCAGGCTAGGTTGAGGTTCGATCCTCCCGTCTGTTTCGAGAGACAGTCTGGCTAATGAACTCTATTTCCGGGATTGTCGAGTAAATATATAAAAACATAAATACATTCCTATTATCATTTTTATGTTGCAGTTTCGAGAAACTTTATATTTTCTAATTTCGCATCGAATAAAAAAAATGTTGTCATTATTATAAATATTATTTACAATTCCAGTTGCATAAATCTTTCTCTCTACTGTTGCTGGAGCTGAGCCTGAATATTTAATGAGACTCCATTTCCTGTTCTTTCATGGGCTGAATCGCCTGGGATACCAACAGCTCCGGTCACTGTTTAACTCATCAAGGCAAGAAAACTCAAACTGGAAGTTGAACCAGAATGTTTGACCAAGAGTGTATGTTTTATATCAGCTTGATTTTATCATCTATGTGTCCTTTCTGATGCCATTTACGTTAAACACAACACACACACACACACACACACACACACACACACACACACACACACACACCACACACACACACACACACACACACACACACACACACACACACATTCACAAATAGGTTAGTACACATACAAACGTAGGTGGCGGAAACTGCTAACCGTCATGAGAGAGGAACTAGAGGCTAACATGGGACCTGGCATACTGTCAGAGGTACTCATCAGTTGAATAACTCTCTGGTGAATGACAAAACTGGGATTGCCTTTCATGTCGTATACTGTCATTTGTGACACTGCATTTGACTTAATTTAGGTCAATCTTGGAGTATATTATTCCATCACAGAACCAATCCCTGACAAAGTATGTCAAGACACTAAAAACAAAATCGGATATTTGTAAAAAAAAAAAAAAATAGTCTCATAACTAAGGAAATTGTTTTATTAAAGACTTAAATAACTGAAGCTGATAACATAAGGGTTAATATGAACTCACTGCCAGTGTGTGGCTTATTCATAATTTGCCAAATTTTTTGAATAAAAAGTAATATTCGTTTTTTTATTCAATAACTAATGAATGCTTCTTCTGAATGGCTTGAAAATATATGAAACTTTACTGACACAGTTATGAAACTTGGAATTGTTTGGAATGGGAAATTACTAGAGAGATATGATTACGAGGTTTAAAATATTATGATGATTTCATATGGCGAACAGAAAAAGACTGGGGCATAGGAGCACTAATGTTAAAGACCCAAATTACATAATGAGATGTCAGGAAATATTTCTTCAGCCTTAGTGTGGTCAAAAACATGACTACATACTTCTTACAGAGCTTTAACAATACGTATGACAAGGCGAACGAGACAGTTAGAGGGAGAGCCAAGAGCTAAGATTCAGCCACAGTTTCCACAAAACGGGAAGAACAAATTGGTGAATACACAAATACACACACTCAAACACACAGGGATCAATACTAGGACCGGTACTGTTCCTGATATATGTAAATGACATGCTAGAGGTAATTGAGTCATATATATCACTGTTTAAGGATGGTATAAAGTATACGATCACGAGCAGATCTGGACAGACTGCTTGTGTGGTGCAGAAAAATGTAAAGTTATGGACACGGGGAGAAGTAAGAGAAGACTACTCACAGAACACAACCTTGTCAGGAAAAAGACTGAAGAACTTATATAAGGAGAAGAATTAAGGAGTAAACATAATATCGGGTATATCATCAGAGGCGCTACATGCCAGAGTTGCGAACCTTAAACAACCTTAACAAAGAATTATTTATTCCATATACTCATTACTCAGGCCCTTCTTGAGTACGCAGCACAAGCTTGGAGCCCACATTATGTAAGTTCTTTATGGAAATCTGATTATTTTATATAAAGACAATATAAGACAGAGAGAACAAAGAGGTATTACTAATAACAAACTTAAAGCAACATAGAGATAATATGCATCAACGGCTGAGAGTTGGATGCCCGAGGAGGAGGGCACGCGAGGGGACAGTGAGGATATAGGCCTAGAGAGCCAGGAAGTCAGCTTCACACTTTGAATAGACTTATATAAAATGTATGAGCCATTAGGGAGTGGCTCACTACAACCTCTGCACTGTTTCGCTTTTTGTAGAATTCTGGCTTTAAATTTACAGCTCACAAAACTAATGAATAACAAATCCTTTAGCCAAATAGATAAATAGTTCAGAGGACCGATAAGTTCACAAGACACAAGTGCACCACTTAGGTATCTTTATTGTGGAAATGTTGCGCCACACAGTGGCTTCATCAGTCCAGTACAAAGAAGAATAGTGAAGATCAGAAGGAGATCGAGGTAATCAGTCCCTCAGCCTGGAGTCTATGTTATTAGTCCATCAATCTTGATAAGAATACAGCATACGCGCGAAGATTGGGCTTATGTACCGCAGACAGGTGAGGTGAAGCAGATACCCAAGTATTGTACTTGTGTCTAATTATCTCCTTCAGCCATGTTCATGTTCTATACAGAAGAAAATTTCACACTACCTTGATTTATACATTTAAAAATGTATGGCCACGTGGGCCCTACACAACGTCTGCGTAAAAGTAGGTAGTTTCTCTTGGAGTGAAAAAGGTCAAAACCCCAATACAAAGGACCCAATTGGAAATAAGTCACTTTGATATTTTTGGGTTATCCTAGGTTCTCTACACATATGCTGCTATGCATGATAATCTCTAACTGTATTTGTGTATACCTGAATAAACATACTAACGCCAATGGAAATAAGTAACTGACTTTTTTGGGTTATCTTAGGTAATTTACACATATTACTATGTATGTACCTGTACCTAAATAAACTTACTTGCTGACTAACCTTCATGAAACATCATAAAATCCTTTATACAGTAATAATATTCCACTGTTTGTCTAATATACCATACTTTTATTCCCTACTGTTAGACCACAGCAGAAGTATAATGTGTGTAATAATATTTTTCATCATTTGTTGGGGGCCCCTTCTGGTGGGGTCCCGGACCCCCCTCCCCTAAATCCGGCCCTGCCACTTCTACCATACTGACAACATCCTTATACTACACTCTCATTCCCCTTATATCAAGGTGTCTGAATTTATACACTGCAATGTTAGAACCCTTATGACAGTGGCATGTATATTCACTACTTTTCTTATCATGCTTCCTCTGTCAAGAAAAGTGTTCTTATCTCCTTTTCTCCGTGCTCTCCGCATTTGTGATCCTTGAAGTAGAAATTTCCACTCTTCATAATTCATTTTCCCGTCTTGGCTACCCTTCCCATTTCATAGACTCTGCCTTCTCACGTGTTGAACGGACTCTCTTCTCTCCCAATCTCTCTACTCCTGAGAACTCTCCTGTCCTCTACCTTCCCTACATTTCCGGTCTCTCTAATCTCAGCAACTCTCTCCGTTCCTTAGACATCAAACTTACTTTTCGCCAGACTAACACTCTTCGCACTAATCTAGTTCATACCTCTCCTCCCTCTATAGATTCTCCTGGTGTCTACTCTATTTCTTGTTCCTCCTGTCCTCTTCAGTACTTTAGAGAAACTGGCCGATCTCTTTCTGACAGACTTAGGGAGCACAAAAATAGTGTTAGGCCGACACTAATAATGCTCTTTTCTGTCATGTCAGAGATCACGGTCATCCTATTGATTCGTCTTCTGCTAAAACTGTCTACCCTACGTCCAACTTTCACAGTCGCCGTCTGGTTGAATCCTCCCTTATACACAACTTTCCCTGTATGAATCTTAGTCCTGGCTTTGTCTCTGTAGATGCTTTCCTCTCCCACTTCATTGTTTAATGCTACAAATTTCAGACCACCAGTGACTTAACCTGATTCTTTTCCCCTTCTCCCTCTTCCTTTCTTCTTTCTCCTCTGGGTTTCCTTTCTTTTGCTTTGTATGTGTCCTTCATTATTATTTTTTACCCCCTCTGTGTTCTTGCCCCTACCCTATGTGGGCCCCTAGCTCCCTTGCAGTGCTCCTCTTTCCTAGAATATGACTGACTCCACTACTACTACTACCACTACTACATCCACTATTACTCCTCCACCACTTGCTTGTTCCCGCCCCTGTCTGCTGGCCTCTATATATACTCCCTCCTTCCCTTCTTTTTGTTAGTGTGACTTTGTAAATGGTCCAAGTCGGACCGAAACGTCGTCGTAAGCTCCTCTCTTCTATGTGTGGGTTGTTTGTGTATTGTTCCAGCCACGGTATTGTGCCTTTTTTTGTTATTTCCTTATGACACAGTAAGAACCCTTAGAACAGATCATCAGAAACATTACATCACACTGTCAGAACCCTTGTATCACAATGCGGCTTCCTGGCTCAACACTGATCCAACACTCGCACAAGTCTTGTAAAACCGCGACACAACACTGGCGGAACCCGGGCGGAACACTGGTGCAGTCTCCCAGAGAGCAACAACAAAAAACGGAGCAAGGGAGATATTGGAGGGGGAGACTGCTGAGGAAAATGTGGATGTTTGTGTGGTTCTATGAAAATCATGAGGGAGAGGAGGGCCAGAGGACCCGCTGAGTTTCCTGTATATTGTTCGTCGTGGAAAGATGCCATCTGGGATATCCTGGTCTTGAGGGAGGAGGAGGAGAAGACGGGGGTTGGATTGGAGGTATACAAGTGGTGTAGTTATTTGTCATATAAAGAGGAGAAAGAAAGAAAGAAAACAGAAGAAAGAAAGAAAAAGAAGAAAAGAAGACTTTACTGGAAGTACTAAGCTCAGAGGGGTAGGTAACCCATGACAACGCAATGAAGCCAAAGAATGTGACTTATTTCCATTGAGGTCCTTCAGTATGCGACCCACAACAGTCTGTTAACTCCAGGGTAATTATGCTAGGTGACAAAATAACAAGGTGTCAGGAGACTTGTCCATACGTCTCTCTCGTACAGAGTACAAACCTGGCTACTGTTGATTGTGAGCTGAGAATGCTAGCCACGGAGCTACGAGGCACCAGAACGAGGCACCAGAACGAGGCACCAGAACGAGGCAACAAACAATATGGTTGACACAGGATCAGATTATTATAGCAAATATGGTTGACACAGGATGGGAATATTTAACAAAGAATATGGGTATTCGTCAGATTATGAGGCTGTTATGAAAAAGAGCATTTTTTTCCGAGAAAGAAGAGTGGATATTGTGACTCAAGGACTGATTTATTATCTCACCAGATGGTGATGCTGCCGCAGTTGACACGATTTCTTAGCTCTTCTTCAAAACACTTAGCTGTTTTGACAAATGATTCGGTTGTTTTGGCTCAAAGTTAGCTTTATTTCGATGAAAGAACATAATTGCTTTGGCGAAAGATGGAGTTAGTGTAAAAACAACATATATTTTCTTGGCCAAGGCCTGACTAATTTTGTTCAAGATATATTTATTTATTTTGTCGCAAACATTTATTGACCAGTTGTCTTGGTAGAGTTGTTGTTTTGGCGTTAGACTTGTTGATTAAGAAGTGCTTCCAAAATAGGGATGCTTAAATTGTTTCACTTGAGTTGTTTTGTCTTTAAATTGCTTTGAATTGTTTTATTTGTATAAACTGCTTTTACTGAGTTGTTTTGAAGAGTGACGGGGAAACGAAGATAGTGTCTATATAGGGATTCTACTGGAAATATATTGGTTACTTTGAAAATTGTTATGAAAGAGTTTATTTTGACCGGGAATAAATCTTTCTACGAGGGTCTGTCTAACTTGCCCGCGCAAACTATTGTGACCAGAATATTGTGGCACAAAACTGCTTAGATAAGGCACTATTTTTCTTGGATCTGTTTTGACAGGGATGTTTTCTCGAGATTCTTTCTTCGTGAGAACTGGTGTGATATATACTCGTTCTGCTAATATTGTGTCACTCAGGCTTATTATAAGTATTATTTTAAGGAATATTTTAGGGAGTTTTTGCTGTTGGAAGACTTAGTCTTTTGTTATGATTTATAAGGTATTTTGTTAAAAATACATGATTGGTGTTTTAATGGAGAGTTTTAATATGGGATAGTTTGCGAGGGGATAGAGAGGATGTAGTGAGTAGATAGTACCTGCAGGTGTTGGTTCCGTCTCTCAATGTCCTACAGACAGACGTGAAACAACACTGACGTTACTGTCACTGAACCCTTGTTTGGCACCCACTTCCAGTGTTATTATTCGGCTCATTCCTTCTTGCTAATCTTGTTCTGAAGAAATATTGCCTGATATCCCATTGCTTATTTTGGTGTATAAACTCTAACCATTCACTCTTGGTCTACCTTCATCCCTAGTAAAAATCTTATGATTGCACACTGTGTCTATACCTCGTTGTATTTTGTATGTCATGATCATATTCCCTCGTGGTCGTCCCCCAGGGACTTAATATAATTCTTGCAGTCTTTCTCTGTTACACATTCTCCTTAGGACGAACACCAGTTTTGATGCATTTCTTTATACTTTCTCAAATTTCATTTTGGTTTAATAGGTTAAGGTTGAACATCGATGGTGCTTATTCAGTAAGTCTGCGCTTGTTATTATGTTACCTTAATGTCAGTCTTAAGCTCAGCCTGTGCTGCACATGTGTTCACATGCGCCTCAGAACACACGCTTGAGGTCATAATTATTTAAATATCTATTTTCGTGACTGATTCTGTTTGTTTATTTTTTGTCACCAGTTGGTACTATACTTCGATTTTAGATTTCCATCTTCGTAAGTTTAATTTTGCTGGGGTCAAAGTCCAATAACAATTTATTTGACCATTCCTGAATTACGTCCAAGCATTCTTGAAATCTTCAATCATCATTTTCAACAACAAACATGATGTGTTAAAGATATATTGAATATAATATACTTCAGGAACAACATAGTGTCCACTTACGATTCTTTTGCATGTGTGTGTGTGTGTGTGTGTGTGTGTGTGTGATGTGTGTGTGTGTGTGTGTGTGTGTGTGTGTGTGTGTGTGTGTGAGTGTGTACTCACCTAGTTGTGGTTGCATTGGTCGAGTCATAGCTTTTGACCCCACCTCTTCACTGGCCGCTACTCGGTCACTCTTCCTACTCTATGAGCTTTATCATACCTCTCCTTAAAGCTATGTATGGATCCTGCCTCCGCTACATCACTTCCCAGACTATTCCACTTCCTGACAACTCTGTGAGTGAAGAAATACTTCCTAACATCCCTGTGATTCATCTGAGTCTTCAACTTCCAACTGTGTCTCCTTGTTGCTATGTCCCATCTCTGGAACATCCTGTCTCTGTCCACCTTGTCGATTCCTCTCAGTATATTATATGTCGTTATCATATCCCCCCTATCTTTCCTGTCCTCCAGTGTCATCAGGTCGATTTTCCTTAACCTCTCCTCGTAAGACATGCCCCTTAGCTCCGGGACTAGTCTTGTTGCAAACCTTTGCACTTTCTCTAGTTTCCTTACGTGCTTGGCTAGGTGTGGGTTCCAAACTTGTGCTGCATGTGTATGTGTGATTGTATTGTGTGTGTACTCACCTAATTATACTCACCCAATTGCGGTTGCAGGGGTCGATACTCGGCTCCTGGCCCCGCCTCTTCACTGATCGCTACTGGGTCCCTTCTCTCCCTGCTCCATGAGCTTTATCATACCTCGTCTTAAAGCTATGTATGGTTTCTGCCTCCACTACCTCAATTGCTAGAATATTCCACTTGCTGACTACTCTATGGCTGAAGAAATACTTCTAACATCCCTTTGACTCATCTGAGTCTTCAACTTCCAATTGTGACCCCTTGTTTATGTGTCCCCTCTCTGGAACATCCTGTCTCTATCTACCTTGTCTATCCCACGCAGTATTTTGTATGTCGTTATCATGTCTCCCCTAACCCTCCTGTCCTCCAGTGTTGTCAGGCCGATTTCCCTTAACCTTTCTTCGTAGGACATTCCCCTTAGCTCTGGAACTAACCTTATCGCAAACCTTTGTGAGTGTATGTGTGTGTACTCACCTAGTTGTGGTTGCAGGGGTCGATTCATAGCTCCTGGCCCCACCTCGTCACTGGCCGCTACTGGGTCACTCTCCCTGCTCCATGAGCTTTATCATACCTCTTCTTAAAGCTATGAATGGATCCTGCCTCCACAACATCGCTTCCCAAACTATTCCACTTCCCGACCACTCTGTGACTGAAGAAATACTTCCTAACATCCCTGTGATTCATCCGAGTCTTCAACTTCCAACTGTGTCCCCTTGTTGCTGTGTCCCATCTCTGGAACATTCTGTCTCTGTCAACCTTGTCAATTCCTCTCAGTATTTTATATGTCGTTATCATGTGTCCCCTATCTCTCCTGTCCTCCAGTGTCGTCAGGTCGGTTTCCCTTAACCTCTCCTCGTAGGACATACCCCTTAGCTCCGGGACTAGTCTTGTTGCAAACCTTTGCACTTTCTCTTGCTTCTTTACGTGCTTGGCTAGGTGTGGGTTCCAAACTGGTGCTGCATACTCCAATATTGGCCTAACGTACACAGTGTACAGGATTCTGAACGATACTTTATTAAGATGTCGGAATGCTGTTCTTAGGTTTGCTAGGCGCCCGTATGCTGCAGCAGTTATTTGGTTGATGTGCGCCTCAGGAGATGTGCCTGGTGTTATACTTACCCCAAGATCTTTTTCCTTGATTGAGGTTTGTAGTCTCTGGCCTCCTAGACTGTACTCCGTCTGCGTTCCTCTTTGCCCTTCCCCCAATCTTCATGACTTTGCACTTGGTGGGGTTGAACTCCAGGAGCCAATTGCTGGACCAGGCTTGCAGCCTGTCCAGATACCTTTGTAGTTCTGCCTGGTCCTCGTCCGATTGAATTCTTCTCATCAACTTCACATCATCTGCAAACAGGGACACTTCGGAGTCTATTCCTTCCGTCATGTCGTTCACAAATACCAGAAACAGCACCGGTCCTAGGACTGACCCCTGTGGAACCCCACTCGTCACCGGCGCCCACTCTGACACCTCGCCACGTACCATGAATCGCTGTTGTCTGCCTGCCAGGTATTCCCTAATCCATTGGAGTGCCTTCCCTGTTATCCCTGCCTGGTCCTCCAGCTTTTGAACTAATCTCTTGTGTGGAACTGTGTCAAACGCCTTCTTACAGTCCAAGAAAATGCAATCTACCCACCCCTCTCTCTCTTCTCTTACTGCTGTCACCCTGTCAAAGACCTCCAGAAGGTTTGTGACACAGAATTTTCCATCCCTGAAACCGTGTTGGCCGTCATTGATATGCTCATTCCTTTCTAGGTGTTCCACCACTCTTCTCCATGACTTTGCATACAATACAAGTCAGTGAGACTGGTCTGTAGTTTAGTGCAGTCGTTTCTTGAGATCTCTCCTCCTTCCTTCCTTAGCCTGATCACCTGGTCCTTGACTGTTGTTTTCCTCCTGATGTGGCTGTACAACAGCTTTAGGGCAGATTTGGCTTTCGCATCTATGTCATTTTCATATTGTCGTTGGGCCTCCCTTCTTACCTGTGCATTTTCATTTCTGGCTCTACGACTGCTCTCCTTATTCTCCTGGGTCGTTTGCTTTCTATACTTCTTCCATTCCCTGGCACACTTGGTTTTGGCCTCCCTGCACATTTGGGTGAACCAAGGGCTCATCCTGGCTTTTTCATTATTCCTGTTACCCTTGAGTACAAACCTCTCCTCAGTTTCCTTGCATATTGTGTGTGTGCATATTGACATATGCCTGCGTCTATGTTGGCTAAACTCTAGTTTTTGGGCCCCGCCTTTACAGTGTGATTAACTGACGTGGCTTGCTACTTTTCTCGTTGCGCTCTGTCACGTCTACTCTTGAAGCTGTGTACGGAGTTGGCTTTGTTATATCCCCTCCCACTTCATTGTTCTCTCCCCTCACACTGAAGGAATCATGTCTCATCGATCTATGTTTTTTCTCTAATAAGTAGTGATCACTTTTCTGCCTTTTTGGTCCTGTAAGGAAGTTTTCTTTTAGCCCTGTTAACCTATGTCTCATGAAATCGTAATGACACGATTGCAAACAAATCATACCACGGGCGGGGATTGAACTCGTGGCGAGTGTGTCTTAAAACACCAGGCCAGTGCGTAAGCGACTGGGCCAGCTGGCTACAATAAGATTCATCCATCTAGGTATATTTTTACACCATAGAGGGGTATAAATATACCTAGATGGATGAATTTTATTGTAGCCAGCTGGCCCAGTGGCTTACGCGCTGGCCTGGAGTTTTTACGACTCACTCACCACGAGTTTAATCCCCACCCGCGGTATGGGCTGTTAACCTATTTTCGTAACTTAACTCATGCAAGTTTCTTTTCACGATAACTGACCATACTCTATTTCCTGTCTTACCTGTGCCATAGCTGTTATCTGAGGGTCTCTTTATTACCCTCAACAAAAGCAATCAATATCTGTCAGCTGCACCTCCGATGTTGTTCTGTGTAAGTGCACCTCAGAGGGAGAAATTTGATTTGATTATTTTATTCTCCCTTGAACATTTTTTCTTCCGATATCATAAGTAGCCTCCATCTCAGGCAATAATTCTCCTCCTGAGGGCCTGATCAACCAGGCTGTTACTGCTCGCTGCACTCAATCCAACGGATGAACCATCCATCAGCCGGATTGTCGTTCCCACATTGCAAGCTGCCAGGAGTAACAGCATGGTTAATCAAGCTCCGATACACCGGGAGGCCTGGTCAAGAACTGGGCCTTGGGGGCGTTGAACCTCGGAAAGACCTATAGGTAGACTCGAGGTAGACTCCAGGTAGACTCAACCTCACATTTGTTTAGCCTGAATGAGAGTAGCAACTTCACACTATCCAGTTTTTTTTTCGGGGGGTTGCTTCTCTCTTCTGGCATAGAGTTGTATGTTATAACGAACAAATTTATTTTATCACAGTTATTTTTTTTTTCATTTTACATTTAAAAAAATTTCTTATCAAAAGTCTATTTCAGTGTCATTAATTTGTTTTAGTAGCAAGAGAGGGAGATGGATGAGAGGGAGATGGATGAGAGGGAGATGGATGAGAGGGAGATGGATGAGAGGGAGATGGATGAGAGGGAGATGGATGAGAGGGAGATGGATGAGAGGGAGATGGATGATAGGGAGATGGATGAGAGGGAGATGGATGAGAGGGAGATGGATGAGAGGGAGATGGATGAGAGGGAGATGGATGAGAGGGAGATGGATGAGAGGGAGATGGAAGAGAGTACGAGTGGATGAAGACGGTGAAGACAGTATGTAGGAGAACAGATCTGTGGGGTGGTGAGTATAGGGGGGGATACCAGGAGTGGGTTTAAACGAAAATTGTCATGGAGTATTGGGTAAAATAAATGGCACTGCATGGAGTAACAGAGAAAGAGAAGGAAAACAGGAATGACGAGAAGGAATCTTTCTTCTGATTATTAGTCTGTGAGTTATTAACCCATGATAACCCAAGCACGCTGGCTTATTATTTATTGGGATCCGTCGGTCCTCTTCCCTTGGATGGAATTCAAGACAGTCGACTGCTAAGGGCAGCAGGTTTAATGAGACTTATCCATACGAAGAGAATAAAACCCGAGTTCTTTCGGGTGTGAGGTGTTTAGTGAGGGGGGATCTGGGCTTGTCGAGGCTTGTACATATAGAGAACGTCCTGCTGACGGGATATCCAGACAGCGTATACACCAGGGTGGAAACTTATGGTTTAGTTAGTGTTTTCTCTAGCACCAGGATGTTCTTTTGGAAATCCAGTTACACTTTTATTTGTTGACAACACAAGTTCTGGGACAACTGGAAGCCATGTTTGAAGTTCCAAGCATTGTCACATTTTACTCTCGTTATTTTTAGTTGTTTTCAAGATATTTGTTGAGTCAAATTAATTTCGTCATTACCAGTGGCCTGCATGTTAATTAATTTGCAAGAGACTTGTTTGTGAAGGTTTTGTCCTTATGAAGGAGGATCTGTGTGTGGGAGATGTTTTCTTTGAAGGCTGTTTATCTGGGTTGTTTTTCTAGGCAGGGTGTTCCAAGAAGTTGCTTTACAGCAGGTTGCCTTTTATCAGGGGTTTGTTTTGATAGTGGGTTGCGGTGTCAGTGGGCTTTTCTCAGGGGTTTGTTCTGTCAGGAAGTTATGGGGTCAGTGGGCCGTTGTATTTTAATACTGGTTGTTTTAACAGGCATTTCTCTCGTCAGTGGGCTGTTTTGAGAGAGATTTGTCTTATTTCGTCATGAGGTTGTTCTGTCATTGGGTTGTTTTTGTCATGTATTTGTTTTTACTTTTTTTGTCAAGGGGTTGTTATTGTCATGGGTTTTTGTAATGGGGCTGTTTTTGTCATGGGGTTGTTTAGTTAGAAAGTTGCTTTTGGGAGAATTTTGTTAAGGAAACTGTTTTGGTAGGAGTTGTTTTTGCCAGATGGTTGTTTTGCAAAAGGTTTATGTACAGGGGTTGCTTTATAAGTGGGCTCTTGTTTTTTGGTCAAGGAATTTTTATCAGAATGTTTTGTTATTGAGTTCATTTGTCTGGGAATGTTTTCTCAGGGGGCAATTTTGTCAAGGTGTTGAGAAAAGTTATTTTATCACTGGGTTCTTTTGTCAGGGGGTTGTTTTGATAAGTATTTATTTTATCAGTGGTAGGTGTTGCTAGGGACTGTTTTTGTCCGTAAGGTGTTTTGGAATGAGTAGTTTTGTCGGTTTTATTTAGGGGCTTTTTTTTTGTTTTTGCAAAGGAGGGAGGGAGGGAGGGGGGTTATTTTGCTAGGTTTTAGTCAAGGAGTTGTTTGGTCAGAGTGTGTTTGTCAAGGGGTTGTTTACCCAGTGGGCCTCGCTGTCTGGCTGTGGTTTTGTCAGGAGTAATTGTGTCAGTTTTTGTCATAGATTTTTTGTCACTTTGTTCCATCAGCAGGTTGTTTTGTTAGCAGTATGTTTTGTTAGCAGTATGTTTTGTTAGCAGTATGTTTTGTTTGCAGTATGTTTTGTTTGCAGTATGTTTTGTTAGCAGTATGTTTTGTTTGCAGTATGTTTTGTTAGCAGTATGTTTTGTTAGCAGTATGTTTTGTTAGCAGTATGTTTTGTTAGCAGTATGTTTTGTTTGCAGTATGTTTTGTTTGCAGTATGTTTTGTTAGCAGTATGTTTTGTTTGCAGTATGTTTTGTTAGCAGTATGTTTGTTAGCAGTATGTTTTGTAGCAGTATGTTTTGTTAGCAGTATGTTTTGTTTGCAGTATGTTTTGTTTGCAGTATGTTTTGTTAGCAGTATGTTTTGTTTGCAGTATGTTTTGTTAGCAGTATGTTTTGTTAGCAGTATGTTTTGTTTGCAGTATGTTTTGTTTGCAGTATGTTTTGTTAGCAGTATGTTTTGTTAGCAGTATGTTTTGTTAGCAGTATGTTTTGTTAGCAGTATGTTTTGTTAGCAGTATGTTTTGTTTGCAGTATGTTTTGTTTGCAGTATGTTTTGTTTGCAGTATTTTTTGTTAGCAGTATGTTTTGTTAGCAGTATGTTTTGTTAGCAGTATGTTTTGTTAGCAGTATGTTTTGTTAGCAGTATGTTTTGTTAGCAGTATGTTTTGTTTGCAGTATGTTTTGTTTGCAGTATGTTTTGTTTGCAGTATGTTTTGTTAGCAGTATGTTTTGTTAGCAGTCTGTTTTGTTAGCAGTATGTTTTGTTTGCAGTATGTTTTGTTAGCAGTATGTTTTGTTAGCAGTATGTTTTGTAACAGTATGTTTTGTTAGCAGTATGTTTTGTTAGCAGTATGTTTTGTTAGCAGTATGTTTTGTTTGCAGTATGTTTTGTTTGCAGTATGTTGTGTTTGCAGTATGTTTTGTTAGCAGTATGTTTTGTTAGCAGTATGTTTTGTTAGCAGTATGTTTTGTTAGCAGTATGTTTTGTTAGCAGTATGTTTTGTTAGCAATATGTTTTGTTAGCACTATGTTTTGTTAGCAGTATGTTTTGTTAGCACTATGTTTTGTTAACAGTATGTTTTGTTAGCACTATGTTTTGTTAGCAGTATGTTTTGTTAGCAGTATGTTTTGTTAGCAGTATGTTTTGTTAGCACTATGTTTTGTTAGCACTATGTTTTGTTAGCAGTATGTTTTGTTAGCAGTATGTTTTGTTAGCGCTATGTTTTGTTAGCAGTATGTTTTGTTAGCACTATGTTTTGTTAGCAGTATGTTTTGTTAGCAGTATGTTTTGTTAGCACTATGTTTTGTTAGCAGTATGTTTTGTTAGCAGTATGTTTTGTTAGCACTATGTTTTGTTAGCAGGATGTTTTGTTTGCAGGTTTTGTTAGCAGGACGTTTCGTTAGCAGGTCAGTGGATTTTGTCAGTGGACTGTTTTGTCACTGGATTGTTTTGTCACTGGATTTTGTCACTGGATTATTTTGTCACTGGATTTTGTCACTGGATTTTTTGTCACTGGATTGTTATGTCAACAGAGTCTTTTCATCAGCAGAAGTTTTTGGTCGATGAGAAGTTGGTTATAATGAAAGAATGTTAGTAAATCATTATAAAGTCTCTGTTAAATCAATGTAGACGAATATCGCAGCACTTTTAGAAGACAGTTAATGAAATTCCTGTTTAAAAAAAACTAGGAACTAGGACCCTAACTTGAAACCTCAATAATTGGTAATTTATTGGATTAGTTAAGATTAGATGCGCTTCGAAGTTACCTACATAAACATAATTTGATCATGTTGATCAATGGTTCAGAGAACCGACAAAGTTGGTAAATTAGACACATATGCAACGCTTGGGTATCTTTATTGAGGAAACGTTTCGCCCTACAGTGGCTTCATCAGTCCAATACGAAGGAGAATAACTCCCAACTCGGCCTCACAATGATTCGTGTATTAAGTTTTGTAAAAGGTATTTCAAGCTGCTTATCAGCAGTTCAGTTGGACTTGTAGGTAACAAACTAGAGACTGAAAATCACATAAAATCCTCGAGAGGCTAAATCACAGACCAGGATGGCTGAGAAGCATTTAAAAATAAATGGGTGAAAAATAATAAGGATTTAGTTAATAAACCACTTGGAAAACACTGTTGTGAGAAACTTGCATGAGTTAAGAGAAAATTAAATTATAGTAACTAAGCTAATTAGATTGTATGACGAGACGAAAGAGGCGAGGCAAGGAAGAGAAGGGAGGGCGGACAGTTAGTTTATTTCTCTTTGGTTAAAAAAATATTTAACATAAATCACAGGAAATTAAAATACTAACGTGAAAACTCGAAAGTGAATGGAAAGGCAATTGACTGATGTGTTAAGTGCCAAGGCATCTATTCCAGTAGTGACCGGGATTGTCCCCGGTACACCACTTAGAGGGAAGTCTGTAGACTAATTAAGATAAATCTCAGTACCTCGCATGGATCATGAGGCTCGGAAGAGGTTTAAGGATACTCACCAACCTCCCAGACCCAATGTATCATGGAAGAATGACATTGTATCATGGAAGAATGACAATGTATCATGGTAGAATGACAATGTATCATGGTAGAATGACAATGTATCATGGTAGAATGACAATGTATCATGGTAGAAAGACAATGTATCATGGTAGAATAACAATGTATCGTATCATGGTAGAATGACAACGTATCATGGAAGAATAACAATGTATCATGGAAGAATGACAATGTATCATGGAAGAATGACAATGTATCATGGAAGAATGACAATGAGGATATGTCAGGATGGAGATTTGTAACATGTAGAGTGCGACAAGACCGAAATAGACTCTTACATGTTAATGTCTGTTGTTGAAGCAAAACTAAGTTAAAGAGCACAGCAGAAATGTCACACACTGCATGGAGACTTCAGCAAGAAATTAAATTTCAACATCTAATAAATACAGTGCAAGAAAAGTGGGATCAGGTAGCCAGAAGAGGATTACCATCTGAGATGGAAGCAGCTTACAGAAACCTAAAAAATAATATAGGCATGAATACGACACTAAATCTTTTGCCAAATGTGAGTGAAAGTGGAAACTGAATAAGGTAGTTACCACGTCACTGAATACTGTCTGAGACCAGTACTGGAGCATGTGACGCCACCACTGGAGCATGTGACGCCACCACTGGAGCATGTGACGCTACTACTGGAGCATGTGACGCCACCACTGGAGCATGTGACGCCACCACTGGAGCATGTGACGCTACTACTGGAGCATGTGACGCCACCACTGGAGCATGTGACGCTACAACTGGAACATGTGACGCTACCACTGGAGCATGTGACGCCACCACTGGATCATGTGACGCTACCACTGGAGCATGTGACACCCCCATTGGAGCATGAGACACTACCACTGGAGCATGTGATGCCACCACTAGAGCATGTGACGCCACCTCTGGAGCATGTGACGCTACCACTGGAAAATGTGACGCCACCACTGGAGCATGTGACGCTACCACTGGAGCATGTGACGCCACCACTGGAGCATGTGACGCTACCACTGGAAAATGTGACGCCACCACTGGAGCATGTGACGCTACCACTGGAGCATGTGACGCTACCACTGGAGCATGTGACGCCACTACTGGAACATGTGACGCCACCACTGGACTCTCATCCCGCATAAAATGAAACTTAAGAAAGTTTACAAAAATAAATAATACAGTGTTAATGTCAGAAACTAGGCGAGACATGACCACAACATACAAGATAACCAGAGACAAAGGTCAGACTATATTACGAAAAAAAAATGTATAGTAACTTAACTGATAAGTAAACGATTTAATAAAACGCAAAATAATCATAAGAAAAAAAGGTTTCACTAGGAGAACCAACAAATTATAATTTTGAGAAAGGGATGAAGCGAACTGAAGACAGGAACTTATTAAACAACATGACGCTGACCAGACAGACAGGGAGTCAGTCACATTAATTTAGTAAAGTGCAAAAAAATTGTGTCTTGAGAGCTAGAGTTTAACTGAATCAGGCAAAATTAGATTAAGAAACACATACACACACACACACACACACACACACACACACACACACACACACACACACACACGGGGACCAGGCGGAACTACAAAGTGATCTGGACAGGCTGCAGGCCTGGTCCGGGAACTGGCTCCTGGAGCTCAACCCCTCCAAATGCAAAGTCATGAAGATTGGGGAAGGGCAAAGAAAACCGCAGACGGAGTGCAGTCTACGGGGGCCAGAGACTACTAACCTCACTCAAGGAAAAGGATCTTTGGGAGAGTATAATACCGAGCACATCACCTGGGGTGTATATCAACCAAATAACTGTTGCATCATACGGGCGCCTATCAAACCTAAGAATAGTATTCCGACATCTCAATAAGAAATCGTTCAGGACCCTGTATACTGTGTATGTCAGGCCTATATTGGAGTATGAAGAACCAGTTTGGAACCCACATCCAGCCAAGTATGTAAGAAACTAGAGAAAGTGCAAAGGTTTACAACAAGACTATTCCCGTAGCTAAGGGGTATGTCCTACGACGATAGGTTAAGGGAAATCTGCCTGATGACACTGGAGGACAGGAGAGATAGGGGGGATATGATAACGATATATAAAATACTGAGAGGAATTGACAAGGTGGACAGAGACAGGATGTTCCAGAGCTGATGTTGTCACAAGCTAAAATAACTGCAACTCCAAAAAGAATAAATGTGACCCTAAGCCAGAGAGTTAAGTACAAGTCAGTGAATAATAAAAAAAATCCACAAAGTGAGGGGAAAGAAGTAGAAAAAATATATAATAAAATTAAATTAATTGGAAATAACCATAAGTTATTCTTGGGATTTCCGACGTTTTCTCGAATCAAGTTTGTCCATAAAAAAGGATTAAAGTGTTCACCTGGTCAGTAAAGTTCTTATATTGACAGTATAGTGCGAGATGATAGTGTATCAGACATAAACAAGCAAGATTGAACTAGGGATGTATCGGATGTGAAAAATTTAGATATCCGGTATGCGGATGTGTATACGGATGTCTTACTTACTCATTTTACGGATGCGAATGCGGATGCGGATGTAAGAAATTGTGCGGATGTTCCGCGGATGTTGATGTGGATTTATATGCGGATATCTGTTTGCTGTGAAATGCGGATGCGGATGCGGATACGGATATAAGAAATTGTGCGGATGTTCCGCAGATGCGGATGCGGATGCGAATATCCGATACATCACTAGACTGAACATAGAGGGTAGTGCGGTACGACATCTGAGTCACTACCCAGGCCTCATGCGGCCACACATCGCTGCCAGTTATCGTAAGTGATAAGGTGTGACTCCAAGACAGATAGTAAAGTGCAAATCTAGTGCGGTGATTGAAGCAATGTAAATGGGATTAAAACATATATAGAGAAGAAACTGAAGTGGAAGCAGGACGCCAGGAGTGTCTTGGTTCCGCCAGCTGTAACATGAAGGGGTCCTCTCTCAGTGTGAGCAAAGAATAGGCTGATAAAGAGAAGTATCAGGTACATAAAACCAGAAGTCAGGGCGGGTGTGTCTATTAGATTAGGGTCACTAGAAAGAACAATAAATAGAAAAGGTAACATTTTGCACGGGTCACTAACTAACACTACACGCACACAAAAGGTTGTGAGAATATTCGATTGTGCGTATACACACATGTACTTTTGCCACTACCATTATAAACACTGACCTTCACACCTACACTCTAAGCCACCCACTGCCACACACACCCATACACACACACACACACATACACACACACACACTCATGACGGAAGGGATACACTCAGAAGTGTACCTGTACGAAGATGATGTGAAGTTAATGAGGAGAATTAAATCAGATGAGAATCAGGTAGCACTTCAAAGAGACCTGGACAGGCTGGACACCTGGTCCAGCAACTGGCTTCTCGAATTTAACCCCGCCAAATGCAAAGTCATGAAGATCAGGGAAGGGCAAAGAAGACCGCAGACAGAGTATAGGATAGGTGGTCAAAGACTGCAAACCTCGCTCAAGGAGAAAGATCTTGGGGTGAGTATAACACCGAACACGTCTCCGGAAGCACTCATCATCCAGATAACTGCTGCAGCATATGGGCGCCTGGCAAACCTGAGAATAGCGTTCCGATACCTTAGGAAGGAATCGTTCAAGACACTGTACACCGTGTACGTCAGGCCCATACTAGAGTATGCACCACCAGTTTGGAACCCACACCTGGTCAAGCACGTAAAAAATTAGAGAAAGTGCAAAGGTTTGCGACAAGGTTAGTTCCAGAGCTAAGGAGAATGTCCTACGAAGAAAGGTTAAGGAAAATCGGCATGACAACACTGAAGGACAGGAGGGTTAGGGGAGACATGATAACGACATACAAAATACTGCGTGGAATAAACAAGGTTGATAGAAACAGGATGTTCCAGAGAGGGGACACAGAAACAAGGGGTCACAATTGGAAGTTGAAGACTCAGATGAGTCAAAGGGATGTTAGGAAGTATTTCTTAAGCCATAGAGTAGTCAGGAAGTGGAATAGTCTAGCAAGTGATGTAGTGGAGGCAGGAACCATACATAGCTTTAAGACGAGGTATGATAAAGCTCATGGAGCAGGGAGATAGAGGACCCAGTAGCGATCAGTGAAGAGGCGGGGCCAGGAGCTGAGTCTCGATCCCTGCAACCACAATAAGGTGAGTACAATTAGGTGAGTACACACACACACACACACACACATAGTCAAGGACCAGGTAATCAGGCTGAGGAAGGAAGGAGGGAAGATCAGAAGAAACGACCGCAAAGTATGTGAGGAACTCAACATGAGATTCAAAGAAGTGTACACAGAGGAGACAGAAGGGACTCCACAAAGACGGAGAGGCGGTGTACACCATCAATTGTTGGACATAATACATACAACCGAGGAAGAGTGAAGAGGCTGCTAAGCGAGCTAGATTTCTCAAAGGCGATGGGGCCAGATAACATCTCTCCATGGGTCCTGAGAGAATGAACAGAGGCGCTATGTGCACCACTAACAACAATCTTCACCACATCTATCGAAACAGGGCGACTACCTGAGTTATGGAAGACAGCAAATGTAGTTCATATTTTTAAAAAAGGAGACAGACACGAAGCATTAAACTACAGACCAGTGTCACTGACATGTATAGTATGCAAAGTCATGGAGAAGATTATCAGAAGAGTGGTGGAACACCTAGAAAGGAATGAGCTTATCAATGACAGCCTGCACGATTTCATGGATGGGTAATCCTGTGTCACAAACCTACTGGAGTTCTATGACAGGGTGACAGCAGTAAGACAAGAGAGAGAGACAGGGGTGGGTAGATTGCATTTTCTTGGACTGTAAGAAGGCGTTTGACACAGTTCCACACAAGAGATTAGTGGAAAAGCTGGAGGACCAGGCAGGAATAACAGGGAAAGCACTACAATGGATCAGGGAATACCTGTCAGGAAGACAACAACGAGTCATGGTAAGTGGGAAGGTGTCATAGTGGGCGCCTGTAACGAGCGGAGTTCCACAGGGGTCAGTCCTAGGACCGGTGCTGTTACTGGTATTTGTGAACGACATGATGGAAAGAATAGACTCTGAAGTGTCCTTGTTTGCAGATGAAGTGAATTTGATGAGAAGAATTCAATCAGACGAAGACCAGGCAGAACTACAAAGGGATATGGACAGGCTGCAGGCCTGATCCAGCAACTGGCTCCTGGAGTTCAACCCCACCAAGTGAAAAGTCTTGAAGATTGGGGTATGGCAAAGAAGACTGCAAACGGAGTACAGTCTAGGGGTCAAGACTACAAACCTCACTCAAGGAAAATGATCTTGGGGTGAGTATAAGACCGGACACATCTCCTGCGGCGCATATCAACCAAATAACTGCTGCAGCATACGGGAGCCTAGCAAACCGAAGAACAGCATTCCGACATCTTAATAAGGAGTCGTTCAGGACCCTGTACACTGTGTATGTTAGGGCCATATTGGAGTATGCAGCACCAGTTTGGAACCCACACCTAGCCAAGCACATAAGAAAACTAGAGAAAATACAAAGGTTTGCAACAAGAGTAGTCCTGGAGCTAAGTGGTGTGTCCTATGAGGAGAGGGTAAGGAAAATCGATCTGACGACACTGGAAGACAGGAGAGATAGGGTGGATATGATAACGACATATAAAATACAGAGAAGAATCGGCAAGGTGGACAGAGACAGGATGTAATAGAGATGGGTCACAGTTGGAAGTTGAAGACTCAAGTGAATCACAGGAATGTTAGGAAGCATTTCTTCAGTCACAGAGTTGTCAGGAAGTGGAATAGTCTGGGAAGTGATGTAGTGGAGGCAGGATCCATACATAGTTTTAATAAGAGGTATGATAAAGCTCATGGGGTAGGAAGAGTGACCTAGTAGCGACCAGTGAAGAGGTGGGGCCAGGAACTGTGACTCTACCCCTGCAACCACAACTAGGTGAGTACACACAGACTTACCCACTCTCAATTTCTTTCTCTCTTTGTCTCTCATTCTCATTCTCACTCTCACTCTGTCTCACTCTCCATCTTACTCTCACTCTTTCACCTCCTCCTCCTTTTCTCCACCTCCTCTTTCTCTTCATAGTCCTCCTATCCCTCCCCGTCCTCACAATTTCTTCCTTTCCCCTCTTCCCCCTTAGTCCCATATCCTTCCCCCCATTTCGTTCCCCCTCTGCCACTGTCTCCCCCTCCCACTCTTTGTCCCTTTTTCCCCTACCACTCTCTATCCCTCTCCCTCCTTCCAACGTCCCTCCTCATCTCCCTCTCTCCAACAAACAGCTCCACACACACACACACACACACACACACACACACACACACACACACACACACCACAACGACCACACAAAATCACAAGTTTTTTTCTGTGGTGACAAAAAATGGGTTGCCAAAGGGCAGGATGGATAACCAGGGGACTGGTGGATGAACCTGGGAGGGAAGATGGGATGGCAGAGCTCAGAAAAAGGGAATAAGAGTGGGGAAGGAAGCTAGAGGAGCTTAACAAGAAAATGGAGGAGAGGATAGCTGCAGAGAGCAGGAAATGGAAGCTACAAGCCACAGCAGCAGAAGTTAAGAAACAGAGCTTAGAAGAGGAACTAAAAAAATCTGAAACAGTCTCAAGAGCCAAAGAACAGTATGGGCATGACATCGGGAACTGCTAAATTAGTCACAAACGAGGGGACTGTAGGGACCAAAGGAGTTATACTGTACACTGAGGCCCTATCAGACGACCGTGGAGCCCAGGAAAAGACAAGGAGCACACCAGGAACAAATGAGGGGACTGAAGAAAATGAAAGAGTTAAGTTATATGCAGAGGCCCTAACAGACCACAGCAGTGCCCAGGAAAAGCTGAGAAGGGAAAATGACCAAGCAAAGAGCACAAGAACATCATATAAAGAAGAGATTGAAGGAAAGAACACTGCAATGGAGGCAACTAAATCGACTCAGGAGATGCAAAGGGAAATGCAGTGGGAGGATGAAAGGGAGAGGTCAGTTTTTGTTTAAGGGCTCCAGGAAGTTTCAGCAGAAACTTATGAAGCAAGAAGACAGGGGGAGAAAAAGGCAATTGAAAGTATCATGAAAGCAATAGGAGAGTATTACATAGCCCAGTTGAGAAATTTTCTGAGAATAGGGTTGTTTGCAAGAGGAAAAACAGCCAAAGTGATTTTCAAGGTTGAATCAGCTCGAAACAGGATCCTGCAGGAGAAAGAATGGCATACCGATGTACCAGAGGGTGTACCTCGACTGCAACAGAACACAAGAGGAAAGGCAGAAACTGAGAGTGTACAAAGGTGCAAGGAGGAAAGAGAGGCAAAGACCGAGATCAGGAGAACCCAGACTCAGGAAGAAGTGCAAATACAACCTCCTCCAGAACCACTTTCAGAAGGATCTCAACCACAACAACCCCAATGCAACCAATCTAACCCAAAACCCACACACCGTACCCACTGATCCCAACCCATTCATCACAAACTCCACCCCCACAGCAATTCCCCATAGTTCTCCACCAGGCCTTCAGCTCCTGCAACCCCAACGCTCTCCCCAGACCACAGTTTTAGAAAAGAAGTTGACGGTTTGGTATGCCGATGGAATAACAAATGTGAGGAGTGGCATAGAACTCACAGAAATGAAACTCACTGGGATGATAACAGAGGAAATCTTCCCACCCGGATATCAGATCCTGAAGAAAGATAGAGGGAGCAGAGGAGGAAGAGTTACACTGCTTATTAAAAACCGATGGAGATTTGAAGAAATGGGCGAAATGGGTGCAGGAGACTACATAGTAGGTACAATTCAGTCTGGGAAACATAAGATAGTCATTGCAGTGATGTACAACCTGCCACAGAAATGTAGGAGGCCAAGAGAAGAATATGAAAAGAGCAACAGAACAATGGTGGACACACTAGCTGAGATGGCCAGAAGAGCTCACACTGGTAGAGCAAAGTTATTAGTTATGGGTGATTTCAATCACAAGGAGATTTATTTGGAAAACCTGGAACAATATGGGAGTCCTGAAACATGGAGAGCCAAGATGATGGATGTGGTACTGGAAAACCTCGTGCATTAACATGTTAGGGACTCTACCAGAGAGAGAGAGGTGACGATGAACCAGCAAAACTGGACCTCATATTCTCCCTGAGTAACTCGGATATTGAGGACATTACATACGAAAGGCCCCTTGGAGCTAGTGAGCATGTGATTCTGAGCATTGAATACATAGTTTCAAGTAGAGAGGGTAACATGAATAGGATGGGAAAAGCCAAACTACAAAAAAGGGGAATACACAGGGTGAGAAGTGGTAGAAAAATAGATAAATTAAATGATGGACTATGTGACAACAAAATACAATAAGGGAGAGGAAAGGTTTGTTGGCAAGGACAATAGAAATAATGGGAAGACCAGAACGAGCCCTTAGTTTACCCAAACGTGTAGGGAGGCAAAAACTAAGTGTGCTAGAGAATGGAAAAAGTACAGAAGACAAAGGATCCAGGAAAATAAAGAGATTAGTCGAAGAGAGAGAAACGATAAGGAGGTAGGCCCAACGACAGTTCGAAAACGACATAGTATCGAAAGTCAAGTCTGACCTGAAACTGTTGTATAGCCACATCAGGAGGAAGCCAAAAGGATCAGGTAATCAGGCTGATGAAGGAAGATGGGGAGCTCACAAGAAACGACCAAGAAGTATGTGAGGAACTCAACATGAGATTTAAGGAAGTATTTACAGTGGAAACAGAAAGGACTCCTGAAAGTCAGAACAGGGGGGTACACCAATAAGGAATATACCAACAAGTGTTGGATGACATACACACAATCGAGGAGGAGATGAAGAAGCTGTTAAGAGACCTTGATACCTCAAAGGCGGTGGGACCGGGCAACATCTCTCCGTGGGTCCTTAGAGACGCTGTGTGAACCACATTGAAACTGGGAAACTACCTGAGGTATGGAAGACGGTAAATGTAGTTCCCATTTTTAAGAAAGGAGACAGACACAAGGCACTACAGACCAGTGTCACAGATGTGTATAGTATTGTAGACAGCCTGACTGTCTGCATAGACAGCTCATGCTGTCTGCCAGCCGAGGGAGAGGAGTTAGACATGTTCTTGCGAGAGAGAGACCCGAGTTTTTTTTAATGCCATTCATGGTCGGGACGACCATGGGTGCGTGACCGAGCGATGTAGACAGCCTGACTGTCTGCATAGACAGCTCATGCTGTCTGCCAGCTGAGTTCATATTTCGTGCCATGCTAGTTCCCATAGTTTCCGCAAGAGGGCAAGCCTGTAGGCATACCCATGTGAGTCTGCCTCACCCCTGCCCCTCTCTCACTTGGCGCCCAGACAACACTCAGAGAACAGGCCTAACTCCTCTCCCTCGCAAGGCATGGCCCTTGGCCATGGCCACAGACACGCAGCCTGTTACCCGCACCCTTTATTACAAATAAAGTAAGAAGCCTCCGAAGTCTTATCATTTCAACCACGCTACCAAGACACGCCAAACAATCACATCGTTATAGTATGCAAAGTCATGGAGAAGATTATCAGGAGGAAAGTGGTGGAGCACCTGGAACAGAACAAGCTTATAAATGACAACCAGCATTGATTCAGGGAAGGAAAATCCTGTCACAAACCTACAGGAGTTTTTTGGCAAGGTAACGGAAGTAAGATACGAGAGAGAGGGGTGGGTAGATTGCATTTTCTTGTACTGCAAGAAGGCCTTCGACACTTTCTCACAAGAGATTAGTGCAAAAGCTAGAGGATCAGGCACACATAACAGGAAGGGCACTGGAATGGATCAGAGAATACCTGACAGGGAGGTAACAACGAGCATGGTACATGAAGAGGTGTCAGAGAGGACGCCTGTGACGATGAGGGTTCCACAGGGGTCAGTCCTAGAACCAGTGCTATTTTTGTTATATGTGAATGACATGACGGAAGGGATAAACTTAGAAGTGTCCCTGTTTGCAGATGATGTGAAGTTAATGAGGAGAATTAAATCGGACGACTATCAGGCAGGACCACAAAGAGATCTGGACAGGCTGGAAGCCTGGTCCATCAACTAGCTACTCGAATTTAAAGTCGCCAAATGCAAAGTTATGAAGATCGGGAAAAGGCAAAGAAGACCGCAGACAGAGTATGGGCTAGGTTGCCAAAGACTGCAAACCTCAATCAAGGAAAAGGATTTTGGAGTGAGTATAATACCAAGCACATCTGAGGCGCACTTCAACCAGATAACTGCTGCAGCATATGGGTGACTGGCAAACCAGAGAATAGCTTTCCGATACCTCAGTAAGGAATCGTTCAAATCTCTTTACATCGTGTACGTCAGGTCCATACTGGAGTATGCAGCACCAGTTTGGAACCCACACCTAGTCAAACACGTCATTAAATTAGAGAAAGTGCAAAGGTTTGCAACAAGACTAGTCCTAGAACTAAGGGCTATGTCCTACAAAGAGAGGTTAAGGGAAATCGACCTATCGACACTGAAGGACAGGAGGAATAGAAGGAACATGTTAACAACATATAAAATATTGAGAGGAATTGACAAGGTGCATAGGGACAGAATGTTTCAGAGATGGGAAACAGCAACAAGGGGTCACAACTTTTAGTCGATGACTCAGATGTGTCACAGGGATGTTAGGAAGTATTTCTAACAGTGATGTAGTGGAGGCAGGATCCAGATATAGCTTTAAGAACAGGTTCGATAAAGCTCGTAAAGCAGTGAGAGAGAGACCTCGTAGTGACCAGTGAAGAGACGGGGACCAGGAGCTGTGACTCGACCCCTGCAAACACAAATAGGTGAGTACACACATACACACGCACACACGCAAACACACACACGCACACGCACACGCACACACACACACACACACAGATGAGGGGCATTAAGCGCCTGTCTTCTTCCTTCCCTGGCTGGTGACTGTGTAATTGCATCAGCCACAGCAGCTGCCTGTACGGGCGACGCCTCCGCCATTGTTATAACGCCATGGAGAGAGAAGACGCCTCCACTAGTATATGACGTAGAGGAAGAAGACAACACCTCTACTAATACATGACGCAGAGGTGGCAGACGACACCTCCACTGATACATGACGTAGAGGTGGCAGACGACACCTCCACTGCTACATGACGTTGAGGTGGCAGATGACACCTCCACTGATACATGACGCAGAGGTGGCAGACGACCCCTCCACTGCTACATGACGTAGAGGTGGCAGACGACACTTCCGCTGTTACATGACGTAGAGGTGACATACGATACCTCCACTGATACATGACGTAGAGGTGGCAGACGACACCTCTACTGTTACATGTAGTGGTGGCAGACGACACTTCCACTGTTACATGACATAGAGGTGGTGTGGAGGAATGTGCTCCTACGATAAAATGAACTGTATTGCTTGCTACTTAGCTTATTGATGAATCCAAGAAGTCGCAGCCATCCCTGACTCCTTCACAGTGGATATATTCATGGCCTCATTCTCCACTGGGCTGTATGGTAAAAAATTACACGTGGTTATAAATATATTGCCCCAAAGGAGCGTATGTTCATATTTTCAGTCATTAACTCCAGACTGAGGTTACACTCACGTGTTTGGACTTAAAAGTCCATGCATAACCGCCGGCAATAGCTAAATTTTGATGCTCTTGAAATACAAGAACTGCGCAGTCCCCTGCCTGACAAGAACATAAAAACATACCTTGCTCGTGTAATGTGAGCGATGGTGTTGACTCCACCATATACGACGGAAAATGCTGTCTTGATTGTAGAATGCCGCTGATGAGTCACCGTCTTGTTTCGATGGAGTTCACTTGCGATTGTCTCTACGTTTGTCTTTTGGCAGTAATAAGAAGCTGCGCACACTTCTGAATATACCGTGATGTTAAACGCGCTGGAACAGAGTTTTTATCTTATTTCCCGACGTTAGTGGAGATTAAATTAGAATAACGGACGCATACGACTAATGTCTTTGTTGAGTTACGTCGCCTCGCGCTGTATGACCCCTCGTGTCGTATGACCTCTTCGGAGCCCGTATTCAATCTGCCTCCTCGTGGCACCGCGGGGCTTGGCATGCTGATATCAGCACAATTTCAACAATTGCTACATGTTGCTACAAGTGGCAATAAAAATGTTCGTGTTCTCTAAATACTTTGATCACTGGAACACATGATTGTATTGTTTAAGTGTAGAAACTAATACAACAGTTTACCATAATTTTCCTGTTACGGCAAAGAGTTACATTTATCTCAAATGTCTATTAACTCACATATACACTCGCTGCTACTTGGTCAGACAACGTGACACACTGTGGCCAGTACATCTGGAATGAGTTATTTTGTTTTTCGCAACCAGACTCGCCTCGCTGGCCCCTTCCTAAGGGCGGAAAGGGTGAGGGCCCTTAACAAGGGTAGAAAGGGCGCATACCCGCCCTCCTTTGGAGAATTTTCTCCATAGGTGGCAACAACACCTCCACTGATATACATGACTCAGAGGTGGCAGACGACATCTCCGCTGTTACATGACGTAGAGGTGACATACGATACCTCCACTGATACATGACGTAGATGTGGCAGACGACACCTCTACTGTTACATGTAGTGGTGGCAGACGACACTTCCACTGTTACATGACGTAGAGGTGGCAACAACACCTCCACTGATATACATGACGCAGAGGTGGCAGACGACACCTCCGGCTTTATACATGACACCGTCATTGATATACTGGAGACCGGAGAGGACACTCTTCTCATGAAGAGCTCTCCCTGCAAGTGTTTGTTCCAAGGTTATAAATGCACACACACAATCACTCACACTCACACTCAAACTCACACTCACACACTCACACTCAAACAATCACACACTCACACACTCACACAAACACACACACACACACACACACACACACAATCACACACTCACTCACACAATCACACACTCACACACACACACACACAGTAATTATCTGTCTCCTGTTACTGGTGTCCCGAGGGGCTGTTTATGTGGAAAATTTTAATGTGTGCAGTTATAATAAAGCTTCTTAAATTACACTCATCACTATATAGACGTGAATTTAATATATTTGGATAATGGATCTCGTATAAGCCCTCTTTAGATCCATTATTGTAAGCTTTCTATACACATGACCAGCCAGGCTATGGAGAGGTTATATTAACGAGTGGTTGTGAATATCAGCACTCACCTTGTTGCACAGGTGTTGGTGTAAGGAGAGTGGACAACGTATGGATTATATTTTCCACCGTATATAAAACAGCAATTGACTTGTTTAAGGAAGTGATAATTGCTAACTTACGTTAGCAATTATCACTAGAGAATCTAATAATTTATTAGAATTCTCGGCTGCATATATTTGGACACCAAACGAGAGCTATTACAGGCAATTAGGCTCAATTAGAGTTAATGTGACCATTTCAAGTGTCTATTGACCCTATGAAAGGTCAGGTGTGTCCTCGTTAGAGGAACGTAATGAGATTACTTAAAATTAATGCCAAACTCTTGTCTACACGACTCAGAGATGAGTGTCTTCTTGGGTAATGAATGTTAATGGAAATGCCCCATGGTGGTTCAAATGTCCGGCCTAAGACACTGCTTTCAGTAATATAGCTGTCAACATTTTCGTTGGAGAGAACTGGACGATTAACGTCTTTAGATGTAATTCTGGTGATTATTTAATTATTTATATGACAGAGAAAACATATCCATTGCTAACAAATGGTTTTTGGTTTACTGTCCACAGGACCTGTTGCTCTCTCCCACTCGCGGAAAAGGCGCTTCACAGACATTTATAACAGTTTTTCCATACGCTTGGAAAAGAGAGGTGGTGTTTTTTGTAGATAGACATTATATACGCCGTTTGTTTGGTCTAAGAGTTTTAACATATATACCGGTTCATTAGTATTTTACAGGAGAAATGATGTATGTTGTTGGAGACGATTTGTGGTGGTTCTAGTCACAAAGACATTTACCAATGTGTAAACTTCAGCCTCTGTGACCCTGTGAGTGCCAGGGAGTGCCAGGGAGAGGCCATAACTCATACGACCTCCTGCTGTTGACAGTAAAGAAATAACGTTTTTTTGTTATGCTTTACACAAAGCTGTTGCAATAATCACTTCCAGTAATCGGAATAGAAGGTCCACCTTGTTCAATTGTAAGTCAGGACAGTCTTCTTGCCCAACGTGAGAGGTAATAAAAAATATATAATAACATTCTCTTTTATGCAGTAGTTGGTAAGATTTTCATCGTCAGAGAACTTCTGCAGTCTAGATCTTGCTTCAGTTACCAGAACATTGCAAGATCTCAGCCATATTGACGACGGACTGTTGAGAGCCTTGGTCAAGAAAAGTGTTCACAGAGGCATGTTGTATTTTTTTAGTAGTGAGCTTAACACGCGCAACTGGCAAAACAATCTATATAGACTCGTTATCAGAGCAAGTTCGGTCTTCTTTTGACACCACACAATGTGTTGTCGCTTGGTTGGCTTTGTTTTCTGGTGAAGTTCCTTTCCCAGGACAATGCTGCTTGGTGGCTTTTCTGGAAGTTAATTCACTTCTTTAAGTTAAATCCTGTGTGGTTACTGAAATATAAGGGCACAACGCTTCAGCTGTTGTGTCCTTATATTTCGAGCTGTGAATGACTCATAAGAAACTCTTGCACTCAGTGTACTTCCTAACACAGAACATTTTGGGACTCGTGTGTTAGGGGTTGTTGACTTGTTACCATTTGTAATATTGACAACTTGATATGACCACACACTGATGCTATTGTCGGGAATAAGGACTTTGCAGGAGGTCCTGTAAATTTTTGTGAGAAACGGCTTTGGATTCAGACTTACAGAGCGTGGGTTCATCTTCATCTTGATATTATGTTCATATCGTCTTTTGTGACTGCTTATTTTAGACAGTAGCTCTTATGAACCTGTCACTGAATCCAACCTTGTAATTGGTGAGTAGAGACTTTAGACTGTTATGAAGGCTAATCGTAAATGTTTGTAAGTCTGGGAGGTAGTAGGTAGTGTCAGACTTGTGATGTTGTCAGCGCGTTTAACCTAAATTAGATCTTTAACACAGTAAATGGGTAGGAGGATTTGTATGGCATGCTTATAAATGGCACATTTTATATCAAATCCTCTTACTACGTCATAGGGATCGCCTTTGACCTGACTCCTAAAATAAATGAGTTTTATGACATCTGTAACTTTTTTTTTATATTTTATTTAAAAACATAATTTACAATTGTATGTGTGTCATGAATTATACATCTTAACAGAGCAGGTATGCAATATATAATCAGCTGGAGTCAATAAACCCGAAACCATATAATAGAAACCTTTACCATATAATATTAAACCTTATACTTCCCTCATACATCGGGGTTACAAATTTACGTTATATACACTAGAGACGTGTCTTGCATGTAATATGTACAAATGTTAATATATATATATATATATATATGAATACTCCCTATGCAATACCTTTATGAGACAGACTTTGTACATAAATTTCTTAATCATAATACTATAATCATAATGCTCTCATTGGGACACACAACCCTTCTGTTCCTATATACTTTTAATCCTACATTTATATCCTATATATCACAACATCACTGAAACACCACCTACAAAATGTATGATCACAAAAATATATAATTTCGTGCCTTCACTGAAGGACTATTATACCATCAACATACTGACGGCTTTGTTATTAGTATTTTATGTTGACTTGGTATCCCTGGATACCGCTGTCCCTCCCTCTCCCCACCCCACATTTCCTCCCACCCTCACTAACCCCACCACCTTCTACCCCTCCCCCCCACTCCTCACTGAAACCTTAAATTCCCTCTCCCCTCATAACATGACCCTCTCTCTTTCCCTTTAAAATATTCACATCAAAAGCTAGGGTACAGAACAATCTTTATAAGTACATTATAATTCTCTATCACCTGATGTACCAGGCTTAATATACTTGCTCCAAACATCATGGATCTACGTACCTCATTAAAATCTGCTTTTCGACATCTTCCATCGTTCATTGGAAAAAAACCTACCACACCTAAATCCCTTTACATGGGTTTATAGAATAAAATGGTTTGCAATGTACATTTCAACACGTCTCTTGTTGTTTTACCTACAGCCTACATTCTATAATCCTCTCCATATGCATAAATTATGGCCATGGATTCACCTTGCTCATGACATACATCTTTAACTCATATTAAGGTCAATTAACACATTATCATGTACACTTGCAGTATCTCTTTCATTGCCCCCAGGTAAGCCCCCTTTAATTCACCCAGTTGAATATACTTACAAATATGAATAAAACATGATAAAGAAAATGATACACCCCTACCCAGTCACCCCCGTCACCCCTCCCCCTTTTTCATTCTTTCGCTACATACCCCCATGCACCACACCCTCCACATTAAGGTCTTGTGTCCTCCGTCACATACATCGCTTAAGTCACCAGTCACCTCAACACCCCACCCCACCCTCCTCCCACGTTTCTACACATCTGCCACATCCTGGAGCATACCCTAACTACCCTTTCATTCACCACTCACTCCCCCCCCTGCAGAGAAGCCCATTTAAGAGAATCCCAGCATTTCACCCCTAGTAAATCCCTGATCGTCATATTCCTATAGCTTTCTGAGAAAAGGACATCCCAAGACCTCCCATAAATTACCCTATTCCTACATCTCGTTCTATACATGTTACTCGCTATGGCCTTAATTCGTATGTCACCCGTCACCTCCCTCATCACCCATGACACATACAAGAAATCCACCATGACATACATCAATGCCCACCTTACAGCCACACCCACACCCCCAATATCTAAACTCAATGCCCTTAAAGTCTGTATACCCCCATCCCAACATACATATAACTCTCCCAATCCACACCCTTACATTATTCAAACTCTCACAGAAGTAAATGGCATGGTAAGCTGTTCCCTCCATTCCACACCTGCTACACGCTGATGCCCCTACCAATCCCATCTTAAACAGAATTGCCTTAGAAGCTACCACTCCATGCAAGAACCTAACAATCATCTCCCTTACCTTCGCACTCAATTTCATCTTACTCATTCCCCCCATATCCCCTCCGCAACCCCCGCTACTGCATCCTTGCCTCCCCTACCTTCCCCAATACACTTGCCTTTATCCTCTCAGGTTCCCTCACTGCTAATAACGACCTCAACCAATCCTCACATTGCTTCAATTCCTTTCCCTTCCACCACCTTCGCAGGTCTCTCATCACCCTGCCCACCCTTCACCCCTCTCCCTCCTTTCCTCACATAACGTTGCTTCACATACATGCACCTCACTCATGTGGCTATTGGTATCAACCCCAATCCCTCTAACCTCACCCTTTGCATCACCACTTCCTTACTTAAACAATGTTTACCATAACCCCAGACATACCTTAAGACCCTTTTTTCCAAATCCCTCACATCCTCCGGCATCAACGGGAATACCACTGCAGCATGCCATAATCTACTATACACAATCGTATTCACCACAATCATATGCTGCTGCAAAGCTAGATCCCCTGGCCTCCATCCCTCCATCCTATGCATAGCCCCTCCCATCACTTCTGTCGAATTTACTCTCCTAGCTTCCTGTGTATCATTCATATAAACAATCCCACAAATCTTTAACCACCCCACAACTGGCCACCCATACCTCGCCCCCATACCCCCACCCACGTACCCCATTGACTGACATACCTGTCGCTTTCCCAAATATACTAATAATCCTTCCCACATTACTGAGGCCCTCTTCCCCTCCCACCAAGACAGTTGTGTCATCTACATACCCCACTATTCCAGTTTCACTTCCCCTTCCCTCTCGCCCCTCCCATACCCCTTCTGCAATTAGACTATAAAAAGGGTTCTGGAGACATGCAAACAGGATTTGCGACAAATGGCACCCCTGTCGCAGACCCTTTCCCATCCTAACTTCTTTCCCTATACGTCCATTCACTTGCACTCTCACACACACGCCCCTATACAAAGTCTACACCCAACCTATGATTTCCTCCCCATACCCCTGTCTATGCATAAACTCCCATAACATATCTTTTTCTACACTGTCATACACCGCACTCCAGTCCAGGCTCAGCACTCCACCTCCCTCTCTACTCTCTATAAACTCCTTGATCCTCCCATGTCCTCCATTCATGCTGCAATCTGGGATTCCATACTGCCCCTGCTCTATGGTACCATGTAGCACTCTTTTCATTCTATTACACATCATCGATAGCGCTCTATAAACCCTTATTGTCACCTCTCCCTCACCCTTTTTTACTAACGCTACCACCCCTGTGCACTGCGTACTTCCCATACTTCCTGTCTCATTCATCCGATTGAACAAACTAACCATACATTCCTTTACACTCCCCCAATTCATCAAATAGAAATCATTGGGGATACCATCTATACCCGGCGCTTTCTTTCTGCTCATATCTTGCACCGCCATCCACACCTCATCCTCACTAATCACCAGCTCCATCCCCTCCCTATCTTCTCTTCCCATTCCCCTTGAAATACCCTCCACCAAGATAAGCCCCTCCCTCCCTCCCCCCACTTTCTCCCTTTTGCAGATTACACTCAAACCACCTGTCTAGATATATGCTCATCGCCTCTGTTGTTTCCAACCTTTGCCCTTCCACATACTCATTCATCTCATTACCCACCTCCAACCCCATCACAGTCATTCCCCTCTGCCTTTTCCTAAAATTCCTCAAGACATATGCAGATGGCCTGTCACCCCATAACACATCGTCCATTCCCCCCGCAACCTTATAGCCTCAAACCTTTCATTCTGTATCTCTTGCAACTGATCTCGCAAAACCCCTATTTCTGCCTCAGGGTCTTTCCCTCTTCCTTCGTAACAACTATTCAGCTGCCCCTCAAGATACTTCTGCTTACCATACCTCCAACAGCTTTCCTCTCTGCCCCTTACCTTATAATATTCCCTTATACCCGGTTTTGCACACTTTTCCCACCATTCCACTATATTCTCACTAAGTTTTCCCCTAGCCCACACAGGGTCTCACGAAAATCTGTAGTTCCTTCCACCCCATCTAGTAATCTCACATATAGTTTCCAGTAACCCTCATACCACTTTACCATTCTCTTCCATCCCATATCCACTAACACTCCTCTATGATCTGAAAAACCCATGTCTAACGTTTGTACCCTCCCCACCACCGCTTCCTTCGTTACATAAACCCTGTCTAACCATGCTGCATACCCCCTTCTGATAAAGGTGTGTTCCACCTGCCATACTCCCCCCCCCCCCCCACCACATCTACCATCCCCGCATTACCCAAAACTTCTCTTAGTACATCCAGCACACATCCCGCCCCCATCGGTTCAACTTCCTTCTTCCTTATGACACTATTCCAATCCCCTCCCATTATAGTTACCGTCGGTAATCCTCCCATATGGCAAACCAAAAATTCCCTCACAAAATCCTCTTTTACCCTCCTAGTACTTTCGACAGGCATGTACACCCCTATGAAACACACCCTTACCTCTCTCTACACCCCATCCACCCTCACAATCCTCCCCCACCCTCCTTTTCCCATTTCATCAACCTAAATGGGCTGGTCTCTTTTACCGCTATTGCAACTGCACCCTTTAATCTGCCAGAACACCCAGCATACACACTGTAACCTTTCAATAACAAGTCTCTACCAACCCTATAATTGTGCTCTTGTAAGAAACACACATCTACAGCATACCGTCTCAGAGTCCCCTCCACCCACCTATGCTTCACCTCGGCCCGAAGGCCATTTACATTAAAGGTTAAACACCTGAATATATTAGAAGGGGCTTACTTTGGGACCTTTGTGGCCTTGATACAATACTCTTTTGCTGACCTCCTTCCTTAACTACACTCTGCACCCCTCTAGTCCCATCCGATTCCTTCGCTCCTCCATTACCCCTGCATGCCACATCCACTGACACCTTTTTGCACATTCTTTGGGCCAGTGTAAGGACATCGTCGCTGTCAGACGCCCCCACTGACCTCTTTTTTGTCTTTCCAGTCACTTCCATGCAGTCAACACTCTCCTCATTGTGCATGGATACCCTAACCTCTCCCACCACCAAACCGTCCTGCACAGGACTATCTCCTAATGTACTGACAAAACCTGCTAAATCTCCCACATCATTAACTCCATCATCCACATACACCTCTTCCAGGGGACTGTCCATCAGTCCCTTTGACACATCTAGGATAGGCAACTCCATTCCTATGTCCAATGTCACACCCTGGTCCTTAGACCCCACACCTACAGTCTCCTGCATCTCTGGAGGGAAAGTTAGGCACGCCTCTCCTGTTTCATCCACAATGTCACTCCATGCCTCCTTAGGTGCCACAACCCCATACTCCACACCCTTACTTGGCTCCTCAGCCATCACCTCTACCACAGCCCTGCCGCTTGGTTGTTGAACTCGTCGTTTCTCGCATGCTGCAGCCATATGTTTGTACGAACCACAAATCCTGCATGTTTGCCTTTGTCCTGCATATGTCACATATACCTGTGTTTTAAAATCGAGCAGGACGACATATGATGGAATGGGCTTCCGGATCGTCATTTTCAATGTGTAGGAGCCCTCTAAAAGTCCCACGTAGAGACCCTCAGTCCACCTGCCCACTGATGTTGCATGTATAATGCCATAATCTTGGAAAACATGCCAGACATCAAAATCATCAGCTTTAAATGGCACATTACGAATTTTAACCCAAGAGTAATACTTGGACACGTACTTTAATCTCACCTCCAAACTTGAATTTACCAGTACCGGGATGTCCTGGTATTTCTCAACAAGGTCGTATGCCTCCTGTGTCGCCATCTTCACGAATATACATGTAGCGTCATTTAACGCTATCCTGTATATCTCCTGGTTGTCCAGTCCATATGCATCTCTCAGGATAGCCGGAAGTCTCACAGCAGTATTCGTGGGGTAAATAGCACCAGGTATAAACTCTACACACACAGTGTTTACTCTCCTCCTTAGTCCAGTCGCCATTTTGCAGAAAATGGGGTATTTCACCAAGTTGCCACCAAGAGACAGAACCAGCACGTCCGTCCCATTCGAGGGCTGGGAGGCGAATGATCTGTAACTGCCCGGCTTTCTACCAGAGATCAGCAATTACTGGGAAATTCTTCAAACTTATTTCTATCGAATGTTGACATCGTCAGTTGTTTCAGGTGTGGGCACTGATCCAGGAGCAAGTGTACTAATTGTTCTCACAACTGTAGAAGCGTACTATGTGTTAAGAAACTTTTGTATATGCAAGATGCTTTGATTATAACCTCTTAGACTAAAGTTTCCTTCAGTATCTTGAAGCGTACCGTCATCCGTCAGATCTGTTTGTGACTTGATAAGCCCACTGTGTGTGTGTGCGAAACGTTGTCAGTAAAGGATCACATTATACTGCTTATGAGTTTATATTTCCATAGTCCATCAACTCCCGTACAGGAAACTCGAACGGCGCTCTATATGCATATTGCTCAGATTCTAACACGTTAATGTCAGCTTACAACTCGACATGGTCAAAGGGTTTATTTTAAATCAAGTCACTGGAGGTGATCGACCAGGTGACATGACCTATCTCCACAGAAAATGCTGATATTTTTCAAAGAAGAACTGGCATTAATGTACATAGTAATTTCAATTCCTCATGATTTTAATACTCACTAAGTCATATATTTATGCTTAACAATCGTTACTAACAATCGCTTTTAGTTAAAGATAGAAGGAGGTTTACTCACAGCATCACTAGCTGACATAAAAGGGCCTCTAGTACCCAGCTGCTTACAGTATAGGTGACTGACACACCTGAGAGATGAAGAGGCAGTATGTCTCTAATTAGTGAGTAGGCACCTGTCCATAATTACAATTCATCGTGACAGCCAGATGCTGACAGCGTTAATTTAATTAAGGCCTGACTAATTATAGCGCATGGAACATAGTGATTGGATGACATAAATTTCTGATTTAATTTGCGAACCATTGCACAGTCACCGATAACCATCAATATAATATCTCTTATATATAACTCATCGCAGCTTATAGGTGCCTCACGTAGTCATGATAGATTTTAAATATGGCCTGACTAATGATAGCTCAATCTTATGGCATATTTGGATTGACATACTTGAATAATTAATGACTAATGTGGTTTAGACTGCTGAGTGCCGAACAGGTAACTACCCCTTCAGTCAAACAACCAGTAGATTCAATTTTAATTTTACTCTCCTAATGTTCCCTGAGAAAGATATATACCTTTAATTTGAGAAAAAACAAACTTTTATTAAAAAGACAAACTCTTCTTATCAGGAAGACAAACTTTTCTTATCAAAAAGACAATCTTTTCTTATCAGGAAGACAAACTTTTCTTATCAAAAAGACAAACTTTTCTTATCAGAAAGAGAAACTTTTCTTATCAGGAAGACAAACTTTTCTTATCAGGAAGACAAACTTTTCTTATCAGGAAGACAAACTTTTCTTATCAGGAAGACAAACTTTTCTTATCAGAAAGACAATTTTTTCTTATCAGAAAGACAAACTTTTCTTATCAGAGACAAACATTTCTTATCAAAAAGACAAAAAATTTATATCAGAAAGAGATGAATCTTTCGTATCAGTGAGGAAAGCTAAGAATGTTTTCGTGGACAATATGGCTCCAAAATAGTTAGAACACACGAATGATTACGAGTATAGTACAGTAAGATGAGACACAGTACTGAAAGTACTGTAACTTACATTAAACCGCCTCATCCCTGAAAGTGGTCGTACCCAACATGTTAGCCTAGATTCTGTTACCAATTTGTCTGACAAACAGCAAAATTCTGATTTAAAAAGATTGACTTAGCTTTTGGGCTGAGTTTTACATCGAGAGAATTATTAATAAATTCCCTAGTGAGCACTAAACCTTTACTGATGAGAGGATGAGAGTCAATTTGATTTGCTCCCATATTTTATTTAAATTCTGACAATATATAGTGTGAGCAGCTCTCAGCTAGTTTCTATAACTGATTGCCTACATGGAGTCTTTCAAAATGCCCAGAACTCAGCACTTCGAGTTCCTGGACCAACCAAAAAAAAGCGTTAATTGTGAAGATCTTGCTTGATTCTCCTGCACCTTAGTAGTGAAGGGTGACCTTGAGCTTGGAAAATCAATACGTCACAAGGTCACCATGCTTTTCAAGGTTGCAAAAGCATTTCGCAGGACCTGGGATTTAAAGTCTGCGGCTTTAAGAGTCCGATAATCGGAGATCTACAAAATTTAGAAAATTACCTTCAGAATTCGCTCTTCAGAAGACGATTCTCAGAAAACTACTTTCAGAGGATGACCTTCAGAGTCCGCCCTTCAGTGTGCGATCTTAAGAGGACGAAGCTCAAAGTCTGGCTTTCAGAGTACGACTTTCAAAACACGACCTTCAGACCCCGCCGTCAGAGTAGGACCTCGTACACTTTAACGTCCAACTTCCAGAGTGCGACGTTCAGAATTCAAACTTCAGAAACCTACCCTCAGAGTAAGACTTCTAGGTACTAATCCTGGAGTACGACCTCTGCAGAACTGTCTTTAAAGAAGAAACAGTTGAGTACAGCCTACACAGCATGTCCTCCAGAAGACGACCTCCAGAGCATGACAATTGGAGGTGTACAAAGTCGGACCTGCGACCTCCGGAGTACAACTTTAATGAAACCATTGTGTTTACCTCACGCACCGACCAAACTCTTAATATGACTAATAATGGCAGAAACATACAGAACTGATTAGGTGCCACTGACTGACTGATTACTTTGGTTAGTTAGCTGACTTAAAAGAGTACAGTCACTCGATGTCATAATTAAAATGGAGGGGTTGTGTGACCAGCATGATTCATTAACACTCACATGGCCACTATCACTTTACTCATTAGCAAAAGTACGATAATTGATTGGCTCACTTTACTCATAACTGAAATTATTTGAGATAGATGACACATTACTCTGATCACCATTAATCAATGGGCTGATGAATATATCAATTACAACAACAATGGTGGCGCTGGCTGTTGTTTAGGGTGACTCAAGGTCTCTTGCATAATACTAAGAGATTTAAGAATATGTGAGACAGTCGAGTATTCAGATTGACAGACACGCTGGAGGAGTGTAGGACTTGTTTACACTGACAGAAGGAGTTTACGAATTGTCTACACTGATGGTAAGAGTTTGGGACTTCTTTACACTGATGGTAGATGTTAGGAAAGATGTAACAGACACTGAAGTGGCCTTCACCGCCATTTCCACATCAACAGGTAATGAATTCTCCTTTTTAATCACCACCACAGTGCTTCACAACTTCTACACACCTCCACAGTGCTTCACAACTCCTACACACCTCCACAGTGCTTCACAACTCCTACACACCTCTACAGTGCT